>CM060700.1:197702405-198302405 GCA_030686995.1 Artemisia argyi | reverse complement strand
AAACGGACGAAAACGAAAAAAATCGGACGAAAACTTAAAAAACCTAACGAAAACGTAAAAAAAACGGTCAAAACATAAAAAAAACGAACAAAAACGAAAAAAAATCGGACTAAAATTAAAAAAACCTAACGAAAACGTAAAAAAATGGTCGAAAACGTAAAAAAACGGACGAAAACGTAAAAAAATCTGACGAAAACGTAAAAAATCAGTCGAATACATAAAACAAATGACAAAAACGGATTTGGGGTATTTTAATGGAAAATAGGGGAAAACAAAAAAATGTGTTTTGTAGTTTTGTGTATTAAAGTTGGAAATAGGAATTTTGTGTTTTGTAGAGAAATTTATTGAAAAACACTAATTTGAACGCGATCTCTGTTTTCCTTGTTTTCCACAAAACATTTTGTGGAAAACACTCAACTAAACGCACCCTTAATATTTACGACTTTTCTATATAACAAACTTTATTTGTCAAATATCTAACAGATACGTACCGGTTTCTTGAATAAAAAAAATACTGAAAAAAAGGTATCTCGATAATGAACAAAACAAGCCCAATATTAATATACTTTTAGCGTACGTACGGTTTTATAAAAAATGTTGAAGTTTAATATATACATAGTTTCTAAATAAAAGAACTTTCAAAATGCATCTTTAACCTATCAAATAACTTTAAAATTATCCTAAATTTTTTTAAAACTATAACGGTTAAAATTAGCTCCGTCACAACACATTATTGCCCGACACAACATTCATTCCAAAAAGGACGTCGTACTACAACTATAAATGTAGCTTCACACAACATTTGTTCGAAACAAATATAATACGTGTCGTCCAAAAACATACCACGATCTTACAACGAGAACCGTCACCCCAACATTATTCGTAAAAAAATTTGCAAAAAAAAAAAAAAAAAAAAAAAAAAAAAAAAAAACCGTTGCGGCGGGCATTACATTCCTTGTTCTAACCAATTTTGTTGTTCATGTTGCGTCATTCGATTAAATGGACTTGTATTTGGGTTATTCGTATAGTCATAGTTGTATTAGAGCCATCGGTAAGATCACGCAAATCATGCGTTAAATGTTAACGCACCACAAAAAATAGCCATGTTAACTTACCGGGCTTGATGGTCAAATGCACGTTAACGTGCCGAGTTAACCTGCTCACGCAGCGTTAAGCTGCTTAGTTTTAAAAAAATATATAATAATAATAATAATAATAATAATAATAATAATAATAATAATAATAATAATAATAATAATAATAATAATAATAATAATAATAATAATTTACACTTTTGGCCCTTGTCATATTATTTGCTTTTATTAATACCAAAATGAAAAAGTTACAAAACACCCCTTACGATTTAAAAATCAAATCATAACTTAAAATTCATTATCGAATACGGAGTACAAGACAATATGAATACATAAACCATCCAACGATACTCAGTAAGCTTTTATATAGATTTGTAATTGTCGATGAGCTCTGACTTTTCTTCCCACACCTGCAACACTTGTTCTCTAACCATCTTTAAGGCTACATGAAGTTCAAGATCTGTTTCATCGTTTCTTAATAGAGTTTGCAAGCCGACCCTGATAGCTGGATGATCTTGAGGCAGCTCACGCAACCTTTCTATATCTGGAGCACGATCATGCTTCTGGAGCATGATACGAGTTATCTCACTTAGCAATTTGTTAATTAGCCTGAGCTCTTTTTCTTGTTCATTGCGTAATCGGGCAAGAATTGTTCTTTGTACCTCAGCTGGTTCGTTAGCCATTGTGTTCGTGTGTGAAGATTAGTGACACTTGTGTGAGAAAATATATTTTTGTTAAACTGGTTTTTATAGGGGAAAAAAGACGTTAAACAAATAGCCGTTGGAAAAGTAGTCGTTAAGCCTTTTATTCAATTTCAAATTTAAAGCAATATTACACCAAGTTACAAACACTACAGGAAACAAATACACACGATACGTAAAATAGAAAAACACGATACGGAAATACTTAACATAAAACACCATTACTCATCGTCTCTGTCCCATGCATCTGTGTTTCTCAGAACGAACCACACATGTTGATAATATATCCCTCTCCCAAAGCGTTCATAATAAATTCGGTTTGCATTGCTGAGACGACAAGGGTCTTCACTTGTACGCAACAACTCTTTGTAAATTTCATTATACATACGACATTCAAGGTTGATTCTACTCCATTGAGCCGTAATACTATTTTTATTACGGTGCTCACCATCAGTCTGATCGTTGAACCTTCGTATAACTTCATTCCAAAAAGAACGTCCATTCACAAGGTCTCTAGAATCGTGAACTTCAAGCCATACATTACCTAGCAAGTATTCATCTTCCATTGACCAACGGTTATTCATTGTGAAATGCTTTAGGAGTTTGTGAAGAATACTGTTGTATGGTGTGTTGTTTATAGGGATGATAGAATTTTGAAAACCGAGCGGGATCTTTCAAACATTTAAAATTCAAAAGTTCGTGGACGGGATTATTTTAAACGTTTAAAATTCA
Source organism: Artemisia argyi (assembly GCA_030686995.1). Taxonomy (NCBI): domain Eukaryota; kingdom Viridiplantae; phylum Streptophyta; class Magnoliopsida; order Asterales; family Asteraceae; genus Artemisia; species Artemisia argyi. The sequence goes on along the minus strand of CM060700.1, from coordinate 198,299,878 downwards.
AATCAATGGGCGGGATTGTTTTAAACGTTTATAATTCAAATAAATGGGCGGGATTTATGAGCTTATTTAACTCCCATTCACATGATCACATCTCATTATTGCTCACATAATTCTCTCACAAATCATACATAATTCACAAACAATTCTCTGAAACAATACCTCGCAAAGACTTCTCCCAACAATTCCCAACTCACCGTGACTTCTTCCAACAATTCTCAACTCACCGTGACTTCTCCCAGCAATTCCCAATTCACCATGACTTTTCCCATTAATTCTCAAGCTTCAGCATGATACCGAATGAACCGGTGAACACTCCACCGGAAGACATCTTTCCGGTATTCACACCGGATAATGAACCGGTGCCCAATCCACCGGTTGTCCAACAACAACCCGATCAACCGGTGAACAATCCACCGGTGGCAAACCAACCCATTTGGAGAGGGTTGCCTGATGAAGAACTATTTCAGCAAGATATGCAAGAATTATTACATGTTCAAGCAGAGGAAGAAGATGCGGCAAGAGCTCTTGAGGAGTACTTAAGAGCTAAACAGGCTTGGAGAAACCGTCGAGCAGAATGGCGAATTCAAAATGGATTGCCCCGTGTGCCATCCAGTGAGGACGATTCGAGTGCCTCTTATTCGAGTCACGGGGGCTATGTGTCTGATGATTCGTTTTTTTAATAATCGTAGTTTATTTAACTCGTAGTTTAATTATTCTATTTTAATTAAGATGTTTATGTTTAAGTATCGTAGTTTAATTAAGAAGTTTTCTTTTTAATAATTGTAGTTTAATTAAGATGTTTAATGTTTAATTATCGTAGTTTAATTAAGATATTTTATGTAATTTGTGTTTTATAAATGTTTATGTTAGTTTTAAATGAAGTGTTTGTTAAAATTTAGGGTTGAAATTGAAAATAATTGAGGTGGAGGTGAGTTAAGGTGAGTTAAATGTAAGTTATGTTATTGGGGTGGAAAGTCAAGAGTTAAGTTAAAAGGTAAAAATTGATGTGGCGCTGAGGTGACAGTGAGTTAAAAGATAACCCTGTTACCTTACCGAGCGCTCTTAGGGATATTGAGATTGCGTTTTGAATGAAAGTTAAAACAGTGAATATTTGTGTAAAACCCTAAAATCCGTTTCTCCTAAATTCCCATATAATTTGAATTTTTCTAAGTTTTATGAAATACTCCGTATTACCTAAGATTTATACTAAATTTTATGAATTAAAACCATCAAATACGATATATTAATCTATATCTTATATAAATTCGGCACAATTTTTTTTGGAGTATGACACGTTTCCTAAGTCCTTATGAGATCCGATTGTCATTTAAACTTTGTACACCAAATACATCACAAGTCTAATAAGCATAGGGGTCAGATTTTATTTAAAGAATGTACACAATATATATGAGTTGATGAGGTGATAAATTTTGAAAATTGAAGAAGAATAGGTCTTCTTAACCACCCCACAAGACTCGGCTAATTCCAGCCCATAGTCTCCCATTTGTTCTCATTGTAACCACCTGTATATCACATTTACATATTCACACAAAACCCTAAATACATAATACAAATCGGCATACTTTATCTGATAACCATCCTTTCCTTCACTCGTTTATTTTAGACGTATATGTCTTCCCCACTCTCACAACTTTTGATAAAATAAAACCCTAAACTAAACAAGCTGCTACTGTCTCGTTTGAGCTCTCAAGAAAACAGAAAGTACGAAGGTGGTGATTGGTTAGTGTTCAAGCTAAGGTGGGTGATCGGTTTGTGGTGTCGCAACATGGGTTTCATTAGCAAGAGGTTAATATTTTGGTCGTTGGTCAAGGTCTCATGAATTGTACGTGTGACTGGGTTCACATCGAGTTTCGGGCTCCATTTTATCTTATTGAATCTCGGTGCTCGTACCGGTTTCTATACGTGTACGTGAGTACTTCGAGCTTGGCTACGTTTGTTCTAGTTCGCGTCCGTTCCAGGTTGTAGGCTTGAGTCCTCGTGTTCTTGGTCCGTTCTGAATATTCGACCAAAAGGTATCTCTTCTTATTCGTCCTTGTGTCATTTGATCAAACTCATTTAATATATATACGTATGAACATTGTTGCTGTTTTGAATGCTTCCAACCTGCTGGTAACATACACCTATGATCTGATTATTTAAGATGTGAAATATGATCTTTGTTGCACGACTAAAATCCGGAAAAGAAAATGAAACATGTATGCGTATAATATATGAGAGACTAATACACACGTATAAACTATGGACGAACCTAATCTCCTGTTTGAATAAGCATATGTATACGAAATGAATCTCACATGAAATCACAGGAAATCACACATAAAATAACGAATGGAAATCTAATATAAATCGACCTATGTATGCTCGTCTTCAAATCAGTGTTGTACGTAATCGATCTGCTCATTCACAACCTTAACATGCTTTGGAAAATAATCTTTAACGAGCTAACAAGAAAGAGTTTGCATGCATGTTCGACTTGGTCTAATGTTGATTCGAAATAAATGAAATAAAATGAATAAAGGATACTCGTTTTTTTTTTAATTACGTAAGGTAGTGCATGGGCATTTTGTGTGTGAGGATACTAAAACCATACTAAGATAAGTGAATCAAGAAAGGGACAGGTATATGTTATCTTGGTTTTATTACAGCTAAAGTGTGTATGCATGCATGTGCATTTGATTTGAGTTATGGAGTACTAAATGTGTGTGGTCTTGTTAAGATTAGTGTGCATGAGCGTGAGTTTTTGGTGGGGCAAAAGAGGTTATTGAACATGTTGCAAACCGAGTATAAAAGACTAAAGATCATAGCTAGGATTTTAGTTAACATGAAGTCTTGTGGTGTGTGAGTTCGGCTGAGTGTTAAACATGGGGCGTGTAAGGTTAAGTGCACAAAAGGGTCTTGGGTTTGTTTTAGTGTCGAATGTGATTTTCAAATAAACAAAGTAGAGTATTTTAATGCATGAGTTCACATAAACGGATAAAACTAAGAATTGGCATATATTTAAATAAATTACATAATAGACCCTAAAACTTTGCTATAGTGACATGTTAAATCCTAAAGTATAATATTGATCATATTAAACCTTTAAATTCAAGTAATCGTCATATGTAACTTTAATTTATAAAACTTACTTAAAACGGTTAAAGATACTTAAATCGGGAAAATTACTATTTTTGAAAAGTTACTATATTTGGCAAGTTACAAAAAAATGGAAAGCCGACTAAAATGAGAAATCTGATTTAAAATTTGATATTAATAATAAGATGATCATGTATTCGTGTAGATTCGCTGAAGAAGGAGTTCGATTACGATCTTTATGTTTCTGTTATGTTTGCACTTGCGGTCTAAGGTACAGATATTCTATCCCTTTTCAGTAGGGACTTCTCATGACTTTCTTTCGATCCTTGACACTGCTAAGATTCCCTTCAGTTATGCAATTGCTATGTTCCCCATTTGATATGATTGATATGATCCATTTGATATGATTCGTTGATATGATCTATTTGATATGAGCCTTGCTATGATACCTCTGATTTGATTCTGATTTGCTATCTACTTTGATTATGATTATGTGATTGCGAGATTCTGTTATATTATGCTCTGGGAGCATTCTGTTCTATCATGCTCTGGGAGCATTTTGTTATGGATAGCCTTGCTTTGTTTGTTCTGATATGTTCTGTTCTGATGCCCGAGTTTTTAGTCTACTCATGGAGGTACCATGGGCGTGTCATTGAGGCACCAATGGCATGACACTATCTGGGGCGGTGTGATTAGTCCCCGGCGTCCCCGTCTGATTATGATATGATATGAAATCTCTTGGCCACTTTGTATATGATTTGTTTGTGGGGGGCGTATGGATGCATCCTAGGTATGTTTGATATGATATGATATGATTTGATTTTGTGACTGGCTGTACGTGCCTTGTACCCCTTTCACGTCTGGTACTTGGAGGTCGCCCCTCTATGTACACCCTATGAATTGACGGATATGTGATTATGTGATGTGAGTCCTATTCGAGTGGCTCTGGTAGGTCGGCTCGTGGCTTTCCTATATTTCTTTGTGTCTATTCGAGTGGCTCGGGTAGACAAGCCTTTGTTGATACGTGCTCTATGATTCTAGTTACTATATGATTCATATTATCACTTGACTCTTCATACTCATTATTCATTTGACTTATGATATTTGTTCAGTTATCGTTGATCTCTTATGCACTTGACAGATGATATTCATTTCAGTAGGAGCTTATGATTTCTTTTTCTTATACTTATATTCGTTCCGATTATTCGTTTTGTTATATATCTGTTCACTGGGCTTTTTAAGCTCAGCCGCATTTCTTTTCCTGCGGCAGGTTTTAGGTTGGAAGATGGGTTTGGGTGAAGAGTGCATAGGAGCGTTAGTGGACTATCCCGATGATTAGAAGCCCATTTACACCTGGACTAGACTTGGATTTGGATTCGATTAGATTTTATTTGGATTTGTATTTCTTCCTATATAGAGTTAGTATTTCTTTTGTAACCTTAGAATATCTATGTAACTTTATGATTATAAGTCTTCCGCTTGCATTTGTATGTTCTGATTTGGCACCATAATGTGACATTTTGACCCATGTCGGGTTGGGGTGTTACAATTTGAGTCACATAATTTGGGTAATTCAGGTTCGAATGGAGCCAAGTGGTTTGGTTAGGTTTTCGGGTAACCAAGGTTTTCGACTTTTTGGCCTACTAATCTACCGAGTTTTAACCCACCATTCTCCCTTTTCATGAGGTTGCTTTGGGCAGGTTAGAGCGCGTAGTAATGATATAAATAAATGATGCAATTTATTGTACTTACCCATTTCCTACTCATCTCAATCCTATTTTACACAGTACTTTGTAAATATTGAGTCGAAATTTATGGGTATGCTTATCAGCATTGCTAAACGTAAGCCATTTCTACAATGCAAAACATTTTTACACCAAAGTCAAGATGATGATGCATTTGATTTACTATTTATTTGCAACCAGACTCATTTTTTCAACAAATCCCTTAACTGTGTAGTAATGGTATTGATTAAATGTTGCAATTTATTGTATTGACCTGCTTCCTACTCATCAAAATCCTGTTTTTCCATACTATATATAAATGGCACGTATAGTTCGTATGACACATAACATGGCTAAAGTTCACATCGTGCTATGCTTCGTACTCTTGGTTTGTGTATCGGTGTCAGGTTAGAGACCAACCATTTTAAAATTATAGGCGCTTTTGTAGTTACCTAGTTGCAAAAATATGAAAACTAAAAAAAGGGACATTTAAGAAAGCATATACATATAATGTAATTGTGTTGTTTGCTATGATCAGGTAGTGAAGATGATTGGATGTTCTACCCAATGAAGCCGAGGGGACCGGTTCCTCCAAGTGGATCATCCTCTCCAGGATCCCCGATGTTCTACCCAATGAAGCCGAAGGGCAAACCGGTTCCTCCAAGTGGACCAGCCCCTCCAGGCTACCCGATGTTCTACCCAATGAAGCCGAAGGGCAAACCGGTTCCTCCAAGTGGACCAGCCCCTCCAGGCTACCCAATTTTCTTCCCAATGAAGCCGAAGGGCGAACCGGTTCCTCCAAGTGGACCAGCTCATCCAGGCTACCCGTGCAAAAGCGTTGATCAATGTGGAACCATGTGTCACTCATGTTACATGAACGATCGACATTGCTCAAAAAATCGTTGTTATTGTAAAAACAGACTTTGCTAAGTGTTATAATGTATTTAAAGAATGCTAAGCATTGCATTAGCAAATTTAAATAAAGTGTTTTTAAGAGATTACATATAGTACTAACTTTGTTCAAAAAAATAACTCTTCTTTTCCGCAAATTAGCCAATAAATTTGCAGCCCTTGTGAACCCAGTTCGCAAGCCGGTTCGTAAGGTTTTGCAAGATTCAAATAAATTGTTTTACACACCAAGTTGTAAATAAAGGTAAATTACTATATAAATTTTTGCTAATGTGTAAATATTTTTGGGAAAAACTCATATATATCTCAACATTAAAATGTCAAACTTTTTTAGTAGAGTTATTTTAAATGGGAAGTGATTTGCCCACTCAACAGTACAAGTAGATAAAGCACAGTGTGAATTTTGTACAACTAACTGAAGCTTAAAAGGGAGTGTCCCAATAAATTATAAGAGTGTGCAAATCACTTCTCATTTTAAATATCAAGCTTTCATCCCGCAATTCATTAAAAAAAATCAATTGTTGAGATTAAAAGTATTTTACTATTTCATTCATTTTTTATAATTTAAATATCTTTTAAACCGTTGATCGTTAAGCGAAAATAATTACACAATCGAGACGAGTATTTAATTATCTTTCTATAGACGGGCACTTTGATATACTTTCGACAAAAAAAAATTATTTTTTTCACATTTTTTTTCGTGGCCGAAAAAATCACATGTGATATGTAATATATCATATGTGATATGTAATATCACATGTGATATTGATGTAATATCATATGTAATATGTAACATCACATGTGATTTTTTCGGCCACGAAAAAATACATGAAAAAAACGAAAAATAAAAAAAATTTGTCGAAAATATATTAAAGTGTCTATTTATAGAAAAATAATTAATTGCTCGTCGTAACGGTATATTTTTTTTTTCGCTTAATGATTAACGGTTTGAAAGATATTAATATTCGAGGAAAAGAATGATGAAAGTGAATTTTTTAAATTGTTGAGATTAATCTCATCCATTAGATCAAATAAAGATAAAGGGTAGAGATTAGTCCCTTTGTATGTAAAAAAGTTTAGTCATCAAATGATTTTAAATCTTTTTTTATATATATACGAAGGGGTGCACATCGCTGCTGTACACATGAGATAACATATCTGCTGTAAGAGTAAAATATTTTTTACATTTACATTTTATACCCTTTAGTTATTGTCACTTAACACAACTGACCTTTCATTTTTGTTTTACAGCATATTCATTCCCTGCTGTACAGCAGGGATCATTTCCCCATATACGAAACCTATGTTAGCAAAACCGTGAAACACATGTTAGCAAAACCATTACAATTATATAGAAAACCAAATAAAAATCATTTCAATTGAGATTATGGAGTATCTCAGCATACTTTGTCTTCGTTTGAATACACATCGATTCATCAAAGATATAGCGAGGGATAACAACTAAAAAAGGAATATCTGATACAGGCTCAACTTTTAATAGGTATCATTTTACATCAAAATAATGACACATGTCAATTGGTATGGTATGTTCGATACTCAAAATATACATATTGGAACACTTTATGAAATTGTTGTATTTAATGATACATTTTATAGTTCACGTAATAAGACGGGACTTTAGAAAAAATTCATTGCTATTTCGTGACCTAAACCCAATTTATTTTAAGAAACTATTATGTTCATTAAGACTTCTTAATATGTACGTCACAATCCTTATATAACTATTTTCAAAGACTTAACGTAAAATGATTTACTTACCAACAATGTAGTATATGCAAAATCGGGCAAATTAATTCTAAAAAACCATAACTGTGCAGTAACGATATGATTGTTCATAGTCATTTACGACATCACCCGGGCCGTTTCATGAATTTATGAAATTTTTGAGGGTCATGGACGAAATTAAATAATGAGGCCTTTCAATAAGAAATGTTATACATAAAGTGTCACTATTTATAAAATATAATGCAATTAGTTACCTAAACGTTCTAACATATTAGACATTTAAGATACTTTCTCATTTAAATATTTTTTTCTTTGTGAAAAATATGCGTACACATGCAAATAATTATTAACAAGACAACTTTTGAGACCTTAAAAATTTTGGGGCCATGTGCGGTTGCTCACCTTACACACTCTCAAAGCCGGCCCTGACATCACAAATATGGTGAAGGCTCTCGCTTTACTATGCTTCATAGTCCAGGTTACGCAAAGTGTTATTGCATATGAGTCTCGTATTTGATTTGCCACATATTTTGTGTTCAGTTCTTCATTTGGACTATATTAACTTAAAAAATGTTTTTGTTATTTGAGTTTGCTAAGTCATATATGTTTATGTTTGTTGTATACCATCATTAGATAAATTCTAGTTTTATTTCAGTAACCCATCCCACATAGTTAGAAAGATACAACAATGAGATCTTTATAAGCCCAAGTGTGAATATGAAGTTAACAAATAAGCAAACATATCATTAAAACTTGTTTGTGATGTTTGTGCTTGTTTTGTTTTTATTTTAACAACGATAGTTTTGCAATTTTGATATTCAAAAAGTTGAAATTCCAAATTATTGATCAGTACATGCTAGAATTAATGTACTATGTTTGCTTAAAAGATCCAATTTGAAGACCATTTGTCTTCTTTTATCGGCAAAGAGACCATTAGTCTTATTGAATTGGATTATTATTATATGCTGAATTAGTTTAGAGGATTAAAGAAAAAAAAAATGATACATAATATTGTAAACATAATGAAGTCTTAAGCTACGTTACATAGAGTTGGTCGAACGTATTTGTTTGTAATCTTAGAGCAAATTTAGTATGATTGAGTATTAACTTTCGAGTTAACCCCTACTAATATTGTATACAAATGTTACTACTAATTTTAGTTTAGTATTAACTTTCATGATGTGTGATATTGTTTACTAAGATCAGTTGTTTTCATGTAACTCAAATTAAAGTTCTCGATGAAGACGATAAGTATGTCAAGCCGTCCAAGCGGGCCTTTATCTCCAATCTACTCGTGTAAAACCGTTGATCAATGTAAAAAGTACGTCAACGAGCAATAGTGTGTAAACGTCCGTTGTTTCTGTCGTGACAGTCTTTGTTAAGTTTCTTGATGTAATCTAGATTTTGCTTAGAGTGCATTTATCCAATTCATATGCAGTTTTTACAACGACTATGACAATTAAAAAAAATGTCATGACTCTTGAGTAATATTATGTTGACATAATGTTATATATTTGTTTGCATGATTAGTTTAGGTTGTCACAAATTTTGAGAGCCAAGTCTATTAGCTTAAAAATCAATCATCGCTTATATTACAAATTGGATTTCCGTTAATTTATACACAAAATAGATTAGAGTTTAGACTTAAATATAAACCTTTTAAAATAACCAATATTTAAATTTTACAATCTACAAACCTATTTTAAGTATGCTTAAACTTTGTAAAACTTCAATAGTAAAACATGCATTATATGAGTTGCATTCATATCATGTCAACTTAGAACTATTTCATCCTAAGTCATCATAAACTTTTTTATCACTATGAAGAGATACTTTATAAACCATTCCAACTTTTATAAACTTTTAATAAACGTGAATGTCATTATTTTCAGAAGTTCAAGAAAAAGTTGTAGATACGGTATAAACTAAGTATAGACGTATGGACATTAATAGAATTCAAACTACAATTATTTTACCTTTGTTTTATATTGATCTAAATTTATTTTAAGAAACTATTATGTTCATTAAGACTTCTTAATATGTGCGTTACACAATCCTTATATAACGGAGTAGTTTCAAAGAGTCAACGTGAAAATCAGGATGATGATTTACTTACCATTAATGTAGTACTTGCAAAATCGGACACATTAATTCTACAATAAAATGATGCAATATATGGCATTTACTCACTTCTTACTCATCATAATCTCATATTTTCATTCATTATATAAACACGATCCTAGGACAAGAAAAAGATAGGTTGCATTTGGTTTTTCATAGTCATTTACGACATCGCAAATATGGTGAAGGCTCTCGTACTTATACTATGCTTCGTTGTCCTAGTTTGTGCATCTGCATCAGGTTACGCAAAGTGTTTATTACATATGAGTCTCGTATTTGATTTGGCCTAACGTTTTGTGTTCAGTTCTTCATTTGGACTATATTAACTTAAAAAATGTTTTTGTTATTATTAATTTGAGTTTGCTAAGCCATATATATTTGTGATCTAATGTTTGTGGTTGTTGTATACCATGATTTGATAATTCTAATTATATTTCAATAACTTATAACACATTGGTAGAAATTGACAACAGTGGGATCTTTATAACCACAAGTGTGAATGATAAATTAATTTTTATAAGCATATTATCACAAAAACTTGTTTGTGATGTGAATGATAAATTAATTTTTATAAGCATATTATCACAAAAACTTGTTTGTGATGTTTGTGCTTGTCTGAATTATTTTTATTTTTAAAATGATAGTTTTGCAATTTTGATATTCAAAAAGTTCCAATTCCAAATTATTGATAAGTACATGCTAAAATTAACGTACTATGTTTGCTTTAAGATACAATTTAAAGACCATTAGATTGAATTAGGTTCAAAGATTAAAGAAAAAAATGATACTACATAAGGGTAAAAATAATGAAGTGTTCCCCAATCCCCACTATTATTGTATACAAATGTTACTAAGTTTTGTTTTGAACTCACTCGATAAAAATTATGGCTTAGGCTCTAATATGTTAAACTCACTATGATGTGTGATATTTGTTTACTAAGATCAATTGATTTCAGGTAACTCAAGGTTTCCGATGAAGATGATAAGTATCTCAAGTCGTCCAAGCGGGCCTTCACTTCCGGTCTACCCGTGTAAAACCATAGATCAATGTAAAAAGTATTGTCCATGTGACGTAAACGAGCAAAAGTGTGTGAATGGTCGTTGTTTCTGTCGTGACTTTCTTTGTTAAGTATCTTGATGTAATTCAGATTTTGCTAAGAATGCATTTATCTAATTCATATGCAGTTTTTAGAACGACTATGACAATTAAAAGATGTCATGACTCTTGAGTAATATTATGTTGACATTAGATGTCACAAATTTTGAGAACCAAGTCTATTAGCTTAAAAATAAATCATTGCTTGTATATTACAAATTGGATTTCCGGCTAACTGATACACAAAATAGATTAGGGACAGTCCAAATGGCGAATTCACCGGATAAAATTTTTAGGAAGGTTTATAAAATTTTCATGTCATATTATAATAATCAATTTATAAATTTTACAATCTACAAACCTATTTTTAGTATGCTTAGACTTTCTAAAGCTTCATAAATAAAACATGTGTTAACTGAGTTGCATTCATATTATTACAATAAAAATGTTCATCAACTTAGACTAGGGATGAGCACGGTACCGGTACCGTACCGAATTTTTCCCGAGCATAAATTAGGGTACCGGTACCGGTACCAGGAAATCGGGATTTTCCCCTTTTTTTTCGGGAATTTTCCGATTTGGTACCGGTACCGTACCGAATTAGTGGTACCGAATTTTTTTCCTCCTTATTTCGTAGTACCGGTACCGTACCGTATATCGGGATCGGTACCGTTTCGGTACGGTACCGATACGGTTCCGGTTCGGTTCTGGTATTCGGTACGAAATGCTCATCCCTAACTTAGACGTATTTCATTTCAAGTCACCATAAACTTTTTCTCATTTTCTCACTATGAAAAGATACCTTATAAATCATTCTAGCTTTTATAAACTTTTTCATAAACCTGTCATTGTGAATGTGTTTATTTTTAGGAGTTTAAGGAAAACCCCTCTCCTTTCGGAATAGAGGCGAAGGTTCGATCTTCATTCTATGTCATTGTGAATGTCTTTATTTTTAGGAGTTTAAGGAAAACTCCTCTCCTCTGGGGACAGAGATGAGGGTTCGATTTTCACTCCATGCAAAAAAACCGAAACTCCTTTGGAAGCAGCCTCGTAAGTTTGTCTACATCTCACCTCATTCATATCTCATGAAACATGGGATTTTGTACCATTTGATTTTTTTTTCTTTTTTTAAGTAAAAGATTTAGATACGGTATAAACAAGTATAGAGGTATGAATATTAATAGATTTTAATCTACAATTATTTTACCTTCGTTTCATGTGTTTTGCTAATATGTGTCTATAGGTATGCCCATTGAGCATATAGCAAAACTCTTGTTTTATATTGATCTAAATTTATTTTAGAAACTATTATGTTCATTAAGACTTCTTAATATATGTGCGTTACACAATCAGGATGATGATTTACTCACCATTAATGTAACTAGCAGGGTATCTGCGCGTTGCAGCGGCGGATACTCTGAAAAAAAGTTTTTCGGTGAATCATGTATTTTAGTTTAATTTGTTCTTTTCGACAATTTAAATTTACGGATATCAAAAATTTCGTCTATCCTGTGCCCGTTTGGGCTCTAGTCCGTTTGGCCCGTACCCGTTCTGGCTCGAGCCCTTTTGGCCCATTGCTTGTTCAAACTTGAATATTTGTATAATATAATTTATTATATGTATTAGTGACATTTAATAATTGTGTTTGAGTTGGTTGTATAATATACTTGATAAGTTGTATTCTTATATAAATGATGTTTTAATAATTGTATTAATTATATTTATTAATCAGTTAATTAATTAATTACATTAAATACCTTGATCGTGTTTTAATTGTATTTCTTACTATAATAAGCAATGTTGAATTATTTGTACTTTGAGTTTAAAAACTTGTAATTGTATTTAATGTTTAAAAAAAGTGTTTTAATTATTTGCACTTTTAGTTTTATAACTTGAATTGCTGAATTTTAAGAGTTTCTAATTTAAGTAGGTTTTAATGCTTTATAATGTACTCCCTCCTCAAAAAAAATGTCAATCTTACTACAGTATTTATGTTTGTCCCAAAGTAAGTGTTCAGTTTTTATAATCAAAACTTGCATTAATTACTTATTTTTTATTTCTATATTAACTTTGAGGGTAAAAATGACTTTTTATCAATCAAAAGTAGCATTAATTACACATATCATAATTTTTCCATTTTTTGTTTGTGGACTCTCTTTTTGAGACAAAAGGAGAAGTAAGATATTTGCAAAATCGAACAAATTAATTCTACAAAACCATAACTTCGCAGTAACGATATGATTAAATGATGCAATATATGCAATTTACTCACTTCTTGGTCATCATAATCCCATATTTTCATTCATTATATAAACACAATCCTAGGACAAAAAAAAAATTAAGTTGCATTTGGTTGTTCATAGTCATTTACGACATCGCAAATATGGTGTTCAGTTCTTAAAATGTGTTTTTGTGTTCAGTTCTTCATTTAGACTATATTAACTTAAAATGTGTTTTTGTTATTATTAATTTGAGTTTGCTAATTGATATATATATTTGTGAGCTAATGTTTCTGATTGTTTAGTTTGGATGCCATGATATGATAAATCCTAATTTTATTTCAATAATATCCCACATAGGTAGAGAGTAACAACAATGAGATCTTTATAAACCCAAGTGTGAATGTCAAGTCAGTCTAAAAATGTGTGAATATCATAAAAATTGTGATATTTGTGCTTGTTTAGATTTTTTTATTTTATTTTTTTTGAACGGCGGATTTTATAAAAAAAACTAGCAAGACGCTAGAGAAACAACATTACAAAATAAAAAGGGACGGGTTTTTTCACCCAATCAGGCCAACTAACATTTAGCTTACATCTATAGCTACACCAAGAAAAGGCCCGAGCCACTACATCATCGAATAATGTCGCCTTAAGAGGGGAACTCAAACCAAAAATCAACTTATTTCGAAAATTCCAAACAAGCCACCATATGATATAGAAAACTCCTTCTAGCACCTCCTTGCGAAGACCTTGAAGATGAATATTTGACAACCAAATCCTCCACTCCTCAAATGAAGAAACCTCTGATAACTGAAAATCCCACCAAGTAGAAAGCTTCCGATAAATATCTCTTATCATAGAACATGAGAAGAAAATATGACTTGTGGTTTCAGCAACCTTACTGCAAATCGGGCATATAATCGATTGAATATCCAGTCCTCTACGGGACAAGTTAAACCGAGTGGGCAAACTATCCAACTTAACCTTCCAAGCATGAACGTTAACTTTTTTAGGAACCGCTTTTAACCATCTAGTTTCAGAAGAGACATCGGGTAACATATGATCATCGATATATCTCCTAACTGAAGCAACAGAAAACTCACCCGAGCCCATTAGAGACCAAACCCACCTGTCATGCATCTCAGGAAGCGAGTAACCTTCTAAATTTTCCAACAAACTATTAAATTGCTCCAACTCCACCCCACCTCTTGGACAACGCCGTAAAGACACCCCTGCATTTTCCTGAACCAACTTATGCGCCACTGTGATGTTCTTATTTGATTCCAAAGCAAAGACTCTTGGATATAAAGATTTAAATGACACATCTCCCTTCCAAACATCCTTCCAAAAAAGAGTATTCTCACCATTACCCACTCTTTTTTTAATAAAACCAAGTAAGTCAATCCCGCGGTTTTTAAGCTTTTCCAAATCTCGAACAATATCCAACCAGGTCGAGGCATGCTTAGATGAAGATCCAAGAGAACCATTCTCACCATACAAAGCCTTAATAACCGTAGCCCATAGCGAGTTATTATCATTCCTAAATCGCCAAACCCATTTAAACATAAGAGCCCGATTCAAAGCATAAAAACTCGACACTCCAAGCCCCCCTTTATCTTTAGACGCCAAAACATTTCTCCAGGAAACACACATCAATCTTTTTTCTTTAACGTCCACCCCATTGAAAAAACGACCACGAATAGCCTCCATTCTCTTTAACACCTGTAGAGGGACTTTGAACATAGACATATAGTATATTGGTATCGAGCCTAACACCGATTTAATAAGAGTTAAACGTCCACCTATAGAGAGGGTCTTCATCTTCCATTTAGATAGCCTAGTCACCAGTTTGTTAACAACTTCCTCCCAAGCTTGAGTACGAGACATCATACCTCCCACTTTTACGCCAAGATAAGAGAACGGAGTCGTGAATGTCAAGCAACCAATCGAGTGGGCAGCATGCAACACTTTATCATCATCAACCGCTATCCCCATTAGCTTGCTTTTCTGCATATTTATCCGAAGGCCAGAAGCACGAAAGAAACATTCCAAAACTTGAACAATGATATTTATATTCGAATCACTCCATTGTCCCATAAACACAACATCATCGGCGTAAAACAAATGGGATAAATGCAAATTCGACCCAATGGAGACGCCCTTAAACATGCCTTCACGAACCACATTCTGAAACGATAAATGAAGACTTTCCATAACTAATATAAATAGAAATGGTGAAAGAGGATCACCCTGTTTAAGACCTTTTTGGAATTGAAACTCATTTGTAGGACTCCCATTCACAAGAATTGATCCCCTAGAAGAAGATAAGCAGCTTTGAATCCATCTACACCAACGATCACCAAAACCAAATTTCTTTAAAACATCATCTAAATAGTCCCACCGAACCGAATCATATGCCTTTTCAAAATCAACTTTAAAAACCAAAGTTTGCTTCTTCTTAGACTTACACCATTGAATTAACTCGTTCAATATAAATGGCCCATCAAGAATTTGCCTATTGGCAACGAAAGCAGATTGCACTTCACTCACCAATTCCCCCAACACACCAACTAACCGATTTGCCAGGATCTTAGCAATTATTTTATACAAACTTCCAATTAAACTAATCGGTCTAAAATCTTTAACCATTTTAGCATCTTGCATTTTAGGAATCAAAGCAATAAAAGAAGAGTTACCCCCTCTAGGAAACGTACCATGGTGGAAAAAATAGTAGACAGCATCATTGACATCATCTTCTATAAGACTCCAATATCTACGGTAAAAACCAAACGTAAAGCCATCGGGACCCGGGGACTTGTCCAAACCACAATCCCAAACGGCCCTTTTAATTTCATCCTTTGAAACGTGTCTTTCCATATCATCCCTCTGATCCACCGATAAAGTATTAGGAAAATTCATGTCAAGAATAAAACGAGATGACACGGGACGATCAAAGCGATTCTTAAAATGCATATAAAATTCATTCTTCACCTCGCTCGGGGAGTCAATCCAAACACCATCAACTAAGATACCACGAACACTTAATTGACTCCTTTTCTTGTTTAGAATACCATGAAAATATTTGGAATTTTCATCTCCTTCAATCGCCCATTTAATCTTTGATTTTTGAGCCGCCTCCAAAGATTCTACTCTATACAAATTTTGGAGATCCTTTATGATGTTCGCACGTTTGTTAAGAATAGAAGAATTAATATCGCCTTTATCCAAATCCGCATCAATATCGGACAACCTATCTTTAAGATGAGCCTTCTGATTATTCAAACTCTCTTTCTTGACTTTAATCCAGTTACGAATTTTAAGTTTTAGAAGTTTCAACTTCTTCATAAAACGTAACATGGCATTCGAGTCCGAAACACTAGGATCATTCCAAACTTCTTCCACAAATTTATCAAAACCTTCTAATTCAAACCAATAATGGTAGAACCGAAAAGGAACGGGACCATAATCAATACAAACCTCCCGTAATAAAATAGGTCTGTGATCCGACAAGTACCTATCTAAAGTGATGGCAGAAATATTCGGGCAAGACTCCATTAAACCTTCTGAGATTAAAAATCTATCCAACTTGCTCATTTTTGAAGCCGACTTATGAACCCATGTAAACGAGCAACCTCCCAAAGGAACATCCACCAAACCTCCCAAAGAAATAAAAGAATTAAAAACGTCAGCACCTTGCTTATTGAAAATAGACCCGAATCTTTCTTCAGACGATCGAACTTCATTGAAATCCCCCATAATAATTACTTCACCATTCCAATTATCAATCAGATAATACAAATAGTCCCATAACATTTTTTTTTCAGAACTTTCTTGAGGGGCATAAACCGAAATAATAAGAAGACTTTTACCATTAGGAATCCAAACACCTTGAATTGCAATAAAATAATCAGATATCGTTGAGTTTAGCTTACGAAACATTGTTGGGTCCCAAACACAAAGAAGCCCACCTGATTTGCCAACAGAAGGACCGCAAACAAACTCAAACAAAAAATTACCCCAACACGACTTGATATTGAAACCATCAACACTCTCCATTTTAGTTTCTTGAAGAGCTAAAAAATTCACCTTGTTCTTAATACACAACTCTTTAACCCAATCTTTTTTGGTCTTTTGGGCGAGACCTTGAACATTTAAGGACATAAAATTCATCTATTAACCTCGTTCTCTCCTCGTGACTCAATGATCTCCTCTATATTTCTAATACATCCGTCCATCTTGTAACCCATTGTTTGACCAACCTTCACTAAATCGTCCATCAATTGAAGAATAGAAACACCGGCTCTAGGAATTGCAACTTTTTTAAACTTTCCTGTACATGTAGACGTCTCCACATCTTCTTTCAACATAGAACCTGATCTTACATTCCTAACAACAGATTCTACCTCATCTTCGTTATTTCTTTGAACATCGTTGTTTTCCTCTTCGCTTTCTTTATCCAAATCATTAGAGTTAATCTCTGTATCCATCCTAGGTGTAAATCCTGGAGGAAATTTCAATGTTTCTTCCGAGTGAGCGTCGTCTTTAACATTCCTTTGTTTCTTCTCCAAAAGTTCATAGATATTAAACGGGTCTTCAGATTGTACATCTTTCATGCCCTCGTTTACTTCCTTCTTTTCCAAACTTTCAACATGCTCCTGCTCAAATATAGTTTCTGGGATTTCTTCACCATCACTATCTTCTTCTAACCTTATATTCTTTTGCAAAGAATCATTTTCTCCGATTGAGTTATCATCCATTGAATCATCATCGTTGTCTTCTTCCTCCATAAAATTCGGATTCCAACCATTAACTTCTTTAGCCCGAACCCAATATACTTTACCTTTGGCAATAATTTTAAACGATTCAAATATGTTCTCCTCCATAGTCGTATGGATACAAACTCTTTTTCTATGTAAACATGAGTCCTCCTTTTCTTCTTCATAAACTAACTCACCCCATTTAGAAATGATTTTAGTGAATGTATTTTTCGTCCATACTTTCAATGGAACTCCTTCAATGTCCACCCATGCGACCCTCCCATCCAAATTAAATGAGCATGAAGCTTGTTCCAAAACAGAAAACCAGGATCCAATTCCAACATGAGATTTAAAATTCTCTTTTACTGAAAGTGAATGGAATTCAATCAGTACCCAAAATCCACCCATATACTTAATACTAACATTCTCAAAACCTTCAGAAGCCAGTACAATCTTTAAGTGGGATAACGAGCTAAATTCTTTCACTTTACCCACCAATGATAACGCAAAATCACGTTGCGAAAAGCACCCTTCATCAAGAACAATTGCCGGTTTGTTATCTTCCTCCACCTCATAGTTCACCGTACCTTTTTTAACCGCAAACACATATGACTTGTTTTTTACTTCATCCCCTGTTCTTTTAGCAGGTACATGTATATGTTCCTTTTCACCATTATTTTGGACATTATTTCTAACATCTTTGACAGGTATGTTAGGTCTAGCAGCCCTAACACCTGTATGAGGCGGTATACCCACATCCTTCCTAGCAAACCTAGCCACATTGGCATGTAAACGAAGCTTCCCAATCCAAACATTACACAGCGAATCAATTAGGGTATCAATATTCGACACCTTGATATAACGGCAAAACGCATACATTTGTCCTAATTTGTTCTTATGATTAGCAATAAAAACATCAACAAGGGTCCCCATCTTACCACATATATTCCATAATTCGCGCACTGTAAGATGCGAAGGGAAGTTAGAGACATACACTGATAGAGAGATCTTCGCTGTATCATCAGCATTAGATGTCTTAGCATGAGGGTACTTCAGTCTATCAAACACCGATCGGTATTTCTTCCGATTGACCTCTTTCCATTCAGAATCACCCATGGGAAATGATTGAAAACCTGTTGAAAAATTAATTGGTGAAAATTATTGGTGAAATTAATTTGGGGAGATGAAAAATCAATGATTTTGGAAGTGGGGTTTTGAAGTAATTGAAATTTGGTGGATCAAAACTGAGTTAATTTGGTGGAGATGATAGATCTCATCGCTATGACTGCTCCTACTTTTTTTTTGCAGTTACATGTGTTTTGCAATAATAGTTTTTTTATTTAGATTGACCTCTTTCCATTTAGATTTTTTTATTTTAACAATAATAGTTTTGCAATTTTGATATTCAAAAAGTTCCAATTCCAAATTATTGATAATTTATGTTTGCTTAAGATCCAATTTAAAGACCATTAGTCTTATTAAGTTATATATTGATTTAGTTTCGAAGATTAAGAAAAAAATGATACTACATAACTGTAAAATAATTAATGAAGTGTTAAGCTACATTACATAGAGTTTTTCGGACGTATTTGTTTGTAATCTTAGAGCAAATGTAGTACGATTGACGGATTGATTATTAACTTTCGATTTAACCCCCACTAATATTGTATACAAATGTTACTAATATTAGTTTTGAACTCACTCGATAAAAATTGTGGCTTAGGCTACGGTAACATATGTAGTTTTGTTTTGTATTTGGAAGCAGTGGACTAGTGGAGTGAAAAAAATAATTAAAAAAAAAAAAAAAAAAAAAAAAAAAAAAAAAAAACCCTGATATGTCAAACTCACTATGATGTGTGATACTTGTTTACTAAGATCAATTGTTTCAGGTAACTCAAGGTTCCCGATGAAGACAATAAGTATCTCAAGTCGTCCAAGCAGGCCTTCGGCTCCAGTATAACCGTGTAAAACCATTGATCAATGTAAAAATTAATGTCCATGTGACGTAAACGAGCAAAAATGTATCATGACTTTCTTTGTTAAGTATGTTGATGTAATTCAGATTTTGCTAAGAGTGCATTTATCCAATTCATATGTAGTTTTTACAACGACTGTGACAATTAAAAATATGTCATGACTCTTGAGTAATATTATGTTGACATAATTTTATATATTTATTTGCTGTTTGCATGATTAGTACTTAAGGTGTCACAAAATTTGAGAGCCAAGTTTGTTAGTTTAAAAATCAATCATTGCTTGTATATAACAAACTGGATTTCCGTTATTTGCAGTTATGTTCTTGCTCAGGAATGCAATTGCACTTCCAGAAAATTTATGTCCAAAAAGGATCACGTGGCTCAGCCCACTAGTTCTTGTTGTTTGGGGTTAAGGATGTATGGAAACTGATACGAAGTGTGTTCATGAGGGTTTTATGCTTCATGTGTTATTTGGGTTCCAAAATTTTAATTATACTAGAGTGGAGCGTATTACATCTACTTGCGGCATTAAGGATGGATCGCTTAAAAATAATCTATGTGAGTTCGATCTTTATATTGATGTTTTTATAATAATCATTACGTCTTACATGACTTTTGATTATATACTCCGTAAAATTTTATTAGGATTGACTTCATATGCATCTCGAAATAGTGCAATATAATTATATATTCGGGTTTTACATAAATAAATTATTAATTTGAGTTTGCTAATTGATATATATTTGAGTTTGCTAACTGATATATATTTGTGATCTAATGTTTCTGATTGTTATTATTAATTTGAGTTTGCTAAAATTTTATTAATGTGTTTTTGTTATTATTAATTTGAGTTTGCTAATTGATATATATTTGTGATCTAATGTTTCTGATTGTTGTAGTTTGTATACCATGATTTGATAAATTCTAATTTTATTTCAATAAGTTATCCCACATAGTTAGAAAGTAACAATAATGAGACCTTTATAAACTAAGTGTGAATATCAAGTCAATTTAGATATGTCCAAGTATCACGGAAACTTGTGATACTTGTGCATGTTTGGATTTTTTATTTTATTTTAACAATGATAGTTTTGCAATTTTGATATTCAAAAAGTTCCAATTCCAAATTATTGACAAGTTATTTGCTTAAGATCTAATTTAAAGACCATTAGTCTTTTTTATGTCGGCAAAAAGGCCATTAGTCTTATTAAGTTGAATTATATATATTGAATTAGTTTCGAAGATTAAAGAAAAAAAATGATACTATTTAACTGTAAAAATAATGAAGTGTTAAGCTACATTACATAGAGTTGGTCGGACGTATTTGTTTGTAATCTTAGTGCAAATGTAGTACAATTGACGGATTGATTATTAACTTTCGAGTTAATCCCACTAACATTGTATACAAATGTTACTAATTTTAGTTTTGAACTCACTCGATAAAAATGTGTGATATTTGTTTATTAAGATCAATTATTTTCAGGTAACTCAAGGTTCCGATGAAGATATCTCAAGCCGTCCAAGCGGGCCTTAGGCTCCAGTCTACTCGTGTAAAACCGTTGATCAATGTAAAAAGTATTGTCCATGTAACGTCAACGAGCAACAGTGTGAATGGCCATTGTTTCTGTTGTGACTTTCTTTGTTAAGTATCTTGATGTATGCAGATTTTGCTAAGAGTGCATTTATCCAATTCATATGCAGTTTTTACAACGACTATGACAATTAAAAAAATATGTCATGACTCTTGAGTAATATTATGTTGACATAATTTTATATATTTATTTGCATGATTAGTACTTAGGTGTCACAAATTTTGAGAGCCAAGTCTATTAGTTTAAAAATAATCATTGCTTGTATATAACAAACTGGATTTCCGTTATTGATACACAAAATAAAAAAAGATAAACACGTGTTGCATATTATTAGAAATTAATTTAAAATCCTAATACAAAACCAATTCTAATATAAATTCTAATACAAAACCAAATCCCACACAATTTAAAAAAAAATGCTGAAATTTACCCAAACCGCATGCAATCTTTTCTTTTTTTTTTTGAACAAGCATGCATTCTTTTCGCAGTTATGTTTGTGGAAAACTAGAAGGAGGTTGAATAGTTTACCGTTTAAAATTTTTTAACTTGTTTAGTTAACTTTGAAACTTTCCGTTTGATCAAAGATATATACACAAACACAATATATAACATGCAAGTAAATGAAAGAAACGATCAAATCACAACACGAGTATTTATCGTGGTTCGGCTACAAGGACTCTTTTTCCTTGCCCTACGTCCACGCCCCGAGTATCCAACTCGAGAGTTTCTTTCACTAGTCAACAAGCTCCTTTCACCGGCGGAGAAAACCTTACACGTCACTTATACTTTTACCGACACTAAGCTAGATGTCGAGTTCTTTACCAAGGGTACAATCACTCCCGTTAGTTCTTTTACAAGGGTACAACTACTCCCAATACACTTTGTATTTTGAGGACTAAAATACTAACCGATCACTACTGAAAATACACAATTAAATGAAGTGTAAACTACACAAGTCTACACAATGTTAAGCTAACAAGTCTTGCAACGTTATGTTGAATACTTGTTACTTTTAATGAGCTCGTGAATCTCTTTGCTACAAAAAGAAACTTCACATATGAAATGTTAAAGGGTTAGATGAAAGAATGAGTATGTGTGTAAAATATGATGTAAAGTGATAAGCCAAAAATCAACTTGTGGCTTGGTATTTATAGCAAAGCCTTCTGCAGGCCTGGCGGATACGGCGGAACCCTCAGATGGGTTCCGCCCGTGTACCCCCAGGGTTCCGCCGGGCTTGCAGTTGGTTTTGCAATAAATCTTACAAACCAAACAAAGTTACATCTCATTACACCTTGCAAACCAAACAATGTCACATCTCATAATATCTAGTCAAACACTAAACTTGCAAGCAACCACATAGTAAGTCAAACACATTTCTTTCCATAAATGTATATTGACAAAACTTGCCATAAATGTGATGTGACAATTCTATTTTAAGAAATAAAAAGTGTTGTTTTTATGAAATGTAAAATGTAGCAAAAGTCTAGTTTATGCAAGTCTTTAAAACTAAGATTATGTTTTACTTAGAAACTAAAGTTTACATTTTGTCGTTAACAAAACTTAGCGAAGATCGTAAAATATAAATAACGTTTTTAGGCGATATTTGTATTAACAATCTCCCCTTTTTTGTTGATGACAAAACATAAACTTTGTTTTTAAGTAACTCACAAAATCTTGGTGTTTAAGACTTAAAAAAAAATATATTAAACTTGTTTTACTTAAGTGATGAAAATCATATTAAGTTTTGAAGGTTTAATATATTTCTCCCCCTTTTTGTCGAAACAAAAAGTAGAGTAGCGAAGCGGAATAATGCACATGCTCCCCCTTGGTTGTTACTCCCCCTAAAAGGAGTGCCAAGATGGAAACATGGATTTTGATCCTACAAAAAAAATGGTTAGTTGGTTATATATATATATATATATAGTCAAGCTTGTAGTTACCACACACATTGCAACCACAATGACAACACAAAAATGATCAACCAACAATGCACGAAAGTAAGTAGAAGAAATATCATTCCAAGTAAAATTTTGACTTTGAAAAGTCAAAAGACAAGAAATGTTAAGTATTCTTCTACTTCTAAACAAAAACAAAAAAAAAATAACCAAGAAAGAAAAATAAAATCCTATTTTCCTAAATGGAGCAAACGGCCGCCAAAGGTTGTCTAGGATTTGTTTGGGTGGGAAAGAGCATCCAAACGTTCTATGACGTGTTGGAATGCAAACCGGGTTTCATCTTGGAATTGGTGAAGCAACGTTTTGATGCTTGCACCCATTTGCTCACAATTTGAGCAAACATGGGGATGAGTGGGTGGAAATGATTTATATGTTTGTCGCCCTGTCGCTTGATGACCATTTATGTTGCACGAAAACGCCGTCAGGGTGCCGTCTCCCGTACATGAAACATTTCGAAAACGTGAAACGCCTCAGAAACGTTTCTGGAAACTTGGAAACATTTCAAGTCATTTAGAAACATCTTGTGTTGTGCAGGAAACGTATTGGAAATGTTTTGGGGCCATTTAAAAGTGTTTCCGCAACTAAAAATGTATATTTGACTTGAAATCTTGAAAATTCTTTCAGTCGAGATCTTGAATCTTGCGTTTCACATGTTTGTGTTGGGTTTCGAACAATCAAGAAAAGAAGAAAGACGATTGTTGCTTTATCGGTGTGTGTGGTTACATAGATAGAAATGAAGGAGCTGTTTTGATTCGTTCACATTTGTGGTTTGGTTTTTCATTTGTTTATTTAAGAAAAAAAAGGTAGATATGTTTTTGTTTGGTGGCTACTAAGAAAAAGAGTGTGCATGCGTTTTATGTGTAGAAGTGTGACTAGGTTTACACAAAATTAGAGTAGTTATAATAGGGATAAGTTATTATCTGTGGACTTAGGCTGTGCATTAACTAAAAAAGTTGGGCTAGACTTGTGTTTACATAATCGGTTTGAATACTAATAAAAAATGGACAATTTGTATTAACTAAAAAGGTTTAAAGAGTTGAAATATGTTACGTTAAATTTTTGATAATCTATAAAAGAAAAGTTGTTTATTATCACAATTTATTGACTAAGACATTGAAAACTTAAAAAAATTAAGCATTACAACAAATCAAGAACAAGTTATTAACCAACTAGCAGGGTACTCGGCGCAATGCGGCGACAGTCCGATGACTAATTTTGTAACGATCTTTCATCTGGATATGAAATAGTTTTCATTGCTATTATTTATAGTTATTTCAATTAACAGTTGTCATTCATTCGTAAAGTTACTGTTAGAAAAAATGTACCGTGTAACACCTCCGTTTTTCACTGTTCGCAGCGGATTAAGTGTTTGGGGTATTACTCATGGAAACAAAGACAAGATAATAGAAAACAACTCGAAAAGAGACGTTTTAAAAAAAGTGTTATCATTCATTTATTCATCAAAGTTTTTACAGTGAAAGATGTACATTTATCAAAAGAGAGGTCCCTAAGATACTTTTTATGACACAAAACTTGATGAATGATAACTATTCTGGACGTCCTCATGTCCAGTACTTCTCCGTGCCAGGGTTCCTATAGTGCCTAATTACCTAAGATAACATGCTTAAAATTCAACACGAATGTTGAGTAAGAGTCATAGGTTTAAGTAGATAGGGTATGAAAACAAGTTCCACAGGGTTCAGCTTAAACCCTATGTGTGGAAAGGTTTTAGTGATAGAAGGTATATTGCACTAAGCTCATGAACCACATGTTAACAGTCCGGGTCATAGGGTCTGCAGACCAAACTATGAGGGGACGGGAAAGATAACTTGCCAAAGTTAATCCTTCAGTGGGTTTAGATATAGTACTTATTGGTACCATCCAGTGAGATGTTAATACCAACGGGAGTTGTAAAACTCCAATAGATCTATCAACTATATTTGCGTTCGCGTGGGTAAAATATCCCAAACGATTAGATTCATGAATTTTGGTTATGTAGTGATGGCAGATAGTTTACTCGTGCAATAACCAAGGGAAAAGACTTGTATTCGGTTTAAAGCATGTATCCCCCTCATAGGGTTGTAAAAAATTTAAAAGTGGGCTATGAAAACTCACCTAGGTCTTAAGTCACTCACGTATCCTGTGGGTAGTGTAGGTGTGTGTATGTCAAGTATTAGTCTAGGTTTTCTTAACTAATCACTATTAGGTTTTTATATATAACATAACACCGTTCGGGCCATCATAATTCAGAGTATATGACTCCTCACATGAAGCTCCCTACTAATGTATTATATTATCAACATAATACCGTTCCGGCCATCATAATTCAGAAGTTAATACTCCTCACACGAAGCTCTTGAGTTATGTTGTTATTAAGGTTTAGTTATAACATAACACCGTTCGGGCCATCATATCTCAGAAGTATATGCAATAATCGTTTGAGGAGGCAGGGCACTTTAATTCGTAAACCCAGCAAACTCGTCAAAACGAAATATCCACATAGTACTACTCGCATAAAGCTCCCTAGTATTGTGTTATGCTTATAACTTAAATAGGTTTTATATTTATATGAAATAGTCCATTTTTACCCTTTAAGTTTATATATTTACATTTTCTACCCTATACTTATAAACTTATAACAATTAAACATATAACTTTCTAACTTTTGCACATTTAATCCCTATACTTATATATTTTAGAGAAATGACAATAATAGTCCCTAAACAATACTAAGTTTCCTTATTTACCTTTTTACCCTCAACTTTATAGTATTTGCAATATTAGTCCTTTTTAGTTTATAACTTGTTTTAATTTCTATCCTAAGGTTTTATTACTTTGCAAAATGAGTCCTTACACTTATAACTTCTAGGAAATGTCAAAAACAGTCCCTAGACTTTATAGTTTCAGGAATTTACAATATATACTCCTATGCATGTAAAGTTTTTCAAAACTAGTCCTAAATGCATGTAATTCATAATTTAACATAGAAACTAAGTTTCTAAGCTTATGTTTAGTTCATATAAGTTCAAATAAGTCATATAATTCAGATTATGTCACAAGAATTAGTTATATCACACGTAAACATGCAATTCGACTATATCTAGGGTTACGAAAAGAAAGCATGCAAACGGGAAGGTTTAAGGCTATCCTATGGTTTCTAAGGCTTATCCTAAGTGTCCTAGGTCTATTCTAAGACTACTATAACGTAAACTAGGGCTTACCTAAGTCGTGCAAGGGTTAACGAGGGTTTATGGGTTTCTAGGGTTTCCTTCGACTCAAACCATAACTCGACTAGGCCAGGGCTTCGCTACTCATTCTCTAGGGCTTCTAAGGGTCTTATACTATAGAAAGGTGTAAGGTAGAGAGGAGAGAAAGGTGTGAAGAGAAATGGAGGGGAGGGGAGGGGTATTTATACTCGCGTAAGGAGTAGCTACCAAGGCAAGGGATGCCATGTGTCGTGTGGGGGGGGGATCAACTAAGCTGAGCTATAAGATGGTGTGTCAGGTCTAGGTGGTGATGAGGAGCAGCTATGGAGGTAGCTAGGGGGCGCCATAGGCCGGTTGTGGTGGTTTTGATCCGAAAGAGGCAGTTTGGGGAAGAAGGTGACAAGTAGGTGATCCACCTACTTGCTTGGGTGGTTAGAGGTTTTAGGATGGTTTCTTAGTTATTAGGGAGGTGCTAGGGTGGTTGCTTGTTTAATTTGAGGTGCTTAAGTAGCTTAGTTTAGGTGTTTAGGTCAAATTTTAACCTAGTTTTGTTTAGTGAGAGTTTAAGGTTTTGCCTAGGGTTTAGTGTTATATTCAGGGTCCTAATAGATGTTTAGTAACTAATATAATGTCTTAAATAGCTTATACTAAGTGGTGATAAATTATGGTAAAGATTTGGGATAGTTTAGACCTAGTTTCGGGAAGTTATGACCTAATTAGGGTTTTGTGCTTATATGACTTGTACCTAAGTTCTAGGGAGTTGTACTATGATCTAGGGAGTCTAATATATCCTAAAGTAACTAATGTAACTCATGTCTAAGTCTTAAACACTTTTCATGTTAGTTCAGATAAGCAATTAGGGTTTTAAAGCTAACCGAGAACACATAGGTGCATTTAGGGTTTTCTAGCAAGTATGGTGTATTAGAGTGATAGTTTTCTTAGTGAACATATGTTTATAACCTTGACTTGACATACCGGGATGTTTACATCAAGTAAACATGGTAGTGGTGGGGTGGATACGTGAGCTTGTCTAGAGGTTAGTTAGGTCATAAGGATATAATAAAGCAAAATTTTAGCTCAGGAAAATCCTATAGGCATTTCTAATCCTAGTTTGTGCTTAGTGAGGGCCTAAGTTAAGTTAGTAAGGCATTTCTAACAAGGGGAAGTTAGTGGGTTGTTACAGTCTCCCATTCTAAAAGAAAATCTCGTCCCGAGATTTAACTAGAGTTAGTGTGTGAGGGTGAGAATAGATGGGGATATTTAGCACGGATTTGATCCTCTCGTTCCCAAGTATACTCTGGTCCTATTTGGGAGTCTCAGCGTACCTTAACGACTGGAATCCGGTGGTGTTTTAGATGTTTGACCTCTCGGTCCATAATTTCCACTGGTTCTTCAGTGAAATTGAGCTTATCGTCAAATTGAAAGCTCTTTTATAGAAATGACGAGTGATTCGTCCGATAAACACTTCTTAAGATTTGAGAAGTGAAACGTGTCGTGTATATTACTTAGTTCATCCGGCAATTCAAGTCGGTATGCCACTGGACCAATTCGTTCTAAAACCTTAAATGGTCCAATGTATCTCAGACTAAGCTTACCTTGCTTTTCGAGACGAAAGACACCTTTCCTAGATGAAACTTTCAACATAACCCTATCCCCGACCTGAAATTTCAAAGGCTTACGTCTTATATCGGCATAACTCTTTTGCCTATCCCTTGCGGCTTGTAAGCATTGTCGGATTTGAACTATTTTCTCATTTGTATCATGGATTATTTCTGGCCCCGTAAGTTGTACTTCTCCAACTTCGGCCCAGCAGACAGGGGATCTGCACTTTCTCCCATAAAGTGCCTCATACGATGCTGCCTTAATACTAGCGTGATAACTATTATTATACGAAAATTCTACCAACGGCAAGTGTTTCTCCCATCCTTTTCCAAAATCTATCACACACGCTCGAAGCATATCCTCAAGTATTTGGATAGTTCTTTCACTTTGACCATCGGTTTGCGGATGATATGCCGTACTCGTGTCTATCTGAGTACATAAGGCCTTTGCATAGATTGCCAAAATCTTGACGTGAAACAAGAATCACGATCCGATATGATAGATATTGGCACTCCAAGTCGGGAAACTATTTCCTTGAGGTACAACCTAGAAAGGGTTTCCATATCATCCGTTTCTCGTATAGGAATGAAGTGAGCGGATTTCGTAAGGCGATCAACTATTACCCAAATAGCATCATGCCCATTGGATGTTCTAGGTAGTTTAGTGATAAAATCCATCGTAATTCTTTCCCACTTCCAAATAGGAATCTCAGGCTGTTTCAATAAGCTGGATGGCTTTTGACATTCAGCCTTTACCCTAGAACATGTTAAACACCTGCCCACATATCTGGCAATGGATGCCTTCATGTCGGGCCACCAATAGTGTTTCTTCAGATCCTGATACATCTTATCAGAACCTGGGTGGATGGAGTACTTAGATTTATGGGACTCGTGCATTATTACGTTCCTTAAGTTACCATGGTGAGGTAACCATCTCCGACCCTTAATACAACGAGTTCCATCTGAATGTATCTCAAAAGCATTATCCATCCCTTGTAAATTCTCAAGTTTACGATCCTTCATTTCAAGGGCTTCATTCTGGGCTTTGAGTATTTGAGAAGGTAAATTCAAATGAAGAGTCATAACTAACGACCTAACTCTAAGTGGTTTGATTCGTTCCTTTCGGCTCAAACCATCGGCTACTACGTTAGCTTTGTCAGGGTGGTAACGAATCTCACAATCGTAATCAGCGAGCAGTTCTATCCATCGACGTTGTCTCATGTTCAACTCTTTCTGATTAAGAATATGTTGTAGGCTTTTGTGATCGGTGAAAACCGTACACTTATCCTTTTGCATCAATACAGCTCTAAGACCTCTACACGAAGCATCACAGTAAACGATCATCGTTTCCCTTTGGTAATGCTAAGATCGGAGCTTCACATAACTTTCTCTTCAAAAGTTAGAAAGCTATCTCTTGATCTTTTCCCCAGTCAAACTTCCTGTTTTTCTAGTTTGGCTCTGTCCAAGGTTTTGCTATTTTTGAAAATCCCTCAATAAACCTTCGATAGTAGCCCACAAGTCCTAAGAATTGTCGTATCTCAGTAGGATTCATAGAATGCGACCAATATTTAACGGCTTTGATTTTTGTTGGATCGACATGAAGTCCTTGTTTATCTATCATGTGTCCGAGAAATTGAACAACACTAATCCAGAATTCACACTTAGAGAACTTTGCATAGAGTTTCTCCGTTTCAAGCAGTTCTAGGATTATTCTTAAGTGTTTAGCGTGCTCTTCCTCATTACGTGAATAGATAAGGATATCAACTATGAACACTATAACAAATTTATCCAGGTATGGTTTACACACCCGATTCATGAGGTCCATGAAAACCGCTGATGCGTTTGTCAAACCAAATGGCATAACTTGAAATTCATAGTGCCCATATCTCATTCTAAAAGCAGTCATAGGGATATCTTGTTCCCTCATTCTCAATTGATGATAACCCGATCGTAATTTTGAATATACGCTCGAACCTTGTATTTGATCAAATAAGTCATCAATCCTGGGTAATGGGTATCGATTTTTGATAGTAAGTTTGTTCAATCCACGATAATCGATACACATCCTCATAGATCCGTCTTTCTTCTTTACGAATAGGACAGGAGCTCCCCAGTGTGATGTACTTGGGCGTATAAAACCTCGATCAGTTAATTCCTGGAGTTGTTCAGAGAGTTCATTCATCTCTGAAGGGGCTAACCTATAGGGTGCTTGGGCTATAGGTGACGCTCCGGGAATTAAATCAATTTGGAATTCTATCTGACGAACAGGAGGTAAGCCAGGTAAATCCTTAGGAAAAACTTCTGGGTATTCCCTGACTACAGGGATCTGCTCCAGTCGTTTTTCATCTGGCTTAGTCTCCGTTACTTGAACCACGAAAACTTGACAACCTCGTGACATGTATCGTTCCGTTTTGATATATGAAATGAAGTTAAGTTGAGTTTTACTTTGATCACCTCTGATTGTAAGTCTCACCGTTGATAGGTACATGGATGATTTTCTCATCATAAAGAATCTTTGCTTGATTCTTGGAAAACCAATCCATTCCCACAACAACGTCAAAACTACTGAGTCTAATGGGTATGAGATCAATCTCGAAGGGGTGGTTAAGTAAAGTTAGGGTACAACCCTTGATGACCGTGTTAGTACTAACTAAGTTTCCGTCGGCCATTTCTATCTCATAGTAATTATCTAAGGCTATGGGTTTAATCCTAAGTCTAGAGGCTAAGGGTATAGATACGAAACTCCTATCGGCTCCAGAATCAAATAATATTCTAACTAAGTGATTGTTTAAGAGAAACTTACCCGTGACTACGCTCGGATCTTGTGGATCATTCCTATCCCTCAACATATATGCTCTACCCTGAGCACCATCAGTATTTTTCTTTGGGCATCTATTTGCATAGTGTCCCTTTTCTCCGCAAGTATGACAAATGACTGTTGCTGGTGGTGGATTACCCCCAGTAACTGGTCCTTTGTTCTTGCAATACCTTAAGTGATGGCCCACCTTGTTACATGTATTACATTTAATGGAACAAGGCCCTGTGTGATGCCAGTTGCATTTCTTACACAGACGGGCATTCCCAGCATAACCACTTTTCTCATTTAAAGTGGTGGCATAAGCTATTGCATTCTCCTGCCTTGGTTGAGGATAGGGGTTTGTACGGTTACTACTAGTGGTATTACGAGTGTTACCGAAAGCTCTCCCATCGTGGAACTTTTGTTTATTATCGTAGGGCACTGGCACAGGGTTGTGCTTTGTTACTTGGTCCATTAACCTTAAAGTTATGTTAATGGCCTCCTCTAAAGTTATAGGTTTAGAGGCTGTAACATTCCCTTCGATACTCCGGGGCAAACCTCTGATGAAAACTTCTATCGTCTTTTCAACAGTCGGCACCATTGTAGGACACAAAGTTGCCAACTCTTGAAATCTCCTAATATACGTTTTAACATCGTTCCCCTTCACAGTCAAGTTATAAAACTCATCCTCCATTTTCTTGACTTCCGTTTGAGGGCAGTATTTCTTAATCATAAGTTTCTTAAACTCAACCCAAGATAACTTGTATGCCTCTTCTATTCCTATGGGTTGGGCATACGAGTTCCACCAAGATAGCGCTTCCTCAGTAAGCGTACCAGTCGCAAGCTTAACCCTACAATCCTCAGTACAGTTACTACGGGAAAATACCGATTCACATCTCTGAAACCAATTGATGAGGCAAAAAATGATCCATTTTTAGGGGGTCATTTAATCCCGGAATTGAATTTATTTGATCAAATATTGCCCTAAATCGTTCTTTTTGTGATTTTAGGTACTTTTGGAGTGAATTCTAGAAAAGGAAGCATTTTGGACGTTTTTGGAGCATAAAAGTGAAGAAAACGGCAAAGTCTTAATTTTCCTTGATGGGTGATGCGTGGGAATCGCACCTTGCTTTACCTCTCGAGGGATCTCGCGAGGCTTACAACCCCCACCAGGCAGTGTACCTGATCGTTGTAGTATAGTATAGTGACAAGTACCGGATGATTGATCGTTCAGCTTAGGAATAGTGTCGCTAGGATTAGAAAACCTAATTAATAGTTCTAGAGGTGAAAGATGATTATTTTTGTATTTTTATATTTTTATTAAAGCAAGTAAAATCTCGGGTTTTGAAGGAGTGGGCGGAATTAGTTGCTAATCAACTAACCCAAAGCTAAGATGCAATCAAAATAAAATAATAAAAATGAAATTAAACTAATTAAACTAAGGTTGTGAGCAGTAATTGGAGAAATTGTGTTTACTTAGACTTCACTACTCCCTAGATATCTTTTAAATGTTAATTACTTGTTACACTTGTATGAATGACGGGTTGTATTCCTTAATACCATTCGTGGGGTGGCATACATAACTCCCCAACTCTATGAGCTCTTATCTCCTCCTACACCATGACCCAGCACAACTATAGGGATTGTAAACAGTGGCTCATGCATTAAATACAACCAATAAAGACCTAGTACGCCTCGGTTCATGTTTCTTAAGACGTTCAAGCATGTTACCATTTGGAGATCTGCCAGTTTTCTTAAGCCTAACATATAAATCATTCATTCAAAACAAGAATAGACAAGTAATCAACACATAATCAACATCTAGGTTTCATTAGATCTAAGCAAACACAAGAGAGATCTAGCCTAGCATAGTAGAATTGAGACAAGAACAAGAGATAAACAACCAACACATAGACATATTGATTGAATTGAAAGTACACTTATCTCAATTACAATGCAAGGTCTCAAGGGTTTGGAACCCTTGAAAAACCTGTGAAAGAGGCACCAAAATCGTCTTTAGGGTTTCACCAAAACTTCTCTTTTTTTTTTATGAAAAAACTAGAAAACTATATATAGGAAAATTGTTCTGACGGCGTCAAGAGTTAAATCTGACGCCGTCAACTCGCCGCCATATACTTCCTCGGACGCCCTAGATCCACTTGTGACGGCCTATGTGACGCCGTCACCACCTTCGGTATTTTATTCTTGGCCACTTTGACGCCGTCACCTCTCCATCTGACGCCGTCACCAGCTACGGTAAATTATTCTTCATGTCTGACGCCGTCAAGAAGGAAGTCTTGACGCCGTCACCTTGTATCTTCAGCTTGGATTTTTGGTACTTTGTCGTTTTCTTCACTTTATGCTCCAAAAACGTCCAAAATAGCCTCTTTTCCAGAATTCACTCTCCAAACACCTAAAATCACAAAAGGAACGATTTAGGGCAATATTTGATCAAATAAAGTCGGATTCGGGCTTAAATGACCCCCTAAAAACGGATCATTTTTCGCCTCATCATATACCCTTACACTTGAGATTTGCTTGTCCTCAAGCAAATGAGCTTTTATTCTACTCGAAAGACAAGTTAGGGGTCATTTAACACTAATATAAAAGTAATTACAACAAATAATCGTTCCACTAAAGACCAATAGACAAGCACGGAGGTCATACACAAGCACCTCACAAATAGTGTTTAGATACTCACATCTCTCGGGTGTAATAAAGTAATATAACATTATGGAAATGGAAGATATCTCTCACTACCTGTCATAGCAAAATAGATTACCATAGGCTTGGGAAAGGATCAAACCTCCACCACATGGCGTAAGCACCTAGGATAAACTATCAAAGAGGTCTTTTTAAAGGGTTGTAACGTTAGGTGTAAGGATATGAATTACATGGTTTTGTTGGATAAAGGAAGTTTTACTGGTGGCGAGTTAACAATCTTAGTTAATTACATGTACAAGATGGCGTTGCTAAGCCAAGACTAGACTCGACTTAAGCTAATAAATGAAAAATAACAAAAACATAAAATAAACATAGAATAAAAACGGGATGGTAGTCCGTATGTTTTTTCTCTTTTTTTTTCTTTTCTATTTTTTTTTTTTTTTTTTTTCGATTTTTTTTTTTTTTTTTTTTTTTTTTTTTTTGCATACACTCTTACCCTACCATCCAAAATAATACATCATAGGGGATGAGAATTCCCCTTACACTTGAATCTTTACATACTTTACATTTAACTATTATAATAACTTGAATTAAGAAAATTAAAACACTTAGAGCACTTTTAAGATTAACGTACATATAGGGGTAATAAATGATGTTCTTCCCCATTACTCCATAAAATAAGTACTTACCCATGAGTCCCAATAGTCCCAAAACAATATGTACAATGATATGACTCGACTTAGCAACCATGTAATCAATTAGAAAGTTAACTTAGGGTTTAACAAATAACAATAATGCACTAAAGATGAGTGCATACACGGAAGGCTAAGGCGATTTGGGTGTACATTTAAGTGGGGTGTAACAAATTCTTCCTTTAAGTAAAATGCTTAAAGTTAGAAACGAAAAGATAGGCTCGGAGGGGTGTACTAGGGGTATCGTGTACTAAAAATGAGTACAACGCTAAGGGTGTGGGAAAAATTAGTTGACTTAACTAGCCAAGTAATATGACTTAAATGGTCAAGTAATTATAATACGGGTTTAACACAAAGGTGATCCTAATGCCTCTTATCATGTAGTAAATCCTACCACACGAATGTAGTCTCACTAGCGGTCTCGGGATGCATCACTAACGCAAGTTCTAGAATCTAAGTGCTACCGGTACACTCATAAGCACTAATAATGAATGCTTTTCCTATCAAATCTAAAGGCGAACCTTACATTTTTGGGTGGAAAATTTTTCTGAATATACGGTTATGTGCTAGTCATACAATCTCCTATCCATGAGACGCTTGCTATGGCTAAAGCTTCACTCCTAAATGTTGTAAAAAAATTTAAATTTGGCGCTAAAATTACACTAACAAGTATTTCTCATAGTTTTATTACTCATCTACTATCAAACAAAACAAACTCAAGCGAAAGTGTATATGTAAGGTATCATCTTTTTACCCTCCCCTTACACTTAAGATGAACATTGTCCCCAATGTTCAAGTAAAGAATGTAAAAGTTAAAAAGTAAAGAGAATGAAATCAAATACTCCCCTGATTCTCTCGGTATGGATTTTAGTTGGCCAGGTTAAATCTTCTTCCAAGAAAACGAACAATCAAAGCTTCCCTTCCAGAATATAAATCATCTTCTTGTCATAAATAACCTGTAAATCCTGACAAAAGTAGACAAGGCAACCTCGCGTAAAATCGGCGACATCCTATATAAGTTACTAAATCCTAGAAAACAAAGTAAGATATAATGCTTGTGGAATGAAGTTTGCAGATTTCCTGGAGATTATAAAACTTAATAATTCACAAAAACCATAAGACTCCGTTAGAAAAACAAAATCGGTAAAATTTACAGATTTTTGACTCCTGACGCCGTCAAGAGCAATGCCCTGACGCCGTCAGAATGAACCTGCAGAAATCCTTATGTTAAGTTTCCGGAAAATTTCTGGAAAAACTTTGTCCTACTTCCTGGAAAATCCTGCAAAACTTCATTATGACTCGATACAAGCATTTGACTCTAACAAATACGAATATACATGTTCATTTAATATTGTGGAGAATCATGATCGGTTTGTTTCTTAAAAACATATTTGGGGTTTCCCCTTACACTTATCTTTTGCAAAAATACCTTTAGATTGGAGTTAAGACTAGGCCAAACAACATAATAAAGTATTTCCACATTTTAATTGAGAAACATGATCATCCAACAATAAAAATAAAACATGCATACGGAAGCAAATAACAAACAAACAAATAAAATCACACAAAACATGGGTTGCCTCCCAAGAAGCGCTTGTTTTTGTTCGAGTCACGAGCCTGACTCTACCCTTATTTAACGGAAATAGGTGAGGTTTTCCCTACACTTAGGATTAAGTGTGGGCGAAAGTAGCGATACACACCCTTAGGGTGAAAGTATGCCACATGAGAGAAGAGCGGTGGATGAATTATATGCTCAAACGGGTGTGCTCCTTTCATCATAACCTTACCTAGTTCACTTTGGTCAATGAGTGAGTTGAAGTTTTCTCCTAAGAAGGGATCATTTTCAATCAACTTCAAGAGATTACTAGTTGGGGATCCATCTTGACCTAACAAACCCGGTTTAAACCCATAATGTTTCTTACGATCAATCATGAATGGGTGATGTAAGTATGTAAGGTCATGGTCCACTCCTATGTTGGCTTCTTCTCTACAAGGCTTAGGGTCTACTACCTTCAACGTAAAACTACCCAGACTACATGGTTTGATGGGTGGATCGGGACCTATTTCAATTCCTAAATCTTCATCCAAGGATGGAAGATTAGGTAATGGTTTTGGTTGAGGCTCCGGTTCATCAAAACTAGGAACTTCCCTAGAACTAGGAGTAAGGTTATCACTACAAGTGTTCAAACCTATATCCTCTGGTGGTGCTTGGTCCAAGGGTTCTACCCCAATTGGGGTTCCTATAGTCTCTTCTACTTCTTCCGGGTAAGTCACGGGCGGTGTATGTGCCTCAAATGATGGTAGGACTTGTGGGGTACTTTGTGGGCTTGGATTATCCACCTCATCCTCCATTGTACCTAGATTACCTATATGTTTGTTTTGTACTATGATATTAGGTGCCATCCAACTAGGTATCTCAACATGAGTATATTCATCCCCCAACAAACTTCCTGTTTGCTCCATCAAACTTGTTTTTGATTGATTTGTGATGTTGTTTGTTGGGTTGTCTACTCTATAATAATATTGGGCACAGTTTTCTATGGTATCCCACGCTTCTTCATCATTTAATTCCCTAGGGCCCCCATCGGCAAAATCATCGATGCGCATTTGGTCACATTGGCTGACACGATAGTAAAAGGTTTCGGTTAGGGATGATAAAGAGAAACTATGATGAGGGAATTTTCGAAGTAAAATTTTAAAACGAGTCCATGCATCATATATGGGTTCATCTCGATATTGTTTGAAATTCAAGATGTCAATAGGGTAGAATGGCCTTTGTGGTTGGTGGTATGGTGGATTCGCGTACTCCATAATGGTGAACGGAAGAGTCAATGGAAATTACGAACAAACACACAAAGAAAAAGATAGACTAAAGAAAACCTAGAAAATAAAAATAAAAATCTTACTAGAAAGGAATCTAGCAAGTAGACCTAATAAAAAGAAATCCTAACCTAGACAATAACTATTCCCCGGGCTGCGGCGCCAAAAACTTGATGCGTGGGAATCGCACCTTGCTTTACCTCTCGAGGGATCTCGCGAGGCTTACAACCCCCACCAGGCAGTGTACCTGATCGTTGTAGTATAGTATAGTGACAAGTACCGGATGATTGATCGTTCAGCTTAGGAATAGTGTCGCTAGGATTAGAAAACCTAATTAATAGTTCTAGAGGTGAAAGATGATTATTTTTGTATTTTTATATTTTTATTAAAGCAAGTAAAATCTCGGGTTTTGAAGGAGTGGGCGGAATTAGTTGCTAATCAACTAACCCAAAGCTAAGATGCAATCAAAATAAAATAATAAAAATGAAATTAAACTAATTAAACTAAGGTTGTGAGCAGTAATTGGAGAAATTGTGTTTACTTAGACTTCACTACTCCCTAGATATCTTTTAAATGTTAATTACTTGTTACACTTGTATGAATGACGGGTTGTATTCCTTAATACCATTCGTGGGGTGGCATACATAACTCCCCAACTCTATGAGCTCTTATCTCATCCTACACCATGACCCAGCACAACTATAGGGATTGTAAACAGTGGCTCATGCATTAAATACAACCAATAAAGACCTAGTACGCCTCGGTTCATGTTTCTTAAGACGTTCAAGCATGTTACCATTTGGAGATCTGCCAGTTTTCTTAAGCCTAACATATAAATCATTCATTCAAAACAAGAATAGACAAGTAATCAACACATAATCAACATCTAGGTTTCATTAGATCTAAGCAAACACAAGAGAGATCTAGCCTAGCATAGTAGAATTGAGACAAGAACAAGAGATAAACAACCAACACATAGACATATTGATTGAATTGAAAGTACACTTATCTCAATTACAATGCAAGGTCTCAAGGGTTTGGAACCCTTGAAAAACCTGTGAAAGAGGCACCAAAATCGTCTTTAGGGTTTCACCAAAACTTCTCTTTTTTTTTTTATGAAAAAACTAGAAAACTATATATAGGAAAATCGTTCTGACGGCGTCAAGAGTTAAATCTGACGCCGTCAACTCGCCGCCATATACTTCCTCGGACGCCCTAGATCCACTTGTGACGGCCTATGTGACGCCGTCACCACCTTCGGTATTTTATTCTTGGCCACTTTGACGCCGTCACCTCTCCATCTGACGCCGTCACCAGCTACGGTAAATTATTCTTCATGTCTGACGCCGTCAAGAAGGAAGTCTTGACGCCGTCACCTTGTATCTTCAGCTTGGATTTTTGGTACTTTGTCGTTTTCTTCACTTTATGCTCCAAAAACGTCCAAAATAGCCTCTTTTCCAGAATTCACTCTCCAAACACCTAAAATCACAAAAGGAACGATTTAGGGCAATATTTGATCAAATAAAGTCGGATTCGGGCTTAAATGACCCCCTAAAAACGGATCATTTTTCGCCTCATCAATGGGAACAGTACCTGACGGCGTCACTTGTTTCTTAATGACGGCCTCAAGAAGAAAAACAAGAGGTGAAGAGGATGGAGTCCATGACGGTCCAAAACACTTTTGCACTAGGGGTTGATGGCGTCACCATAGGCCGTCATGGCCCCTTAACACATGACGGCCCAGAGGAGAAATGCTCTTGACGGCGTCAGATCTGGATCTAGGCAATCCGATTTAATTATGGGCGGCGGGTTGACGGCGTCAGAATTTCCTTCTTGACGCCGTCACCTTGGAAAATCTATATATAGTTTTGTAATTTTCATTCATAAAAGAGAGGACAATTTTAGGAACGACTTGGAGAAACCCTAGCACGTTTTTTACAGTACTTTCAAGGGTTTTCACCCCTTGAATCCTTTCATGTTCAATTAAGATAAGTATCCTTTCAATTCATTCAATATGTCTATGTGTTGTTTGAATATATCTTACACTTGTCTTGATTTTAACATGCTAGGCTAGATCTCTTGTGTGTTTGCTTAGATGTAGTGTAACCTAGATATTGATTATGGGTTGATTGCTTGTTTATAGTTGTTATGGATGAATGATTTCGATGTTAGGCTTAAGAAAACTGGCAGACTTCCATAGTGTAACTTGCTTGAACGTCTTAAGAAACATGAACCAATGCGTACTAGGTTTTTATGGTTGTATTTAATGCATGAGCGAATTCTAATGATCCCATGTTAGGAGCCTCTTGCAGGCTCGACATAGGAGTGAAGTAGGAGCTTATAGAGATGGGGAAGTACGTACGCCACCCCATGATTGGTATTAAGGAATATAACCCGTCATCCACGCAACTGTAACAAACTGTCAACCTGTAAAAGATATCTAGGGAGTAATGAAATCTAAGTAAACACAACTTTCCCATTTATTGTTCACCCCACTAGTTTAATTAGTTTAATTTACATTTATGTTATTTTATTTTGATTGCATCTTAGTTATTGGGTTAGTTGACTAGCAACTAATTCCGCCCACTCCTCCAAAACCCGAGATTTTACTTGCTTTTATAAAAATATAAAAATACAAAAAGAATCATCCCTCACCTCTAGACCTAGTTTTTAGGCTTTCTAATCCTAGCGACACTATTCCTGAGTTGAACGATCAATCCCCCGGTACTTGTCACTATACTATACTACAACGATTAGGTACACTGCCTGGTGGGGGTTGTAAGCTTCTCGAGATCCCTCGAGAGGTAAAGCCTGGTGCAATTCCCACGCATCACCAGTGAATTAATCCTATGGCCCCTTCTGTCCCCTTGAAATTGAAGGGCTGACAGCTCATAAATTCCTTGTAGTTACTCTTCTTCACTATAGGAATTTCGGGGTTTCTAGCCATGTTTGCATCCCTAGCTCCTAGTGCTGTAGTCACACTGTCAGTCACTAGTCGCTGGATGTCTTCCTGAGTCATAGCGGTAGTAGAGGGAGTAACGGGAGTGGTAGCTCTTATACGTGCCATTCTATAGGTAAGATGTGATAAGAATAGTGTCATAGTTTATGTTCTAAGTTCTTAGAACACTATCTGATACTGGATGGGTAGGGAATCCTAAAACTAAAAGGGCGAATTTCCTAACAAGAATCGCTATATTTCATCGAAGATAGTTTCCCCCGTCTAAAGGCCTAGTGATTCTAAGAGATCCTAAATTTTTAGTGTTCCTAGGTATGTCTACTTGTTTTAATTTCCGATATTTTCTAGTTTTTAAATCCTAAGGCAGTCTATAGTGTGTCCTAAAGCAATAGGGGATCCTAATACGGGATACTAGTTTTATGAAAAATTAAGTATGAGTAACTTAAAACTTTTATTTTATAATATGAAAATCTAGCAAGTACCCGTTTATAACTAAGTTATCTACCTATAAACCTATATTATCTAAGTTTATAACCTTATTTTGTTTCTTTGTTACCCTTAAGTTCCTGAATGGCTTCCAAAAGATCATCTATATCAGACCTTTTATTATCCCTAATATCCTTGATAATCATTTCTAAAGTGGAAAGTCTAACATGTGCAGTACTTACTTCGTCAGAGTGTCCCTCATATTTTGTTTGTAACCTAAATATTTGATTACGAGTTTTCTCTAATTCATTTTCTAACCTATTTCTACCTATCCCTAATTCCCTAATTCTAGTTCCTACTTCTTCCATTCGTCTTAAAGATAATTTATCTAAATGACTAAGTATTTCTTCTATTTGTTCATCATGCATTTCTAAAGGCGTTTTATATGAACTACTACCTATTTCAAACCTAGGGGGAGGTGATGGTGGTATAATACGTATTTTCTTATGAGGAGGTGAAACTATTTCGGGAACATAACGATCTTGACTATTATAGTGGGGTATAGATGGGGTAGGGGTTATAGTAGGTACGGTAGGAATTTCTCCACCATATGCTTGCATATACCCATTATATGCCTGCATATAAGGATCATTCGGAGAAAGTTCTAAACCTAAGTTAGTTAAGATGTTCTGGGCTAATTCTTCTGGAGAATTAAAACCAGAAGATGAGTGAGTAGGAGTAGCCGGAGCATACTCATAACTATCGGATGAAGTATCCGTATCATCGGTATCCAACACAATGATAGGATTGTTAAAGGATGACATATCTAACTGTAATACCCAAAAGAGTATCTTAGCATAATTTTAACCTAAGTAGGTATCCAAAAGGCAATACTAATAGTGGGGATTCAATCCTAAAGGCAATAGTGAGGTATCTATCCTAGAGGCAATTTGGGGGTTCTAACCTAAAGGCAAGTCGGGAATTCTAACCTAAAGGCAAGTCGGGAATTCTAACCTAAAGGCAAGTTTGGAGTCTAAAGGCAAGTTTGGGGATTCTAGTGGCACGGAGGACTTTTTGAAAAAGTGGTTATAGTTTATGAAAAATCCTTTGTTCTCTGTAACCAAGGCTCTGGTACCAATCTGTAACACCCCCGTTTTTCACTGATCGCAGCGGATTAAGTGTTTGGGGTATTACTCATGGAAACAAAGACAAGATAATAGAAAAAGACTCAAAAAGAGACGTTTTAAAAAAAAGTGTTATCATTCATTTATTCATCAGAGTTTTTACAGTAAAAGATGTACTTTTACCAAAATAGAGGTCCCTAAGATACTTTTTATGACACAAAACTTGATGAATGATAACTATTCTGGACGTCCTCATGTCCAGTACTCCTTCGTGCCAGGGTTCCTATAGTGCCTAATTACCTAAGCTAACATGCTTAAAAGTCAACACGAATGTTGAGTGAGAGTCATAGGTTTAAGTAGATAGGGTATGAATAAAAGTTCCACAAGGTTCAGCTTAAACCCTATGTGTGAAAAGGTTTTAGTGATAGAAGGTATATTGCACTAAACTCATGAACCGCACGTTAACAGTCCGGGTCATAGGGTCTGCCGACCAAACTATGAGGGGACGGGAAGGATAACTTGCCAAAGTTAATCCTTTAGTGGGTTCAATTATAGTACGTATTGGTACCATCCAGTGAGATGTTAATACCCACGGGAGTTGTCAAACTCCAATAGATGTATCAACTATATTCACGTTCGTGTGGGCAAAATATCCCAAACGATTAGATTCGTGAATTTTGGTTATGTAGTGATGGCAGATAGTTTACTCATGCAATAACCAAAGGAAAAGACTTGTGTTCGGTTTAAATCATGTATCCCCCTCACAGGGTTGTAAAACATGTAAAAGTGAGGCTATGAAAACTCACCTGGATCATAAGGTAAGTAAATTAGGGGTTTAGTGTAACACCCCAATTCCGGAAAAATAGCCATTTTAAAAAAAATTATTATGTAGTCAACGTTATAAAAATTAAACAACGGAAGTCTAAAACCATAGTTTGCATATTTTGCTAAGCTAACAAAACATGACCAATCCAACCCAAACGGGTGTTACATAACAATCTATAAAACCAAGTTCAATATTGTAAACATTAAAAATAGTAGGCTAAGTTCCGGGTGCCAAGTGAATCGATCACAACTACCTAACCTCACTCCCTAAGAATCCCGCAAGAATGTTCCTATTTATCCTGCACGAATACAAAGACGATTTTGCAAGAAACAAGTGTTAGCTAATTAAAGCTAAGTGAAATACAACGAGTTATAAAATAAAGAAACCCCCAACAACATCATTTAAATAAGTTAACCATAATAATTTTAAACCAACAATTATAAACGAGTATAACGGAAAATGTCACCACAACAATTCAATGCAACAATGATAATAATGCAAAGACCGCTATCCGGTTCACCCAAAGTACCCGATCCCTCGATTCCATCTATACACCCAAATTTCACGATCATAAATCCTCTCGGTAAATTAGCAACCATGGTAGCTACCCGGCTACATAAGATTCCGTTAAGATTTAATCCTGCTACGTCGCGATACATCTATAAAAGTAGAAAGCAAGTGGAACAAGCTAACTACAAGAGTGATGCTACATGTATGTGACTCATCTCTAGTCACACATCACCCCTATCCCACCAAGCCCCTAGAAAGCAAGGCGGTGTCCGATAATAACGTGAAAGATCACGCCGTGTCATGACACATTCAACTGACAATAGCTAGCATATTCTAGAAGGACAAGCCAAACCCCACTAGACTCCCCCGATAATGGTTCATGTAGGCAAGACTAGGCACACCTATGGGTAATGAACATGTATGCATCTATAAATAACATCTATATAATCAATCATGAATATTAGGCAAGTCAACTACTACGAAACGAATATCAAATTAAAACACATCAATCAATGATAAATAAATTTAAAGAAAATATGGTTAACAAGAAACCCCAAGCTCCCCCTTCCAAAAGCCCGTTTTATCTTTGTACTCGGTTTTAGAAAAGCATTGTACTCACCTTAGCCAATCGAGAAATCAAACCAACTCAATTTCCAAAAAAATGATCAGTCACCTAATCAATAAAATCAATATAGTACTATCGTCACAAATAGGTGTCTTTATAACAAACGACAAAACAATCTACGTCGTATTTATCTATTAGTCTTCCATTATTAAGATGATCCTATTTATTCAAATAACAATCACTTAACAATCTACGCAATATTTATCTATTAGTCTTCTAATTTATAACCAATATATACCACAATTATATAATACAGTACGTTTAATAATTCATATCATCCATGTCTTTTTTTAATAATAAGTTTGCGTGCTAGAACAATCCATTTACCAATCACAAGTATTGTGCTAACTTATGTGTATATCTCTACCCAGTTTACAACATAGATAAGACTACTGTACGATTCATGATACACCATCATATTTATTTTAAAGCCTCTTTTAATAATATGGTAAAATCAGTTACACTCAAACATGCATGACTTAATCTATGATTTGCCAACTAACGGGTCCTATTACAGCAAGTAACAACATACAAAATCATGTGTCCTTAATATAAGATTTTAGAGGTGATCATACAAAAGCTCCTCCATTAATGATTTGATCCATAATATAGATAATAACATACTTATCAAATATATACTAATAGCATTAGGTGAACAAACAAAATTAATAAAGTATTACTCGTATTCTTTCGCATGTCAGTTACATAATCTTGTATGACTTGATTCCATGTATTATACCCATGCTAGTAGTAATTAATGTTAAGCTATATGAGTGTGTGCTTAACAACTTATCAGTAAGAAACTAAAACAAATCATCACC
This sequence comes from Artemisia argyi, assembly GCA_030686995.1. NCBI lineage: Eukaryota > Viridiplantae > Streptophyta > Magnoliopsida > Asterales > Asteraceae > Artemisia > Artemisia argyi. The sequence continues at coordinate 198,255,616 of CM060700.1, read as the reverse complement.
GCCAATATCTTACTCTAATCGATCAAGTAATCACACTTCAAGATTTATGTAACTGTGTCATCACCTAGACATTCATCCACTAATAAACTAGTAGGAGAGTTTACCTTTAACTGTGATTCAATCTTGACTCCAATCGACCCAAACAAAAAAATAAACTCAGGCTTTTTAGTTCTCCTCCTTGGCCTCCTAAGATCGATCTTTTTTTATGGTTAAACTTATGATATAATGCCCTATAAAGATTACAGGAACCAACTTCTAAACCTAACCCCCATAATGCTAGCGACACCCTCTATTTTCAGTTTATGTCACATGCGGTCCCTTAACAATTATGTTTTAGTGTTACCTCCTACAACTTAAATAATAACTATAATAATGAAAGTTTTACCTTATTAAATTACGGGTCTTACAATTCTTCCTCCCTTAAGAAGATTCGGTCCACGAATCCTTTTCTGATATAAACAAATGAGGGTATCGCTCCCTCATATCATCCTCTGCTTCCCATGTCATATCTGCTCCACGATTGTGCTTCCATTGAACCTTAACAAGCTTGATCCTCTTTTTCATTAACTTTACCATTTTTCTATCTATAATAGCAACAGGCTCGTCAATTAGCCTTTTCTTCTCATCAACTCGAAGTTCCCCTAATGGCAATATATCATTTTCTTTAGCCAAACATTTTCGTAAATAACATACATGAAAAGTGTTGTGTATGCCATCTAATTCCGTAGGTAACTCAAGTCGATAAGATTGATCACTAACTCGTTTCAAAACCTTAAACGGTCCAATAAAACGAGGACCTAACTTCCCCCATTTGCCAAAACGTATTATACCCTTCCAAGGGGTAAGCATCACATTTTCCCCAACCTCAAAAGTCTTGGGTCGATGTTTCTTGTCAGAGTATTTCTTTTGCCTTTCACGTGCCAGTCTCAACGAGCTATAGCAACTTTTTCTGCTGTGATTTGTACAATTTCTGGACCCGTATACTCTGGTTCCAACCAACAAGTTGGAGTTCTACACTTCCTACCATACAACGTCTCATAGGGTGGCATTTTAATACTAGCATAATATGTATTGTTGTACGCAAACTCCACCAATGGTAAATGTGAATCCCAAGTCCAACTACCACCATACTCGATAACACATGCCCGAAGCATGTCTTCTAATGTTTGAATGGTACACTCACTTTGACCATCTGTTTGAGGATGGTATGTTGTACTCAAATTTACCTTTGAACCCAATTCTTCTTGAAGCTTTTTCCAAAACCGTGAGGCAAAACGGCTATCTCGATCAGAAACTATAGACAAAGGTACACCATGCCTCGCAACCACCTCCCGAATATACAACTTTGCTAAATTTTACAATTTCTCATTTTCTTTAGTTGCCAAGAAATGAGCACTTTTTGTCAAACGATCTACAATCACCCAAATCATGTCATTACCCTTTGGTGTTCTGGGTAATTTAGTGACAAAATCCACGGTGATTTTATCCCATTTCCACTCGGGTATCTCCAATTGTTGAAGTTCTCCATATGGTTTCTGGTGTTCTGCCTTAACTTGAGAACAAATTATACACTTCGCTACATAATCCCCCACGTCAGATTTCATTCCTAGCCACCAATAATTAGGTTTTAAATCTCGATACATCTTGGTGTTACCTGGATGAATTGAATACTTGGACTTATGTATGTCATAAAGAAGTATTTCACGAACTTCACCAAGTTTTGGTATCCACAGTCGACCTTCAAAAGTCTTCAATCCTTGATTATTTTCACCTAAAAGTAAGTGTCGTTTTAACATTTCCTCATTCTTCAAGTTTTCATCCTTAAGAGCTTCTTTCTGAGCTGCCCGAATCTGTTCTAATATCCCCGATACTACTTCAATCCTCATTGAGTGCACTCGATACGCTGATTTAGGATCCTTTCGACTCAACGCATCCGCTACCACATTTGCCTTTCCAAGATGATACTTGATTTCACAATCATAATCAATCAACAACTCTAACCAACGCCTTTGAAGCTTTTATGATCAGTGTATATGGTAAACTTCGTGCCATATAAATAATGTCGCCAAAGTTTCAAAGCAAATATCACACCCGCTAATTTTAGATCATGTGTTGGATAATTCTCCTCTGCAACCTTCAACTGTCTTGATGCATAGGCAATCACTTTACCCCGTTGCATAAGCACACAACCTAATCCTGAATATGAAGCATCACTATACACCACAAAGTCCTCATTTCCTTTTGGCAAGGAAAGAATAGGTGCTTCACATAATTTCTTCTTCAAAGTTTGGAACGCCTCTTCCTGCAACTCGGTCCACAAAAATGGTTCTGTTTTCTTTGTCAACTTCGTCATTGACGAAGCAATTTTAGAAAAATCTTGAATAAACCTCCTATAGTAGCCTGCTAATCCTAAGAAACTCCTTATCTCAATAGGATTTTTAGGTGAGTCCGACTTCTTAATCGCTTCAATCTTAGCCGGGTCCACTTTCACCCCTTCACAATTGATCAAGTGACCTAAAAATTGGACCTCTCGCAACCAAAATTCACACTTAGAGAACTTTGCATAAAGCTTTTCCTTGCGCAAAGTATCCAATACTTCTCGAAGATGTCTCCGATGCATCTTCCTCACTCTGTGAGTATATCAAGATATCATCAATGAACACAATAACCGAATTATCTAAGAACGGTCGACAAACACTATTCATTAAGTCCATGAATACCGCAGGAGCATTAGTTAACCCAAATGGCATTACAAGAAACTCATAATGGCCATACCGGGTCCTGAAAGCTGTCTTTGGAATGTCACACTCCTTCACTTGCACTTGGTGATACCCCGATCTCAAATCAAATTTTGAAAAGTAACTTGCGCCTTGTAGTTGATCAAACAAGTCATCAATCCTTGGTAACGGATACTTATTCTTTATTGTCACCTTATTTAGCTCTAGATAGTCAATGCACATACGCATTGTGCCATCCTTCTTCTTCACGAACAAAACCGGTGCGCCCCAAGGCGATGAACTTGGCCTAATAAATCCCTTATCAAGAAGATCTTTAAGTTGTGACATCATTTCCTTCATCTCTGCGGGTGCCAAACGATACGGTGCCCGAGCAATTGGCGCCGCACCAGGTACCAAGTCAATTCGAAACTCCACTCGTCGAGCCGGAGGTAAACCTGGTAAGTCATCTGGAAATACGTCTACATACTCGTTCACCACTACAACATCTTCAATTTTTTTCTGCTCCTTTTTCCCATCAATTACATAAGCCAAAAAGGATAGGTATCCTTTCACTAGGCACCTTCGTGCTTTCATAACCGAAATGATTCCCAAGTCTCCACCACGTTTTTCTCCATAAGCGATTACAAATCCACCCTCGGGCAGGGGGATGCGTATCAATTTCTTTGAACATACGATTTCAGGTTCTTGCCTACTTAACCAATCCATGCCTATCACCACATCAAACCCCTTTATTCCTATTGGTAACAAAGTCACTGGAAAGGATTTGTCATCTATTTCAATATTGCACCCCTCAAATTTCTCACGAACATATATAAGTGCTCCATTAGCTATTTCAACATCTAAAGGGGTATCTAAATTGCTACGAGGCATACTAAATGGTTTACAAAATTCAAGTGACACAAAAGATCTATTTGCACCAGAATCAAACAAAACACTAGCAGGTAACGAATTAACAAGAAAAGTGCCAGTAATCACCTCATCGTCGTCTTTTGCTTCCTGTGCAGTCATGTGAAAAGCGCGACCCTTTGGTTTAGGTAGATCTGCCTTCTTGGTTCCAATAGCTCCACCAGTCTTCTTTTTGGGACAATCAATAGCTATGTGTCCCATTTCCTTGCAATTGTAGCATAACACCTCAGTACTCGTACAATCCCGCATAATGTGACCCATCTTTCCACAACGACGACATCCAATTGTATCCTTTGAGCACGCCCCATAGTGAGATGAACCGCAAGGAGTACACCATTTTCGCGTACCCTGAAATCCAGATTTCTTGACATTTGAATTGCTCTTGAGTTTCTTTGATGATCCAGATGACCCGTCCCATTTCCTCTTTTCTCCTACAAACCCTGACTTCCCCTCCTTAGCTATGAGATCATCTTCCACCACTTTGCTTGCATCCATTGCCTCTTCCAAAGTATTCTTGATCCGAACAGCTGTACGATACTCATAAGGTAGCCCCTGTACATAGCGATCAACCTTTGATTTCTCATCTGGACAAAGTCTCATCGCAAATTGTAGCTTCTCGGTGAAAGCCGTGTTATACTTATCAATACTCATATTTCCTTTTTGCAATCCTTTGAACTGCACCAGGTCCACAATGCTTTGTCCTAATCTTATTGGAAAAGGCATCCCAAGTCATATTATCTCTAGAAGTCCTAGAAAGAGCTAAACTGACAGAGTTCCACCATTCTAAAGCTTCTCCTTCCAACATTCTAATAGCATATTTCACCATCTGTGGCTCTATGAATTCCCCAGAATCAAAAGTTTGTTCCATCTTAAGAATCCACCTTAAACAATCAAGTGGCTCAGTGCTTCCCTTAAACGAAAGTGGTTTACATTTCATAAAGGATTCAAACGTACTCCCTCGCGAATTATATGCATGTCTATCATAGTTTTGAGTACGGTCCCCATAATGATTCAATTCACTTTCCGCCTCATACTCCCTTCGATCATTTCTCCCAGACCGATTCACCAATAATCCCGCGTCAATCATGGCCTGTCACATTTCAGCCAACTCATCATTCTTCCTTCCAAGTTCACGTTCCAATTCTTCAATTCGAGAAAGGCTATTATAGCTCCTAGAACTAGCTGCATGAGACCTAGAGTGAGCTACAAAGTCAACCCGCCTTATGTTCCTTATGTTATTGTTAGCCTCAACATTCGGGTCATTGCCTCCCCCATTATCACCATCAGGCCCGGTAATTATCACATTACCTCGAGCATTCCCAATGTTGACGCGCTCGCGAGTTTGCCTTGGTGGTAACTCAGCTTGTCGTTCCCTTGCATTTAGTGTTGCATTTGCGTTAGTTGCGGTAACGCTAACTTCCTCACCGTCCCTTTGCACACCCGATTGCTTCAAACCTGATCTCCTAGTGTTTGCCATTTCTATACATAGGTAAAATAATGATCATTAGTGAACCAATTATAACCATACATTAAATAAAAAAATTATCATGTAAGCTTTAATCATCTAGTACTAAGAGAAATAAAAAAAATAAGCTTGGCCTGCTATAGGCATTACACACTCAACCCACCTGACCTACGCACTAGTGTTATATTTAGGTGTTCTCTAATATAAGCATTGATCAAAGTTTAAGTCTAAGCACCTACTTTAAGTACCTAGTTCACTTAAACCTAGGCTCTTGATACCAACTTGTAACACCCCAATTCCGGAAAAATAGCCATTTAAAAAAAATTATTATATAGTCAACGTTATAAAAATTAAACAACGGAAGTCTAAAACCATAGTTTGCATATTTGGCTAAGCTAACAAAACATGACCAATCCAACCCAAACGGGTGTTACATAACAATCTATAAAACCAAGTTCAATATTGTAAACATTAAAAATAGTAGGCTAAGTTCCGGGTGCCAAGTGGATCGATCACAACTACCCAACCACACTCCCTAAGAATCCCGCAAGAATGTTCCTATTTATCCTGCACGAATACAAAGACGATTTTGCAAGAAACAAGTGTTAGCTAATTAAAGCTAAGTGAAATACAACGAGTTATAAAATAAAGAAACCCCCAACAACATCATTTAAGTTAACCATAATAATTTAAAACCAACAATTATAAACAAGCATAACGGAAAATGTCACCGCAACAATTCAATGCAACAATGATAATAATGCAAAGACCGCTATCCGGTTCACCCAAAGTACTCGATCCCTCGATTCCATCTATACATCCAAATTTCACGATCATAAATCCTCTCGGTAAATTAGCAACCATGGGAGCTACCCGGCTACATAAGATTCCGTTAAGATTTAATCCCACTACCTCGCGATACATCTATAAAAGTAGAAAGCAAGTGGAACAAGCTAACTACAAGAGTGATGCTACATGTATGTGACTCATCTCTAGTCACACATCACCCTATCCCACCAAGCCCCTAGAAAGCAAGGCGGCGTCCGATAATAACGTGAAAGATCACGCCGTGTCATGACACATTCAAGCGACAATAGCTAGCATATTCTAGAAGGACAAGCCAAACCCCACTAGACTCCCCCGATAATGGTTCATGTAGGCAAGACTAGGCACACCTATGGGTAATGAACATGTATGCATCTATAAATAACATCTATATAATCAATCATGAATATTAGGCAAGTCAACTACTACGAAACAAATATCAAATTTAAACACATTAATCAACGATAAATAAATTTAAAGAAAATATGGTTAACAAGAAACCCCAAGCTTCCCCTTCCAAAAGCCCGTTTTATCTTTGTACTCGGTTTTAGAAAAACATTGTACTCACCTTAGCCAATCGAGAAATCAAACCAACTCAATTTCCAAAAGAATGATCAGTCACCTAATCAATAAAATCAATATAGTACTATCGTCACAAATAGGCGTCTTTATAACAAACGACAAAACAATCTACGTCGTATTTATCTATTAGTCTTCCATTATTAAGATGATCCTATTTATTCAAATAAAAATCACTTAACAATCTACACAGTATTTATCTATTAGGCTTCTAATTTATAACCAATATATACCACAATTCTATAACACAGTACGTTTAATAATTCATATCATCCATGTCTTTTTTTTCTAATAATAAGTTTGCATGCTAGAACAATCCATTTACCAATCACAAGTATTGTGCTAACTTATGTGTATATCTCTACCCAGTTTACAACATAAGACTACTGTACGATTCATGATATACCATCATATTTATTTTAAAGCCTCTTTTAATAATATGGTACAATCAGTCACTCAACATGCATGACTTAATCTATGATTTGCCAACTAACATGTCCTATTACAGCAAGTAACAACATACAAAATCATGTGTCCTTAATATATGATTTTAGAGGTGATCATACAAAAGCTCCTCCATTAATGATTTGATCCATAATATAGATAATAACATACTTATCAAATATATACTAATAGCATTAGGTGAACAAACAAAATTAATAAAGTATTACTCGTATTCTTTCGCATGTCAGTTACATAATCTTGTACAAGTGGAAGGCGCCCGCTGCGTTGCAGCGGGAATTTTCGAGGGATTTTTGCGATAATTATTAAAGGAGATGTAGCAACAGCTGCAACAAACAAAGACATTGACAAGACAAAGTCAACAACTGCAAATCATAAAGTCAACTCCTTGCATACTACAATTGAAGCTCCACAACCACTGAAGTTCAAGTTAAACAAAGCAATACATGTAGCTTGTAATAGTTTCTAGAAGTTTCTAGATGTAACAATTAGTTAGAGTTAGTTAGTTATATCTCAGCTTATAAATACTTGTTGTAACTCATTTTTCATTTAATAACAATGTGTGTGTTTTTCATTTCAACAATTCTCTCTCAAATTCAGTTTCATGTTATGGTATCAGAGCCACCACACACAGTGGTGACTAACTGATTCTGATCACTCCAACAACTTTTTCCGGTCATTTTACCTAACTTTTTCCACCGTAACAAACTTTCCCGCCAAAACCTTCTTCTATCTCCACCATCAATCTCCACCATAACTCATCATAATTCACCATTTTCTACCATTCTCTTATCACATCAACCATTAATCACCATTAAAATCACTCAAAATCACACTCATTATCAAATTTCACAATCTTTACTCTGTTTTCAAAGAAAATGACAACACCTGAAACATCCACCATGAACTCCACAACTGATGATACAATCACTTCTGATCATCCATTGTTTCTACATCAAACTGATCACCCTGGATTGATTCTTATCTCAAAGAAGCTCACAGGCTCAGACAACTATAGTTCATGGAAAAGATCTATGGTGATTGCATTGAATGCAAAGAACAAAATGAAATTGATAACTGGTGAGTTTCCTGAACCAGCCTTGAATTCAGTTACTAGAGCTTTGTGGGAAAGGAACAATGATATGCTTATCTCATGGATTTTGAACACTGTGGTTGAACAAATCAGTAACAACTTGAATTTCATTCATTCTGTATCCAAGTTATGGTCTGAGTTACAAGAGCAATATTCACAAATTGATGGTCATAGGATTTATCAGTTAACACAAAATTTGACTCAGTTGAAACAACTCAATTGTGCTGTTGAAGTTTACTATCAGAAATTAAAAGGTTTTTGGGATGAACTGGATGCATTAGAGGCTCCACATCTATGTGTTTGTCCATGTAATTGTGAAAATGGAAGGGAAAGTGTTGAAAAGGATCAAAGGAAAAGGTTGATTCAATTCTTGATGGGATTGGATGAAAGCTATACAAATATCAGGGGTCAGATTCTGTTAATGCAACCATTACCATCAGTGGTGAAAGCATATGGCATGGTTAGACATGAGGAGAAACAAAGAGAAGGAATTCTGCCTAAACCAAACACCTCTTCTATCTTTTCTGCTTATTCAGCCAATCAGAAGAATTATGGGAATGGGAATGGATCAAGGAGCTATGGAAGTCAAAGGAATGAATCTTCAACAACTGCTGAGAGAAAATCAAGTTTCAAGAAAGGTGTGTATTGTGGTAATTGTGGCAAAGAGGGACATACCAAAGCTGAGTGTTACAAGATTGTGGGGTATCCACCAGGTCATCCATTGTATGGAAAGTTCCCAGCCAAACAGTCCTCAAGACAGCAAAATGATCAAAGGAATTATAGAAGTGTAAATATGGTGACAGGACAATCAACTGATCAGGATACAATCAATGTTCAACAACAAGCACCTACTCCAGCTCCTCCTTCTGATTCTCATGTAGCTGCAAGAATGGATCAACTTCAGAACCAGTTGAATCAGATGATGCTTATGCTGCAAAACAACAAGGACATAAGCAGTGGTACATTCTATTCCAATATTGCTAAAATTCCTCATTTTACAGCTTCTCTTATCTCTGATCTCATAGTAGCCTGGATAATAGATAGTGGTGCATCAGACCATATAGCTATATCACTAGAACTCATGTTTAACATTCAAACATTTACTACACCCATCTATGTGACTTTACCAAATGGACAAAACACAAAAGTTTCACAATATGGGTCAGTTACTATCAATGCACACATCACTTTACACAATGTATTGTACATCCCAACATTCTCCTACAACTTGATTTCAGTGAGTCAGCTACTCAAAGGAACCAATTACTCACTCATCCTAACTGCTACTATGTGTATATTTCAGGACCAGGACCAGAGGATTGCTCTTGGCAGCCTTTGTAATGGTCTATACCTTCTCAACAAAGCCCCAAGCACACCATCACACACAGCTTTTACCATCACCAACAACCAACAACTGTGGCATTCAAGACTTGGTCACTCCTCTCTTCATGTACTCAAGAAGATAGATAGTCTTAAAACTTCATTTCATTGTACTTCAAACCTTCACTGTACAATATGTCCACTTGCAAAACAGCATGCTTTACCATTTAATGAAAGTTCATCTTATGCCACTTCCTTGTTTGAGCTTGTACATATAGATGTATGGGGACCTTATAGACATCCAACCATAAATAAGTGCAGCTATTTCTTAACCATAGTTGATGATCATTCAAGGGCCATATGGACTTATCTCATGCCTTCTAAACAACATGCTGTATCTAACATCAAAGCCTTCTTATTTCATGTCCAAAATCAATTTAAGACAACAATTAAGACCATTAGGACAGATAATGGGACAGAATTTCTCAATTCATCACTTGCTGATTTCCTCTCACAACATGGTATAACTCATCAAACAACCTGTCCCTACACCCCTCAACAAAATGCCAGGGTAGAAAGAAAACACAAACAACTTTTGGAGATAGCAAGAGCCTTTAAGATACAAGCAAATTTTCCAATTCATCTTTGGGGATACTGTGTGCTAGCAGCTACTTACATCATCAATAGGCTACCCTCAAAAGCTATTAACAACAAATCACCTTATGAGATTCTTTACAACAAACAACCAAATCTGAATCACCTCAAAGTCTTAGGCTGCAGGGCATTTGTTCATCAACATAACAATGATAAATTTGATGATAGAGCTATACCATCTGTCCTAGTAGGCTATCCAAGTCATCAAAAGGGTTACATTTTATATGATCCTAAGACACATAAATCAATAACCAGTAGGCATGTGACTTTTGATGAGACAATTTTTCCATTCCATATCTCAACTTTACCTACCACACCTTCACAGTCACCTCAACCAATCCATACTCTACCTACCTTCATACCTTCTCCATCACCAAATATTACCACTTCTACATCATCCTCATCATCTGCAGAAACAACAAACTCCACAGCTCACCCAACACCAACCAACATCTCTGAACCAAACATCCCTGAACCATCCTCAACCACTGCTCACTCTGAACATACCATCTCACAACCCTCCATTGAAGTAACTGATCCAACACCCACTTCTATACCACCTACCAGAATCTCCACAAGAACAAAGAAGCTTCCAATCAAACTTAAAGATTATCATCACACACTTCCAAAATCCACAGCTAACACTGTTTCAAAACATCACTTTTCACACTACATAAATTATAATAACATTAAAAACCCCAAACACAGACACCTAATCAATCTAATCAATCTCACAACTGAACCACATAGCTATAAACAGGCTGCTAAGAATCCTAGATGGAAAGTTGCAATGAATAAGGAAATACAAGCATTAGAGGATAATGAAACATGGGAAGTTGTTGAACTACCTGCTGACAAGCTACCTATTGGTAGCAAATGGGTGTTTAGAATTAAATATCATGCAGATGGAACCATAGAGAAATACAAGGCAAGGTTGGTAGCTAAAGGCTATACACAAAAGGAAGGCATTGACTACAAAGAAACCTTTGCTCCAGTAGCTAAAATGGTAACTGTCAGAGCTCTTCTAGCCACAGCAATCTGTCAACATTGGATTATTGAGCAACTAGATATCAACAATGCTTTCCTCCATGGTGATTTACATGAAGAAGTGTATATGACAATTCCACAAGGCTATCCTAAACCTACTTCTCCAAACAGTGTATGCAGACTCAAGAAGTCATTATATGGATTGAAACAAGCTAATAGGCAGTGGTTTAACAAGCTTACCACTTTTCTTCTTACCTATGGTTTCACTCAGAGTTATGCTGATACATCCTTGTTTACTCTTACAAAAGATGGAAGCTTCACTGCTCTGTTAGTATATGTGGATGATATAATCTTAGCTGGCAACACTCAATCAGTCATCAACCACATCAAACAACAACTTGACAATACCTTCAGCATCAAAGACTTAGGTCCATTACACTATTATCTTGGCATAGAATTTCTCAGAAATCCTACTGGCATGGCCATATCTCAGAGAAAGTATGCTTTGGAACTTCTACAAGCTGGCAATGTGCTCAATGACAAACCTGCAGTCACACCTCTTGATCCACAAATCACACTCAACAATACTGATGGAGATCTTCTACAAGATCCTTCTCAATACAGAACCTTAGTTGGCAAACTCATCTATCTCACCATTACAAGACCTGATCTTTCTTTTGCAGCACAACATTTGAGTCAGTTTTCTCATGCTCCCAGAACTACTCACATGAAGGCCTTACTCAGGGTTCTAAGATACATTAAACTTTCTCCAGGACAAGGTCTTTACTTTCCTTCAAACAACAATCTTACCTTACAAGCCTATTGTGATAGTGATTGGGCTGCATGCCCAACTACTAGGAGATCTATATCAGGCTATGCTATATTTCTAGGACAATGTTTAATCTCTTGGATCTCAAAGAAACAAGCAGTGGTTTCCAGGTCTTCCACTGAGGCTGAATATAGATCTCTTGCTGACTGCACATGTGAACTCACCTGGCTACAATGTCTGTTTAAAGATCTCCACATATCTCTTCCTACACCAATCACAATCCATTGTGACAATGTCTCAACACTTGCTTTAGCTTCCAATCCAATTCATCATGCCAGGACAAAACACATTGAACTGGATTGTCACTTTGTGAGAGATAAAGTCAAGGAAGGATTCATTTTACCAACCTTTATACCCTCCAGATTACAGGTTGCAGATGTTCTTACCAAAGGTCTATGCAAAGTTCTACATTACAATTGTCTTTCCAAGTATGGCATGTGTGATCCATACACACTGCCTACTTGTGGGGGGGGGGGGGGGGGGGGGTAAAGGAGATGTAGCAACAGCTGCAACAAACAAAGACATTGACAAGACAAAGTCAACAACTGCAAATCATAAAGTCAACTCCTTGCATACTACAATTGAAGCTCCACAACCACTGAAGTTCAAGTTAAACAAAGCAATACATGTAGCTTGTAATAGTTTCTAGAAGTTTCTAGATGTAACAGTTAGTTAGAGTTAGTTAGTTATATCTCAGCTTATAAATACTTGTTGTAACTCATTTTTCATTTAATAACAATGTGTGTGTTTTTCATTTCAACAATTCTCTCTCAAATTCAGTTTCATGTTAATTATTTACGAATAATGTTTGGGTGGGGTTTCTCGTTGTGAGATCGTGGTATGTTTTTTGCCGACACATGTTGTATTCGTTTGGAACAAATGTTGTGTCAAGCTATAGTTGTAGTTGTCGTACGATGTCTTTTTTGAAACGGATGTTGTGTCGGGCACCAGTGTGCTGCGACGGGGCTAATTTTGACCCTTATAGTTTTAAAAAAATTTAGGATAATTTTAAAGTTATTTGATAGGTTAAAGGTGCATTTGAAAGTTATTTTTTTTAGAAACTATATCTATATCAAACTTAAACATATTTTATAAAACCGTATGTACGTAAAAAATATATCAATGTTCGGCTTGTTCTGTTCGTTATCAAGAGGCCTTTTTGCCAATATTTTTTTTATTCAAAAACACGCTAGGTATTTGTTAGATATTTGACAAATAAAGTTTGTTATATAAAAAAAAATCGTAAATATTAAAAAGTTCATGTGTGTTTTGTAAGCTTTTATTTTATTTTTTTTACTAATATTTGTAAAAACAAATATTTTTCGTTACTATTTTGGACTTTAAAAATAACCCGGCGTCAAAAAGATAGGGCCAAAGTGAGAGGCTACGTTGAAGGCCTACTGGAAGCAAATCCAATAAGGAAATACTATTTTATTATGGGAATTGTTTTTTTAGTAACTTGCGGCAGATTTATTCTATTTTATTAACTTGCGCAAGATATGTTGTGCTATAATATATAGATAGAATGACTTGATTCCATGTATTATACCCATGCTAGTAGTAATTAATGTTAAGCTATACGAGTGTGTGCTTAACAACTTATCAGTAAGAAACTAAAACAAATCATTACCGCCAATATCTTACTCTAATCGATCAAGTAATCACACTTCAAGATTTATGTAACTGTGTCATCACCTAGACATTCATCCACTAATAAACTAGTAGGAGAATTTACCTTGAACTGTGATTCAATCGTGACTCCAATCGACCCAAACAAAAAAATAAACTCAGGCTTTTTAGTTCTCCTCCTTGGCCTCCTAAGATCGATCTTTTTTTTAGGGTTAAACTTATGATATAATGCCCTATAAAGTTTACAGGAACCGACTTCTTAACCTAACCCCCATAATGCTAGCGACACCCTCTATTTTCAGTTTATGTCACATGCGGTCCCTTAACAATTATGTTTTAGTGTTACCTCCTACAACTTAAATAATAACTATAATAACGAAAGTTTTACCTTATTAAATTACGGGTCTTACATTTAGACAACTCACTCACGTATCTTGGGGTAGTGTAGGTGTGTGTATGTCAAGTCTTAGTCTAGGTTTTCTTAACTAATCACTATTAGGTTTTTATATATAACATAACACCGTTCGGGCCATCGTAATTCAGAAGTATATGACTCCTCATATGAAGCTCTCTACTATTGTATTATGTTATCAACATAATACCATTCAGGCCATCATAATTCAGAAGTTAATACTCCTCACACGAAGCTCCCTACTATTGAGTTATGTTGTTATTAAGGTTTAGTTATAACATAACACTGTTCGGGCCATCTTATCTAAGAAGTATATGCAATAATCGTTTGAGAAGCCAGTGCACTTTAATTCGTAAACCCAGCAAACTCGTCAAAACGAAATATCCACATAGTACTCCTCGCATAAAGCTCCCTAGTATTGTGTTATGCTTATAACTTAAATAGGTTTTATATTTATATGAAATAGTCCATTTTTACCCTTTAAGTTTATATATTTATATTTTCTACCCTATACTTATAAACTTATAACAATTAAACATATAACTTTCTATAGAAAGGTGTAAGGTAGAGAGGAGAGAAAGGTGTGAAGAGAAATGGAGGGGAGGGGAGGGGTATTTATACTCGCGTAAGGAGTAGCGACCAAGGCAAGGGATGCCATGTGTCGTGGGGGGGATCGACTAAGCTGAGCTATAAGATGGTGTGTCAGGACTAGGTGGTGATGAGGAGCAGCTATGGAGGTAGCTAGGGGGCGCCATAGGCCGGTTGTGGTGGTTTTGAGCCGAAAGAGGCGGTCTGGGGAAGAAGGTGACAAGTAGGTGATCCACTTACTTTCTTGGGTGGTTAGAGGTGTTAGGGTGGTTTCTTAGTTATTAGGGAGGTGCTAGGGTGGTTGCTTGTTTAATTTGATGTGCTTAAGTAGCTTAGTTTAGGTGTTTAGGTCAAATTTTAACCTAGTTTTGTTTAGTAAGAGTTTAAGGTTTTGCCTAGGGTTTAGTGTTCTATTCAGGGTCCTAATGATGTTTAGTAACTAATATAATGTCTTAAGTAGCTTATACTAGGTGGTGATAACTTATGGTAAAGATTTGGGATAGTTTAGACCTAGTTTCGGGAAGTTATGACCTAATTAGTGTTTTGTGCTTATATGACTTGTACCTAAGTTCTAGGGAGTTGTACTTTGATCTAGGGAGTCTAATATATCCTAAAGTAACTAATGTAACTCATATCTAAGTCTTAAACACTTTTCATGTTAGTTCAGATAAGCAATTAGGGTTTTAAAGCTAACCGGGAACACATAGGTGCATTTAGGGTTTTCTAGCAAGTATGGTGTATTAAAGTGATAGTTTTCTTAGTAAAAATATGTTTATAACCTTTACTTGACATACCGGGATGTTTACATCAAGTAAACATGGTAGTGGTTAGGATGGATAGATACGTGAGCTTGTCTAGAGGTTAGTTAGGTAATAAGGATATAATAAAAGCAAAGATTTAGCTCAGGAAAATCATATAGGCATTTCTAGTCCTAGTTTATGCTTAGTGAGAGACTAAGTTAAGTTGGTAAGGCATTTTTTAATCCTAGTGTGTTTAGTGAGGGCTTAAGTTAAGTTAGTAAGACATTTTTAACCTAAGCGGAAGTTAGTTGGTTGTTACATACCGACTGCCACAAAAATGGTAACCAGGTACCCGCCGCCGCATTACCCAGATGCCCTGGTAGTAATTATATATCGCACTAATAAAATGTTATGATTATGATAAAAACACCGATATAAAAGATCGAACTTATGTAGATTATTTTTAAGCGATCCATCATTAATGCCGCAAGTAGATGTAACGCTCCACTCAATTTTGGAACCAAAATAACACACGAAGCATAAAACCCTCATGAACACACTTCGGATCAGTTTTCCATACATCCTTAACCGAACAACAAGAAGGCTGAGCCACGTGATCCTCATAATTGGTTTTGTTTTAGGATTTTATATTAAGATCTAATTCCTAAAACACCCCACAAGTACAACACCACTCACCTTATGTAACCCAAAAGTTTCAGTTTTCTTCAAATACCCCAGGGCCGACCCTCTCTCAAAAATTCTTGGGCGACTCTCACATATTTAGGACAAGTGTCCTTATCCTTGGGCCCACTATGTACTTTCATAGTACTAGTTATCCAGGTTATTTCTTGAGCGACTGGGCCACATTTTTTGGGCGACTTGGCTTTTTTTACTTTTAATTAACTACATTTTTGGTCTTTGTAATTTGCTTGGTATTTCATTTTTGATCTTTGTGATTTCATCTTTTCGTCCAAGATTTAACACGCACCACCACCACCGGATCTTTTAACCCACATACAAATTTCCAATCTTTTAATCATTACATCAAAAACCCACCAATAGGATTGATTCATTCATTTATTGCTTACTACTGTAATAAAACTATCTTACTAATAAAATCACTTTTGCTATTATAATGCACTAGCAGGTTTACATACCAATTCTAATATCACACAAGATACAACATCCAAATCACAAGTTACAACTTCAAATTATATACCAAACTCAAATACCCAATTCATCAAATATTTCATCTATTCAAAAATATTGCAGATCTATACCTTATTCAACAAAATCAAACACATATATTTTTTAGTTTACAACCATTAAAATAAAGAGTTTCTTACATGATATCAACAAGATAATTAAAACTAACATTTATCATCTTCATCGTTTCTTAACCTCCAACCACTACATCCGGCAACACACCACCACCACAGGCACAGATCTGGTGGCCACCATCGTCCCACCGCCTCCACAACCACGATACAAACACACACTCATACAAACACCATATCCGGATCCTTCATTTAGGAGCAGCAGGGTAGAAATTTGAAAATGGATAGTTTTTGGTGTGGTGGGTTTTATAGATCCAGATTTGTGATCTCCTCTTTTTTTTATTTGGTGATCTTGAGTCTCAGTCTTGATGATTTTGTGTCGTGTGTTTGGATTTATTTTTGTGTGAGACTTGCGTATATAGATCTTAAGTCTGAGTATTGTATAGGATCTTTGGATTAGATCCATGTGTTCTCGATCTCTATGTTTAGATTTTGATTATGTGTTTGTTTTTTATGTTTGATTGGGTTTGGATTTTTGGGTTTATCATCTTTGGATGATTTTTTTGAGAGTGACAGATTTTATGAGTGATTCGTGGGTGAGGATAGAGAAGTGAAAGAAAAAAAAAAACACATGGTTTAGTAACAATCGACGAAGATGGTGGTTGGTAGTCGGAGGTGGTGGCCGGAATCTAGGTGTGAATATGTAGAAGATGAAGATAATGAATATGGGGTATTTTATATTTTGTATAAAAAATAAAGTGTATATTGTACCCCTTTGGATGATTCTTTGGATGATTTTTTTGAGTGTGACAATAAATTAAACAATAATAAATCATAAGGATCAAAAATGAAATATCAAGCAAATTACAAAGACCAAAAATGTAGTTAATTAAAAGTCAAAAAAGCTAAGTCGCCCAAAAAATGTGGCTCAGTCGCTCAAGAAATAACCTGGATAACTAGTACTATGAAAGTACATAGTGGGCCCAAGGAAAAGGACGCTTGTCCTAAATATATGAGAGTCGCCCAAGAATTTTTGGGAGAAGGTCGGCCCTGGGGTATTTGAAGAAAACTGAAACTTTTGGGTTACATAGGGTGAGTGGTGTTGTACTTGTGGGGTGTTTTTGGAATTAGCTCTTATATTAATTTCTAATAATAGACTTTCTCAAACTTTGTGACACCGTTTTTTTTTTTTTTTTTTTTTTTTTTTTTTTTTTTTTTTTTTTGAAAGCTGATAATATTAGAACTAGGGGTGGAAATTCGGGTCGGGTTCGGGTTGGCATGTTCGGGTTGTCAGGTTGGGGGGTCAGAAAACCCTAACCTGAACCTGGCCTATTTAAATCATCGGGTCAGCTATGTCAACCCTAACCTGTTTACACGTAACCCGAATCTGACCCATTTAACCCGTATATATACTTAGGTTGACACGTTAAATAGGTTACATGAGTTGAATATGTTAAACGGGTTTCGAGTTGACCCATTTAATCCGTTTTATATATAAAAGTTAGCATATTACACGAGTTAAATGGGTTAAACGTGTTACAGGGTCAACTCGTTTAACTCATTTAACCCGTATAATTAAATATAAATAAGTTTTAATTAAGAAAAAAAACTTAAACGGGTTGGCGGGTCGACCCGTTTATTTAATTCCCAACTCGAACCTTACCTGTTTAATAAACGGGTTAGATATGTTGACCCAAACCTGACCCACAATCTATTTAGCTTAACCCGAACCTGCTAATTTTCGTGTCGGTTTCAGGTCGAGTTTCGTGTCGGGTCAGAAATTGCCACCCCTAATTAGAACTACTCCAAGAAGGAGCCCATAAGGAATATACAAAACCGAAATCACAAAGACTAAGGGTGCGTTTGGTTCGCAGAATTTTTTTGAAGGAATTGTAATTTAATGAATTGAAATGTGTTATAATTGCAATGTGCTAAAATTGTAATTAATGAAATCCGTCATTGTGTTTGGTTGATTCGCAACATAATGTAATTCATAATAATAATAATAATAATAATAATAATAATAATAATAATATAATTCAATACAATTATATAATATAATAAAATATAATAATAATTAAATATAAGTAAATAATAATAATAATAATAATAATAATAATAATAATAATAATAATAATAATAATAATAATAATAATAATAAATGTTGATGCTTTAAATTATAAAATACTGAATTACAACGTAATTCAAAACTTTTCATCCAACTTGATATGTAATCTGAATTCACTCACTTGATGTAATTGGTATGATTGAATTATAATTACATTGTAAAACAAACAACCTACGTAATGTAATGTGAATTACAATTACACTAATTATGCAAACCAAACAAGCTACGTAATGTAATCAGATTACAAATACATCCAATTACGTCAGATTACAACGAACCAAACGGGGCCTAAGGAAACAAAGCTAACAAGTAGAACCAAACACTAAAGGGCCCGTTTGGTTCAAAGTGGGGAAAGGAAAAAGGGAAATGGAATGCAAAGAAATGAGTGAGGTGGGTAATCAATCCCTTATCCCCCAATTTACTCTATAATAGTTGATTACCCACTACGTGGTAATCAATCACTTTGCACTCACTAAACAAGCATAAAATAATGAGTGAGGTGGGCTCTTTTGAATACCTTACTCATTCCCATCCCCTTAACCCCACCAAACACCCATAAAAAGGTACCCAACCAAACAAGAACCAAGATGCAAACAGCCATTATCATTTGTGACACCTAAAGTAATAATCATGCAAACAGCAAATAAATATATAAAATTATGTCAACATAATACTCCGTGTTACTCAAGAGTCATGACATTTGTTTTAATTGTCATAGTCGTTGTAAAAACTTCATATGAATTGGATAAATGCACACTTTGCAAAATCTGCATACATCAAGATACTTAAAGAAAGTCACAACAGAAACAACGACCATTTACACACTGTTGCTCGTTGACGTCATATGGACAATACTTTTTACATTGATTAACGGTTTTACACGATTAAACTGGAGCTGAAGGCCCACTTGGACGGCTTGAGATATCTTCATCAGGAACCTTGAGTTACCTGAAAACAATTGATCTTAGTAAACAAATATCACACATTTTTATCGAGTGAGTTCAAAAGTAAAATTAGTAACATTTGTATGCAATGTTAGTGGGGTTAACTCGAAGTTAATAATCAATCCGTCAATCGTACTACATTTGCACTAAGAATACAAACAAATACGTCCAACCAACTCTATGTAATGTAGCTTAATACTTCATTATTTTTAAAGTTAAATAGTATCATTTTTGCTTTAATCTTCGAAACTAATTCAATATATATAAAAAAGACCAATGGTCCTTAAACTAGATCTTAAGCAAACATAACTTATCAATAATTCGGAATTGAAACTTTTTGAATATCGAAATTGCAAAATTATCATTATTAAAAAAAATAATAATAATAAAAAAATAAATAAATAAATAAAATAATTCAAACAAGCACAAGTATCACAAGTTTCCGTGATACTTGAACAAATCTAAACTGACTTGATATTCACACTTGGGTTTATAAAGACCTCATTGTTGTTACTTTCTAACTATGTGGGATAACTTATTGAAATAAAATTAGAATTTATCAAATCATGGTATACAAACTATAACAATCAGAAACATTAGATCACAAATATATATCAATTAGCAAACTCAAATTAATAGAGGAGAGTTATATTAAATATCAAACTTTTCTTATACAACAAGAGACTCATCTCCACCATCTATCTAAAAAGAAATCAATGGTTGAGATTAAAAGTATTTTAATATTTCACTCATTTTTTATAATTTAAATATCTCTTAAACCGTTAATTGTTAAGCAAAAATAATTACACAATTGTGACGAGCATTTAATTATCTTTTTATATACAGGCACTTTGATATACTTTCGACAAAAAAAAAATTGTTTTTTTCACGTTTTTTTTCGTGACCGAAAAAATCATATATGATATATCATATATGATATTACATATATAATATATCATATATGATATTACATATCATATATGTTATGATATGTAATATTATATATGATTTTTTCGGCCACGAAAAAAAACATGAAAAAAAAAAAAAAATTGTCGAAAATATATCAAAGTGCATATATATAGAAAGATAATTAAATACTCGTCGTAACGGTAGATTTTTTTCGCTTAACGATTAACGGTTTGAAAGATATTAATATTTGAAAAAAAAATGATGAAAGTGGGTTTTTTAAATTGTTGAGATTAATCTCATCCATTAGATCAAATAAAGATTGAGGGAAGATGGAGGGTGGAGATTAATTCCTTGGTATGTAAAAATAGTTTGGTGAAATATTTAAATTATAAAAAATAGGTGAAATATTAAAATGCTTTTAATCTTAACCATTGATTTCTTTTTACATAGATGATAGGGATGAGTCCCTTAATATGTAAAAAAAGTTTTGTATTTAATATAATTCCCCACTATAATTGTATATCATTACATCGCACTATTTCGAGATGCATATGAAGTCAAGGGAAGAGATCAAATAAGAAGAAAAATTAAAATGAGAAGAGTAGGAAGAGTTCCTAGCCACACAATTCAAATAAGAATGAGAAATTTAAAGGGAGATGCATCTATTTTTGTAGGTGCATCTCAAATGTGTGTTTGTGGTTTCTTCTTATCCTTCTTATTTTAGTTTTTCTTCTTATTTGATCATAACTCATGAAGTCACTCCTAATAAAATTTTACGGAGTATATAATCAAAAGTCATGTAAGATGTAATGATTATTATAAAAACATCAATATAAAGATCGAACTCACATAGATTATTTTTAAGCAATCCATCCTTAATGCCGCAAGTAGATGTAATACGCTCCACTCTAGTATAATTAAAATTTTGGAACCCAAATAACACATGAAGCATAAAACCCTCATGAACACACTTCAGATCAGTTTTCCATACATCCTTAACCCCCCGAACAACAAGAACTAGTGGGCTGCGTGAGCCACATGATCTTTTTGGACATAAATTTTCTGGCAGAGGTTGGAGTGCAATTGCATTTCTGAGCAAGAACATTGTTAATACAAATATCGCCTAAAAACGTTATTTATATTTTACGATCTTCGCTAAGTTTTGTTAACGACAAAATGTAAATTTTAGTTTCTAAGTAAAAACATAATCTTAGTTTTAAAGACTTGCATAAACTAGACTTTTGCTACATTTTACATTTCATAAAACACAACACTTTTTATTTCTTAAAATAGAATTGTCACATCACATTTATGGCAAGTTTTGTCAATATACATTTATGGAAAGAAATGTGTTTGACTTACTATGTGGTTGCTTGCAGGTTTAGTGTTTGATTAGATATTATGAGATGTGATATTGTTTGGTTTGCAAGGTGTAATGAGATGTGACTTTGTTTGGTTTGTAAGATTTATTGCAAAACCAACTGCAAGCCCGGCGGAACCCGGGGGTACACGGGCGGAACCCATCTGAGGGTTCCGCCGTATCCGCCAGGCCTGCAGAAGGCTTTGTTATAAATACCAAGCCACAAGTTGATTTTTGGCTTATCACTCTACATCATATTTTACACACATATACTCATTCTTTCATCTAACCCTTTAACATTTCATATGTGAAGTTTTTTTTTTTTTTTTTTTGTAGCAAAGAGATTCACGAGCTCATTAAAAGTAACAAGTATTCAACATAATGTTGCAAGACTTGTTAGCTTAACATTGTGTAGACTTGTGTAGTTTACACTTCATTTGATTGTGTATTTTCAGTAGTGATCGGTTAGTATTTTAGTCCTCAAAATACAAAGTGTATTAGGAGTAGTTGTACCCTTGTAAAAGAACTAACGGGAGTGGTTGTACCCTTGGTAAAGAACTCGACATCTAGCTTAGTGTCGGTAAAAGTATAAGCGACATGTAAGGTTTTCTCCGCCAGTGAAAGGAGCTTGTTGACTAGTGAAAGAAACTCTCGAGTTGGATACTCGGGGCGTGGACGTAGGGCAAGGAAAAAGAGTCCTTGTAGCCGAACCACGATAAATACTCGTGCTGTGGTTTGATCGTTTCTTTCATTTACTTGCATGTTATATATTGTGTTTGTGTATATATCTTTGATCAAACGAAAAGTTTCAAAGCTAACTAAACAAGTTAAAATGATTTTAAACGGTAAACTATTCAACCCCCCTTCTAGTTTTCCACAATTGGCATCAAGAGCTACGTTACTCAAGCTTTTAAAATATATTGTGTTTTAAAACTTGAAACTATCCATGGATTTTGAAAATTACAAAGAAGGGCAATCTATGCAAAGACCACCACTCTTTGAAGCAAATGGTTTTATATATTGGAAAAACCGTTTTGAAACTTACGTGAAATCTAAAGATATAGATTTATGGTATATAATCATTGATGGTGATAACGTAGTTACTAACATTAAAGATGATGATCAAAAGAAATTGATTGGTAAAAATAATGAAGCTAAAATGATGCTTTACAACGCTTTGCCTAAGAAAGAACATGAAAGAGTCTTTTTGTGTAAAACCGCCAAAGATATTTGGCAATCTTTAATTGTCACTCATCAAGGAAACTCACCAGTTAAAGATAACAAAATTGATCTTCTTGTTCAACAATATGAACAATTTGTTATTTCCGAAGATGAGATTATTGATAATGCTTTTGGTAGGTTTAACACTATTATTACTTCACTTAAAGCACTTGATGAATCTTTTTGTAGTAAGAACTTTGTTAGGAAATTTCTTAGAGCACTCCATCCGAAGTGGAGAGCAAAAGTGACGGCAATTGAAGAATCCAAAGATCTTTCAAGCATGTTACTTGATGAGCTAATTGGAAACCTCAAAGTTCATGAAATGGTAATGGAAAAAGATTAGGAACTAGTTAGAGGCAAGAAAGAAAAAGTTAAGTCCATTGCCTTGAAAGCTAGAGTCCAATCAAGTGATGATGAAGAATCTACTTCGGATAGTGATGATGAGGAATATGCTATGGCCGTTAGAGACTTCAAAAAGTTCTTTCGTAGAAGAGGAAAGTTTGTAAGGCAACCTAAAGATGACAAGAAAACTTTCTGAAAAGATCGTGATGATAGGAAAGGAAAGGTTAAAAGAAAATGCTATAGGTGTAGAGACACAAGTCATCTTGTAGGAGAATGTCCAAAACCACCCAAGAGCAAACCTCAACAAGCTTTTGTGGGTGGTGCTTGGAGTGACTATGAAGGAGATGACGATGAGCCAAAGAATGATGATATTGCTCTCATGGCTCACAACTCAAATAAGGTATTCTCCGACTCATCTTACTCCTCTATTGATGATGACACCTTACAAAAAGAATATAACAAACTTTGTGAATTGAGCTTAAAAATCATAAACAAAAATAAGTTTTTGAAAACTAAAAAGGAGTTTTTAGAAAATGAAGTTTATGAATTAAAAGAAAAAGCTAAGAGATTAGAAAAGAGTAAAGGTATTGACACTTCTTGCAAATCATGTGAAGAACTTAAACTCGAAATTGAGAAACTTAAAATTACTCAAAATGATCTAATAAAACAAACCACAAAGTTTAAGAAGTTCGATAAAAGCATTTCTTGTGCGGATGAAATTATGAAAATTCAAAAGTCACCCTTTGATAAAACAGGACTAGGATTCATGAAAATAGAAACTTCAAAGGTTCAAACGAAACAAGAAAAGATTGCACAAGAAATAAACAAAACTGCTACAGCAGCCCGCGGAACAGACGAAACCCAATCCAGGGTTCCGCCCGTTGGACCCGAAGGTTCCGCCAGGCCTGCTGCAGCAGTAACTCCATCCACATCGGATCGTTCAAAATTTGTTAAAGTTACGTATAAAAATGGAACAAAACCTGTGTTTAAAACTGGAGTAGGACTTAGTAAAAATGAATTTAGAGCTAAGACTACTCAACCAAGACCTAAGACTCTAATTCTCAAACGCCCCTTTCCAAAGAGCAACTTCAACGCTCGACCAAACTACCAACATGTTTGGAACCAAAACACTCCTAGACATTACCAAACTCCAAATTACATGTCATGGAACCCTTATGCTCTATTTTCATACTTGGAACAAGTTAATGGTATGCTTAACCAAAATGGATCCATGAGAAATTGGGGACCAAATGTTTGAGTGTTTTTCATAAAATAGGTGTGTCTCAAAGTTTGTTTGGAACCGGATGAATGGGTTAAAGATAGCGGTTGTTCAAGGCACATGACGGGTAACAAAAGCCTCTTCACTACTTATCACAAATGTGACGGAGGTAATGTTACGTTTGGTAGTAAAGCTAAAAGCAAAATCATCGGAAAAGGTACAATCTCTCATGACTCCCTTTTTATAGATGATGTAGCTCATGTTGATAACTTAGGTTTTAATCTCCTTAGTGTTAGTCAACTTTGTCATAATAAGTATAATGTCCTTTTTAGTGAAAACGGAAGTAAAATACTTAAAGATGGTATAACCATAGCCAAAGGTGTCCTTAAGAACAACGTATACGTCATGAAGATGGATCCAACATCTAGAGACAAACTTTGTCTTACCTCATTAGATGAATCTTCAACTTTATGGCATAGACGTTTAGGACACGCTAACATGAGACTAATCCAAAACCTCTCCTCCAAAGACTTAGTTCGAAACCTACCTAAGTTGAAATATGACCAACACTTTTGTGATGCTTGCAAAGTCGGTAAACAAGTCCATAGTAGCCATAAGGCTAAAAACTTGGTTTCTACATCTAGGTGTCTAGAACTTTTGCATATGGATTTATTTGGTCCATCCGCTATACAAAGTTATGGAGGTAACTTCTGCACTTTGGTCATAGTTGATGATTACTCAAGATATACATGGACAAAATTTTTGAAAAGTAAAAATGAAGCTTTTGATAAATTTGAGATTCTAAGTAAAAAAATTCAAAATCAAGTAGGGTCTAATATTGTGTCTACCAGAACGGATCACGGTCGTGAATTTGATAATGAATTTCAATTTGGAAACTTTTGTGATATTAATGGTATAACTCATAACTTTTCGGCTCCACGTACTCCTCAATCTAATGGTGTAGTTGATTGAGGGAAAAGCAGTCAACCTAAATCGACCACGGATGTGGTCAACAAAGTCAAACTCCTTAGGCTCAATGCTCCGTGGAATATAGGGTTTCCCCGGGTCGTTATGTCCCGACGAGGTGTGATGGTTATCAAACGGATCTGTGATCGGGTGAATTTGGACAGGAAAAGGTTTGTGAGTGATTAAGCTAAGAAATCTACAAGGAAATAGCTTAAGCAAGCTATAAAGATGATTACGTGAAAGTTAGATACTTAGAAACGATTGAAATCTAAAAACGCGTACGTTTACATTTTAAATAACGTAAACGTACAAAATAAAACGTGAAAACTGAAATCTGAAAACCCACAGGGGTTGAAAATGGCTTTTTTACAAACTTAAAGATTCAAGAAATTTTTTAGAAAAAGAAAATAAATTTTTACACTATTTAATTATTTATTATTAATTAATTACTAATTACTAATTACTTAACTAATTTTAATTAATTTAAATTATTAAAGATAACAAACTAACTTAGAAAATTAAGAAAAATTTTACAAATCTAATTAACCATCACAGGAATCCTAAAAAATTATAAAAAGTTTGTTTTATAGGTTTTACACTATCTTACTAATTATTATTCTAAATATTAATTAATTAATAATTAAACTATTTAAATTATAAAAAACAGAAAATGAACAGTAAAAATTCTAGAAAAAATTCCTAAAATTATATTATATTATATAAAAGCTAGGAAAAATATAAAAACTAGGTGTCACTTTATAAAAACTAATTATGCTATTTACTACTTAATTATTAATTAAACTAATATTAAATCTAATAAATACTAAATGACAAAATAAAAATCTGAGAAATTTACTAAAATTACTTTAATATAAAAGGTAATTAATAAAAATATAAAAATGCCAAGTACTTAATAAAAATCTAAAAATGAAAATTTAAATTTAAATTACATTAAATAGAAACTATCACTTATTATTAAATTGTTTTTTCTGGATTTTTCTTTTACAAAACTATTTTAATACTAAAAACAACTAACTTTTGTAAAAACAACTTTTTTGTAACTTAAAAATAAGCACTGTGGATGCTCATTAGCACCACAGTTGACTTTAGTTGACCAAATGAGGAAATAAACTCAAATGAGCTTAAATGGGGCTCACTATGGTTGAATCTGGTTTAAACTAGTTATGTGAACATGTTTAAGCAAAAGTATCACAAAGAAGCTCACAGGTTAAGCAAATAAGCCAATAAATAAGCTCTTTGAACTTAATTCCACACAGAAAGTGGGACAAATTTTTGAGGTTGATTCAGGTGCGGTCCACAAGATCTGAGGTCAAAACTTTGGTCAAATCTTAAAGAGTACTAGGAGGGGGGTTGGGAGAACCAAGAATGTGGCCTGTGGGACCACTGTGGTGGCCAGAAACCACCACCAAAGTGGTGGTGGTGGAGTGGTTATCTGCTGCAGCAGGGCAGGGTCCTCCCCTGCAGGTGAGTTTGGCCCAAACACTTATCATTTTTGGACAAAATTTGAACTGCAAAACATACAAAAACACTCAGAAATGCATCAAAATACTGAAAATATTTCAAAATTGTGTTTTATATGTTTTAGATGCAAAATGAGTAAAAACAAATGAAAAACGTACAAAGTTTGCAAAATCGGCAGTTTCAGTCCCTCAACTTTCAAAAATTGTCAAAACTAGTCCCTGGATACTCAAAATATGGAAAATTATCACCAAAGGACCTTTTAAAATCATAAGTTGTCATATTTAGTCCTTTGGTGAAAAATCTCAAAAGTTTTGGAAATTTTCAAGTTTAGTCCCTGAACTTCATAATTTGGCAGAATTAGTCCCTGGTGGGATATTTTTGAAAGAAAAATCAATTTTGGTCTTGTGGTTACTTATTTTGGCAAGATTAGTCCTTGGAATGAAAGTTTGGTGAAATGGCAATTTTAGTCCCCGGGGTTTGGAAATTTACAAAAATGGTCCTTGGGTGTTTATTTATGAAAATGTACATTTTGGGTCTTTGGGTTATTGAAGTTGTCAATTTTGATCCTTGTGATAACTTTGGAACAATTACATTTTGTAGTCCTCAACTTTCGGCAAAATACAAGTTTGGTCCTTGTGTTATAATTTCTAAATACCAAACGGACCTTTTGTAATTCATTTACACAAAACAAAACCAAAACCAATCCAATACCTGATCCAATAACACCCCTAGCCCAACACCAAGCCCAACCCCCATCCCTTTTTGAATATTACCCCCGATCAACCAGGGTCAAACACAGCCATCTTCAACCTTTCCCCCTTGATTCCTGCAACCTGTCTCCCCCCTCCAATCCCACCTTTTCTCCACCAAACACTCACCTTCCCCCATTAATAAACCCTCCTCAATTAATACCTCACCTACACCTCACCAAACCCACTCAAAAACTGCCCTTTACCCTTTTCCCGCCAAAACAAGATAAACGGTCTGGATCAAATGAAGCCATCCAATGGCCAATATTAGAAGTGGGAAAGACTGAGGCATGTGGCAGGGCATATATAAGTCAAAAAGGAAGAAGATAGAGGCAGTAGTTAATATAGTTTAAGAGTAGTGTAGCTCAGCTTTAGGTTTTAGCTTAATTCTCAAATTCTGTTGTAATCTTTTGCTTAAGATACTTGTATTCAGTATTATTAGTGTATTTGAAACTCATTCCACTTATTAATTTCAAGTTTTCAGTGCTTAAATTCAAATTTGCAATTTCAAGAAGGGTTTTCAAATTCTTATGTAACTGTTGAAAGTTGTTGTTCATTATTTGTTTGAGCTCACCTCAGTTTATCTATAAGCTCTTTTAAGTATTTGTAGCATAAAAACCAGGTTTCATTTGGTTTTATGAAAAATCACATAATTACCTAAAATTCCTAATAAATCAACAAAGAAATTCAAAAAGGTGATGAGAAGGAATGGAAAGCTGGTTTAGAAGTCTCAGGGAGACACTAGGATAAGGGGACATGCTTTGATTTTGGTTTGTGCATAAGGATCAGTGTAAGTTCAATCTCAGTTCTTTTTAGTATTTCTTTTGCTCATCTTTTGTTATCAGTAGTTATAAGTGTTATTAGTTGTTGATTTCTGATTGTGTATGATCAAATTTGATTAGTGCTAGCTTAAGAGTCAGTTTCATGGTTTAGTTTGTAGGTTTGCCTCTCAAATCTTTCAAAACAGTTAGTATAGGGGTGTTTGGTTTAACTCAGTACCATGGGATCTTGTTGTTGTTTCATTGTTGTTTTAGTTTAGGTAGATTGCATTAGGCCATATTAGGTTAATACAAGTCTCAAATCCAAGTATTCACAGCAAGGAAGTCAAAATCTCACCCATTTACCCATAACAGTTCCACTGTTGGAATTGTTGAGTCCAAACTCACCCATTTTCACTTTAAAACAAAACTTGTGTTTAAATTCAGTCCTATCCCATCTCATTACAACATATTGAGCCAATTTAATCACTACAAAACTCACCAAAGTCAACTTTCCATGTTTATTAAAAAAGTCAAAGTGCATGTTCTTCAATTTTTCCAAAAGTTCAAAGAATTTTATTGAATTTTGTGATTTGATTCAAGGGGTGAAACTTGTTTCTAGTTAAAACCCCCCAGCTCATCTTTGTAATCCACCCTTTTCTATATTTTAGTGATTTTTTCTGTGCATTCCACATTGGGCCAAACTCACCTGTAGGGGAGGACCCTGCCCTGCTGCAGCAGATAACCACTCCACCACCACCACTTTGGTGGTGGTTTCTGGCCACCACAGTGGTCCCACAGGCCCCATTCTTGGTTCTCCCAACCCCCCTCCTATTACTCTTTAAGATTTGACCAAAGTTTTGACCTCAGATCTTGTGGACCCCACCTGAATCAACCTCCAATACTTGTCCCATTTTCTGTGTGGAATTAAGTTCAAAGAGCTTATTTGTTGGCTTATTTGCTTAACCTGTGAGCTTCTTTGTGATATTTTTGCTTAAACATGTTCAAATAACTAGTTTAAACCAAATTCAACCATAGTGGGTCCCACTTAAGCTCATTTGAGTTTATTTCCTCATTTGGTCAACTAAAGTCAACTGTGGTGCTAATGAGCATCCACAGTGCTTATTTTTAAGTTACAAAAAAGTTATTTTTACAAAAGTTAGTTGTTTTTAGTATTAAAATATTTTTGTAAAAGAAAAATCCAGAAAAAACAATTTAATAATAAGTGATAGTTTCTATTTAATGTAATTTAAATTTAAATTTTCATTTTTAGATTTTTATTAAGTACTTGGCATTTTTATATTTTTATTAATTACCTTTTATATTAAAGTAATTTTAGTAAATTTCTCAGATTTTTATTTTGTCATTTAGTATTTATTAGATTTAATATTAGTTTAATTAATAATTAATTAATAATTAAGTAGTAAATAGCATAATTAGTTTTTATAAAGTGACACCTAGTTTTTATAATTTTCCTAGCTTTTATATAATATAATATAATTTTAGGAATTTTTTCTAGAATTTTTACTGTTCATTTTCTATTTTTTATAATTTAAATAGTTTAATTATTAATTAATTAATATTTAATATAATAATTAGTAAAATAGTGTAAAACTTATAAAACAAACTTTTTATAATTTTTTAGGATTTCTGTGATGGTTAATTAGATTTGTAAAATTTTTCTTAATTTTCTAAGTTAGTTTGTTATTTTTAATAATTTAAATTAATTAAAATTAGGTAAGTAATTAGTAATTAGTAATTAATTAATAATAAATAATTAAATAGTGTAAAAATTTATTTTCTTTTTCTAAAAAATTTCTTTTATCTTTAAGTTTGTAAAAAAAGTCATTTTCAACCCCTGTGGGTTTTCAGATTTCAGTTTTCACGTTTTATTTTGTACGTTTACGTTATTTAAAATGTAAACGTACGCGTTTTTAGATTTCAATCGTTTCTAAGTATCTAACTTTCACGTAATCATATTTATAGCTTGCTTAAGCTATTTCCTTGTAGATTTCTTAGCTTAATCACTCACAAACCTTTTCCTGTCCAAATTCACCCGATCACAGATCCGTTTGATAACCATCACACCTCGTCGGGACATAACGACCCGGGGAAACTCTATATTCCACGGAGCATTGAGCCTAAGGAGTTTGACTTTGTTGACCACATCCGTGGTCGATTTAGGTTGACTGCTTTTCCCTCAATCAGTAGTAGAACGTAAAAACCGGACATTGCAAGAGATGAGTAGAACAATGCTTAATGAACAAAACATTCCACAAAAGTTTTGGTGTAATGCCGTTGACACATCAACGTACATTTTAAATCGAGTCAATTAGAATCTTACTTGCATATGCATGTGCACATAATTTCAAACTCTTTCAAATGGACGTCAAAAGTGCATTTTCTAAACGGAGTCATAAATGAAGAAGTGTATGTTGCTCAACCACCGGGCTTCATCGATTTTGAAAAACCAAATCATGTTTACAAACTTAAGAAGGCTCTTTACGGACTTAAGCAAGCTCCAAAAGCATGGTATGATCGAATTAAAACCTTCCTAGTTGACTATAAGTATACCATGGGCTTAGTTGATAATACTCTCTTCACTAAGAAGTCAGATTCACATATTATCATAGTCCAAATCTATGTTGATGACATTATATTCGGATCAACTTGTCAAGAATTATGTGTGGATTTCTCAAAAATCATGCATGACGAGTTTGAAATGAGTATGATGGGAGAACTCAACTTTTTCCTAGGACTCCAAATTAAACAACTAGAAGATGGTATCTTCTTTAACCAATCTAAATATATTAATGACATGCTTAAGAAATTTGGATTAGAAGATTCGAAACCTATCAAAACTCCCATGTCCATGGAAACTAAACTCACCAAGGATGAGGAAAGTGAATCCGTAGATAGCACTAAATATAGAGATATGATTGGTAGTCTACTTTACCTAACGGCTAGTAGACCCGACATTATGTTTAGTGTTTGTCTATGTGCTCGTTTTCAAGAAGATCCTAAGACTACTCATCTAGAAGCCGTTAAAAGGATTTTTAGGTATATTAAGGGCACTACACGTTTAGGTTTATGGTATCCCAAAGGAACGGGAATAGACACCATAGTGTGTGCCGACTCGGATCATGCCGGTGACTATGTCGATAGAAAAAGTACAAGTGGTATTTGTACTTTTGTTGGACATTGTCTCACCTCATGGTTCTCTAAGAAGCAAACGGCTCTTGCTATCTCAACAACAGAAGCCGAGTACGTTTCGCCCGGAAAGGCATGTCAACAAGCTCTTTGGATGAAGCAAGCTCTTGTCGACTACGGAATTCAACTCAACGACATCACAATTCTTTGTGACAACAAAGGTGCCATTGATCTTAGCAAAAACCCGGTTCAACATGCTCGTACCAAACATATTGAAATCCGTCATCATTTCCTTCGTGACAACGTTCAAAATGGAAATATCTTAATTGAGAAAGTTTCTTCCGAAGACAACATAGCCGACATTCTTACAAAATCCCTTAAACGTGAACTTTTTAACCTTCTTAGGCTAGGCTTAGGACTCATGGAACCTACATTGTAGTTCTGAACTTTAGACAAAAATCACAAAAATCAAAACAAATCCATAAGTCTTTTTCTCAGCAGGGTCGGCGGAACCCTCAGACACAACGGACGGAACCCAACTCAGGGGTCCGCCGTGTCCGCCGACCTGCAGAATCAATATTTTGTTTATATTAAACCAAACACCCATTATCTCATACCACCACTTCCAAACTGTTCCTATTCACTTTACCATCCATCCATACCTACGAATTCTTGGTCTTCCTTTCACTAACATTGCTAATCAATCATCATTGTAAGTATTCTAAACTTGATTACAATCCTGATCTGAGTCTAGGAATTCTATTTTTGCACAAAAACAAAAACTTGGGGTTATGCATTAACTTGAGAAACTCATGCATAAAATTAGGTGTTTAACAAAACTAATCATGTTCCCCATAGTTAGGAATTGCATTCTTAATTAGTATAAACATGTTTGCTAAAACACCCCATGTCAAATCTTTCCAAAAATTTCTCACAAGTAGGACAAATATTTTTCGTCTCACATTGAGAATACAAAATCAAAACGTTATGTTTAAAACATCACTTGCATAATGTCTCTTGAATGCTAAAGGGAATACATAACCAATATGTATTTTCGGGTACATTTAAACGAAGCTACATTGAACTAGGAGCGTTTGGGTTATCTTTTGTTTTATAACAAAACTTGCATTATAAAACGTTTTTGAAGCATCAAAATGAGTCAAGATAACCGCACCTCCACATTGTTTTCATATAGGCACACACTAGAACATCCACATTATAATAGTAGTTTACTTAAACTAAAATGTGAAATTTTGTTGTTCTAGGAATCATCATGCCTCCTCTAACCCACTACGACCACAAGGACACCATTAAGTACCTACCAAAACACCACAAAACCAAAGGCCTTACCCCAAACCAAGTCAACGTTTTCAAAGCCTTGGAAAAACACTATGTCCATGAGGGTAGAACCATTGACCCGTTTTTCCTAGAAGGCACAAACCTTTACGCCGAATTTGCCACAATCAACTTTGAGTGTCTTTTGAATATCGACGAGCATATTTGTTCTAGATTCATTCTAGAGTTCTATGCATCCGCCGTTCTCTCCACGGATGATTATGGTCACATCTCTATCAACTTTAGGACTAGTGGTCATCAATACTCCTTCACTCTTGAGGAGTTTGCTCAAATCATAGGTGTCCCAAACCAAGGTACTTGCATCTACTCCGACTTGCACTCCCTCTCAACTCTTGACAACCTCCAAGACCGCATCCATCCTTATGACACACCTCTTGTGTCAAAAGATGTACTTCGTGACCACCTCTTTGTTAGGACCACCAACACTAGGAGAACCCGTTCGGGAAATGAGGTCGATAAGGACCCATATGGAATGGAAATGAATGAACTTAAGCCCCAATTCAAGAAATGGGAGGAAGTCTTTAGAGCCAATGTCATTAGCACAATAGGAAACCGAGATCATATCAACATTTGCCTTTGCTACATGCTCTACTCCTTGTCTGTTAGGCAACCCTTCAACCTTGCCTACTACATGGCCAAGAGAATGGCCGACATTCCCGTGCATGGCACAACGGCTATGCCGTATGGAATGCTCTTGACCCGTCTCTTTAGGTTCATCTCACCCATTCCACCAACTCCAAATGGTCTTCGTCTTGACTACTCTCTCATTCCACACACCTTTGTTCCACTTAGTGATAAGAAAGTCTACAAAGCCCAAGGAAAACGTCCTCATCCTCCTACCTCATCATCATCTTCCTCAATGAGTGAAGATGATAATTTGCCAAACTCTAGGTTCCCACCTCTCGAATACCTATCCCAACTTCCGGATATTCCTAATGAGTCGGCGGAGTTCAAGCAAACAAAGGGGATGTTTAAGAATCTTGGAAGGTTCCTTGGAAAGCTCAAGAACAAGATTGACCGTCAATAAGTGCGGGTGTGTAGGAATGTTTGGCACTAGGTGCTACTTGAACTAATTTGGTTGTTTAAACAATGTTTATGATGTATTTGTGTGGTAGTACAATGGTTGATACAATTTGGAACATGTAGTATCTAACTTTGATGCAGGTAGACAACTTTTGGCAAGTTGTCAAATTTTCATGTTTATGATATTTTCACTAAGTATAGTGAAATTCTCGACCTCAAGGTCAAAGTCATATGATATGTGTGTTTAAGTGTCTATTTTTTGCATTGCCTAACCAGAAATGCATTATCTTTTTGATTTTAGGAGTTTTCGAAAATTTTGAAAATCGTCTCGCGGGTCAAAATCGCGGACTGCCACTTTTTTCAGCACTGGCGGATCCGGCGGTACCCAAAATTGGGTTCCGCCAGTGTATTTTATGGGAAACCCAGAATTGGCCCAACGGACCAGACGGTACCCTCAAATGGGTTCCGCCTGTGTATTCTGAGGGTTCCGGCAGTTGCCTGCAGAATTTTTGTTTTTGTTTTCAACATTTGAACATCCAAACACCAAAATCCAATCCTTTTAGATAGAAACCCATTTCCTGCAATGTGTTTAGCACAATAGGGTACTTCTCATTCCTTATAACTCAACCAAAACCATTTCCCGCCAAAATTCAAAAATAGCTATAACCACCCCAAGGACCCTTCACACATAAAGGAAAGAACCCTTCTAAAGGATCCTTGAAATCCCTGAGATTTATACTTCAACAAATTTACTAAAACCACTAAGCATTTAGTGCAAACCTTGTCTTCTCACTTCACCATTTTCATTGGATTAACTTCCATGATATGACAACCCACAATTAGTTTTCCAAATCATTAGGAACCTCCATTTTTGTATGGACTAACATCAAATCCAAACACTCATTTCCACAATCCTTCATCACTATAAATTAAACCATCCTAAACACTATCAAATCACACCTTCTTCATCACAATTTATGAACTTCTAAACCATCTTTAACCATGACTAAGTCAACAATCACCTCTCAACCATCACGACCCATCCGGAAAACCGCCCGGATAAGTGTAAAACCACTATGGTCTAATCAAACCATCAACCTAAGCTCCTCATCTTCGGATGAATTCACCTCACCTATAAAAAATGAACACTTTTTGAACCTTGCATCTCCATCACCATCACCCAATGAACCCAATGAGTCACTCCACCACCTACTAAATCACCCATTGACCCAACTCCACCAAGTGCTCCAACCCAACCAAACCATCCAAAACTCCATCACCATCACCATTACCCAAAATTAAACCTATGGAGTTATTTGGGTCTCCTCCCACATCACCACACCCTTTTGTCCAAGATCTAAATGATCTTCCACCAAGACCTACACAACCACCACCTTTTGCAAATGAATCACCAAGGTCAATTCTAGACCAAAATGAGCATTTTAACCACACCCAACCACCACAACAAGTGTACCATCAACCCAAACCATTGTTGTTTCACCCTATCTACCATGACATCCATGGTCCTCTTTATGGAGAACCACCTTCATCAAGCAATGAAATTTCAAACCACCTTGCTTGACTCAATACCAAATCCATCCTCCACCCAAGAACCAAAAACCAACCAACCCTCAAACCAAGAAACCCAAACCAACCAATCTTGCCGAAAGTACCCGTAAGAGTTGGGGTGCGAAAGTGAGGGTATATTGAGGACTATTTTTGCTGTAGATGCTTCTCACAAAGAATTAAAAAAACATTTGTATGTGAGAGATATGAAATGATTTGTGTCGATTTATATGAAGGTTGCAGTTACACATTTTTAATAATCATTATTTATAGTAATGATAATTAGCGGTTACACGTTTTTAATAATTATTTGTGTGTATGCATTGAATTGGGTTGTTACAAGTTAATTAAAGACATTTAATTTTCATGTGTATCTATTAACTTTTACACGTTTTATTTGATTTATTTTACTTCATTAATGTGGATGAACAATATTTACTGAATTGTTTAAGATTTCCTTTAAAATAAATGTTTTTGGTCTTATTTTCTTAAAACTTCTAAATATAGATGTCCTAAATACATTATAATGTAGTAAAGATTTTTTTTCTTATATTAAATTACATTGTATTTTTTTAAAAACTCGGCTACAAAAAGTGCTTTAAAGTGTTGCAACCAATGCTATTATAGATGTACTTATTAAAATTTATCATTATAAGCAAGTGTTGAATCTTAATTTTTTAAGCCTTCCATTTTATGAATGTCCCAA
Organism: Artemisia argyi; assembly: GCA_030686995.1. Classification (NCBI taxonomy): domain Eukaryota; kingdom Viridiplantae; phylum Streptophyta; class Magnoliopsida; order Asterales; family Asteraceae; genus Artemisia; species Artemisia argyi. Next base: position 198,219,233 of record CM060700.1, on the reverse strand, counting down.
ATGCTTTATAACGTGGTATAGATATATGTAAAATGTGTATAATCATATAAATTAACAACTAGCACTTTTCACCTTTGCATCCTTAGCTTTGAAAAAATAGTCCGATTTTTATAAAACAAAGTTTTTAGTTTTTAGGGTAAGTTTTATCAAGAAAATTCTAAAAGGTGTATATGTTGGTTCTCGAGGCACTCTTGTGATTTAATAATATTTTTTGAACATTGTAATTTAGTATGCTTTTTTGAAACTCTATTGATTTAATAATATCGTTTTCGGATGACTTTTATGGGCTAGCAGAACCGGTGGTGACTCCGGTTCCCGGTTGAACGTGTTGGTCTGGTCCATTTTTTAAAACCATGTGTACCATCAACTTATTTACATATTGTAGAACCGTGGAGAAGGGGGTGAATACGGTTTCTTCGGCTTTTTGGATGTTTAAAAACTTTAAGCCTCGAAGTGAACCAAGTGGTTTAAACAATAACAACCACTAGCACAAATACAACCAAAGTATATAACGCAAGTAGAGAGACACCACGATATGTACTGGTTCAGGATGGGGGGTTTATACCATCCGTACGTCCGGTTGCGAATCCACAACATCGATACTATTACACTAGTATAATCCTTTCAGTGGATTACAAACCATTACAATTCACTCCACCGATATTCCCTAATATCGATGTTCACAAAGAAGGAGTTACTCCCACAGTATTTCGCCCTCGGAAACCACCCAAAAGAATCTCGCGATTCGACTTAACCTAAGGTCACCAAGACCACTACCAAGACTTCCCACCGGAAGTATCAAACCCCAACTAGATCCCCAATGATCTAGGCTTGGTCACCAAGACACAAGACTTCTCTTACAAACAAATAGAAATAATAAGTGTTTGTTTAGTCAACTACGCCCTAACCCAACCTAGAGACTCGATTGTAGTAGAAAGGGTATAGAGATAGAAGACCCTCGGAATAATCACAAGAGTGGATTAAATTCTTGTGATTCTTCTCTTTCAAGGAGATGTGTTCTTTCAAAAGATGTTAGTGTGAAAGATTAAGAACGCAAGATAGAATTAAATGATTTAGAGAGAAAGGATATGGAGAGAAAGAATAATGGCAAGGGGTGAGGAATATAAGAGGCAAGGTGGGGTATTTATAGGCCAAGACCCAAAGTTGGGAAAATTTTATCGAGACTGAAGCGTCGCCCGTGCGTCAGAACGCGGGCAGCGCGCCAAAACTCCTGTAGCATTTTTCCCAAATTTGGGTGTTGGTCTTATAAATACCTATCCTTGCTAAACCCCAAATTGTACTTCACAGATATAAACCTTAACATTAATCATTCTAAGGTTTACCAACTTAAATAACCAATTTGGAAAATGTTTTGTGAAGTGTTTATGAGAAACCAATTATCAAGGATAGAAAGGATAATTGGATAGGGGTAGAATAGGTATTCCTCACATGGCATAAAAGAGAGAAAGAATATGCCATGGGATATTCCATGAGAGGGAAGAGATTTGAATTTGAAATTCAAATGTTGTGAGAGGGAGAAGTGAGAGAGTGAGGTTGGGTTAGAATGAACCATGGTTGAGTTAGAAGAGTAACCAGGGTTGGGTGAGAAAGAGGTGTGTTGAGAACAAACCAGGGTTGGGTTAGAGAACAAACCATGGTTGGGTTGAAAGGTATATCCAAGAGAATATTCCATCCTTGGAGAGAAAGGGTGAGATGAAGGGTTGAGATGTGTTTGAGGGTGATGGATGGTTGAGATGAAAGGGAGCCTATGTTTGGGATTCAAATTATTCCCCATGTGTTGAAATAGAGACGAAGGGTTGAGATGTGTTTGGAAGGATTGAATGGTTGAGATGAGATTAAGTGAGTTGTAATGATGTGATGGATTGGAGCCTAATTGGTGAATTCAAATTTGAATGTGAGAGGAGGAATTAGGGATGTATTGAAATGCAGATGAGTTGGCTAGTGTATGAGGGAAGAAGATGGTTGTGAGTGAAGTGTGTGTAATTTGAAAATAGAGTTTTTGGGAGTGTAAGGAATGAGTTGGAAAGGATGTGATGTGTGTAAGAATGAGTTGGATGTGTAAGAGTGAGATGTGATGGGGAGCCTTTGGCTAGTGTGTGTTGGAGAGGGTTTGTGAGTGAAGTGTGTGTAATTTGAATCCATGAGGTAGTGAATGTGAGTGTATGTGAGGAAGGTATATTTAGGTTTGAAATGGATGGTTGAAATGAAGAAGATGAAGTGGTGGTGTAATCCTAGTGGTTGAATGGGAATATAGTGAAGAGAATGTTTTGGAGATTTTGTGTGGGAATGAAGGGGACATGAAGTACATAAAAGTATTAAAGGTGTAAGAATATAAAATAATGTTGGGGATAAGATTTGGAAGGATTTTAAAAGGGTTGGAAGATTTGTTTTATGTGAAGAGAAATTAGAGGATTGATTAAGAGATAATCATATTGTCATTAAAGAAGAAAATAGTTGACAATAATGATTATGAGTTGAGAAAATCAAAGTTTACTTATAATCTCAAGTAACTCAACGTCGATAATCGATAATCTCATAACTCGTGACTTTCCACAACTCGGCGTACTCAAGTAACACCTTGGTGCAAACAAGCTAACTGCTTTGCATTGATGTAAAGTATATCCCAAGCGGGAAAGGATTCGTTTACGCAAAGTGACCTTTGACTTTGTTTGACCAATAAGGGAGTAAACTCGTTACATGATTAGAGAAGACGTAAGCACGGGTTATGAGCATATGAATGTTTTCACTTGACGTTACGTGAAATATATAAGCTCCCTAGGTTTAGAAAAGCCTTGGCTAGAGGCATTTGACAAAATACTTGAGTTGGCGTTTTGCCAAAAACGGGTATTTGAAAAGTTGGATCTCTATAATTCTAAAACTCGTTTCGAGTGTTCTCAGTTAAGCACATAACATATTTATACCTGTATTGAAATATCCACATTTGTCAGGTAAGGGGAAAGCCGACTTTCAAAATTCGTCCCGAAGCATACAGTAGCCTGGCGCGTCAGAGCACGGGCAGCGCGCCAGGAGCAGATATGCTTCGGGAGAATTTTGGCCATCGTTTGTTATTTTATGTGTTTCGAATGTTTATTTGTCATCATTAAAACATAAGGAGACTTGGTCAATGTTGTCCCAACACATATAAATTATATGAACCTTTGTGTGTTTTATTAGTTTGTACAATATGTATAACAAGTATTTTTCATATTAGGAGTGTTTTAAAAATAACATTTATTAGATAATTATTGTTATAAACGTTTTGTTTTTCTTATATTAAATTACATTGTATTTTTTTTAAAACTTGTCTACAAAAAGTGGTTTAAAGTGTTGCAACAAATGTTATTATAGATGTACTTATTAAAATTTGTCATTATAAGCAATGGTTGAATTTTAATTTTTTAAGCTTCCTATTTTAACAATGTCCAAAATGTTTTATAATGTAGTATAGATATATTCCGGTTTTACTTAAATAAATTATAAAATTAATTCATTCGAATTTTTTTACGTTTAACCGTTTAACCGTTTACAATACAAACTGAATTTGGGATATTCAATTTTTTTTTTTTTTTTTTTTTTTTTTTTGTATACAGCGAGTCAGACCCAGTGACGGAACCAAGGGTGTCCCAGGACACTCATGGATTTTTGTTACGTAGAGTTAATTTTGTTAAAAAAACCTCAGTTTTTTTTCTAAATGCATCACATCCCTAAAATTTGTGTTTGTAATATTGTTTAGTTTTTTCTAAATGCACCTGATCGTTTTGTGTCCTGGTTTCATCAGCGGTTCAACCTACAGAACGATCTTCGGCTACTCCTATAGCTTTATCGCCAAGATCGGGTGATGCAAATTCTTATTCGCAAAACAGCTCCCACTCATATTTATGGTATTGGTTTTGGTTTCGGTTTCTGGGAATGTCGGCTGCATTTTTATACGGATGAGGATGATCGATGACAACAACTAAGTACAAGTACTAGTCAACAAGAACAACGAATTTGCTTTTTTTAGCACAATTTTAGTTTTTTAGCAATGAATTTATTTTTTCTTCTTTATTTGGAACGACAACTTATTTGCGTGACTGTAAAATTAAAAGAAAATTCCAAAGTTTATTTCCTGCAAACCAGTTACGATGAAATTAACCTTTGTTATACTTGCCTAATGCTCAAAATTTTGCTTAAATCTGTATTGTGGAGTAATATAAAAGTGATGCGGCAAATACTGTATTGCGTTAGAGATGCACTACTAACTCACAAATCAAGTATTAGCTACCGCATTCTTGAGGAATCAAGGTGTACCTTTATGACCCACTAAAATAGGCAGAAAATATAAACTTTTGTTATTGCAAGACAATACTGTGTAAATTACTCAATATTATCACCTCAACGACTTATCAACACAAGTCAGATCTCAACAGACCAGCGTTGTCAAAACAGTTCATTAGAAAAGCAAGAATGAAGTTTTCTTTATATTACATACCAAAAATCTCAGGAAGTATTAAATTCTATCCAACTACCAATTATACAGTCTCCGCTCCTTCAACTACTTATTCCATTTCATTCCTCTTGACCAAGCAAAGACTAGTGCATACATTATTGCCGCATCTTAAATAAATTTCCAGCTTCCTGGTCCCCATCTCTAATGATGAATTTGTGATACAAAATTTCAGAACGGCAAGTCCAAAAATGATTGTATAATTGAAAACTTTTGATCTTGTTGGGAAATACCCTTGATACAACAATCAAGTGCCCAGGTAAGAATGAATTTCTAATAAGTCGCAGCAGCAGCTCTCATGTAACAATGTTACGATGACTATCAACGAATTCACGAAATAGATACTTAAGCATCCTGCCACCTTTTCCCCGCATATGTTTATGATTCTTCTCTCCATGGCTCGTTCTGCTTTCAACATAATCAATTGCTGCATCACCCAAGGCTTTTAGCCATACTGGTGCTAAGGATTCTGCTTCTCCCTGTCTCAAGTACTCACCAGGTAGACTTCGCACCTGCAAAATAAATTTCAAAGGAATTTCGTTATGCTTTAAATTTAATAGTCCCGTCATTCTTCTCTTTAAAGGTGTTTGTTAATGTCTAAGTGGAAACACTAGTTCTCATCAGTTTCACATAGATGTTTAAGTGCACTCCAAGGATTTGATTCAGTGGGAACGTGGCACTGGCAGTACTAGTATTTTTAGTAAATTTAAGGCAGATTTACAATTGTTGGTTGGGTTACTGGTGCCGGATTCACCAAAATATCAAATACATATTTTGTCCAAAATTTCCAGTTTTTAAAGATTATGTAGTGTCAAATCGGAGTACAAAAATTATATTAATTTATTAATGTTTTTGTCTTTCTAAATAAACCGATCTATGATGTTTTATACATTAAAATAGGGGTGATCACGGTCCAAAAACCGGACCGGACCGGCCAAGACCGGACCCGACCGAAGACCGAGTAAAGGAAAAACCATAAACCGAGACCGGACCGAATGTGGTCGATCCGGTCTCGGTCCGGTCCGGTCGGTCCTTCAGTCGGTCCGGTCTAAATAGGCAAGATTTGGCAAGTTTTTTCGGTTTTTTGGTCGGTCCGGACCGGACCGACCGGACCGAAGACCGAATTAACCAAAAAGCCTAGACCGAGGACCGGACCGAATGTGGTAGGTCCGGTCCGGTCGGTTTTGTCGGTCGGTCCGGTCCATCCGGTCCGTTTGCTCACCCCTACATTAAAATACACACTTCAGGGGAGGTCTCATGTTCGACTCCTGTCTTAAGTAGATTTTTTGCCTTCCAAAAAAAGTTTTAAAGACACTTTGGTTAACTTTCAACCCACTCAATCCAATCGACACGTTGCCTTTTTAACTCATCTTATTATTTTACCCGTTTGACCCGTTAAGAAAGAATATAACCCAAATCTGCCATTCGGAAATTAATAATAGGTGGAACAACCACTTATTCAACAAACAAATGTAAGAATGAAAAGATGTAATCTGACCGCAGCATGTAGCCAATTATTCAAAGAATCCCAACAAAGAATAGACTTCCACGTTGTTTTCTCACTAAAACTGCATACTGCTGCCAACTGTTGCAATATTGTTGCAGATTTATGAACCTGCAAGTAGAAACAGAAAATAATCAACATATATCTAACCACAATAACATGACTTCTGTAACTATGCAGACCATATATAAATTTAAGGATTGCATGTTTACCCTTGACATTGCCGAAACACCAAGTAAAGCATAGACCACATTTGATACGAGTCCCTCACCACTGTGAGATATTACATGAACCGCCATTGATGTAACATTTAATTCAGAGTTACAAGTGGCTGATTCCAGCAATGAAGTCATGCAAAATTCTAGAAAACCTAAAGCAGAAGAAATAGTTAGAAACTTTACATTCATCACGTATGTCATACAATATCATCCTTGAAATGACAACAACAAAAAATTAGTAAAAATGGATATAAAACGGATCACACAAATTGTAAAGACTACATGTGTGACTTGTGTCCAAAAGTTAAGTTCGGTATACTTCAGAGGTTTAGATAAACTAAGAATAACTATTTTTGCTGTATGTTGTTATAAATGTATCAAGAAACATGAAAACTGCAGACAATCGGTACTCACAAGACATATACGACATTGCAGCCAGTGCTGCTCCACGATGCATAGCTGTACAACAAATAGCTGCTTTCTGAAAGGAAACTTCTAGAAGAGGACCAGAAGAAGCTACTACTTCCTGTGATGCATGAAAACCCAAAATAAGTATGCAGTCTTTTATAATAACCCACAAACTAACCATCTGTAAGTGCATGGTGAGAGAACTGATTAGACCTTTGACGAACTGTGAAGAAATATTGACGTAAAACTGCAATACGCCTCAACTAGATCGGGCTCTTGATCACACACATATGAAGAATTTAGAGACATCACTGATGATGCATTTGTAAATCTTTCAAGCGTACTGATAAATAGAGATCCATATTCCTCCTTATTACCAAATTCTTCAACGACAACAGAAGCTACAAAGAGACTGATAATAAGAATCTGGCTACAATGCAACATACATTCATCATGATAATCTACATGCCTTACCTGTTTTAAGGTAGCACTCATGAGTTTGAAATGAAACAAAACTTGTTGATAGGTAATCCAAAACTTTTGGCAACAGTGTAACAAAATGATGGCCTGCAAATCAACAAACTCTTGTCGGAAATAATATTTTTAATTCTCCGAGATTGTATTTGAAATTCGCAGGAGAGTTACCTGCAGACTTAATTGCTTGTGAGAGAGCCCTGCATGCAGCCACGGATAAACTTGCATTCTCTATATGCTCTGACTGAAAGAATTTTTCAAGCAGAGGCCAAAAACTTTCAAGAACGACTATCATAGAATTGTCTATATCATGACATGTAGTCGGTGCCATTACAAGATGACCGAAGACAGCTCCTATCCTGAAAACAAGCATTAGAAGTTTAATCAAAAAAGTTCATATGTACTAAACCCATATGCTTTGGCAGTGGAATAATGAAGAGCTCATATTTTGCATTACAAGTGAAAACAAGCCAACATCTAGTTAGAGGTGACAAAATTGGCAAGTTGAATAAGGGGTAGATACAGGCCATTTTAATAACAGGCTTGGGTCGGTCAGGTTTACCTGCTACAGCTATTCTTTTAAAACCTAATAGCCAATATATTAAAAGCAATTATGTTTTTATAGTCCATCTTTCCTTTTTCGGTCGTCCCAAAATAATTGTCCACTTTCATAAATAGATAGGGAATATAGATCAAGTTTACCATATTACCCTCATTTGAGGTTATTATTACAAACTTTAAAGAAGTTAGAAATTAATTGGTTAAGGGTAAAACTGTCTTTATGCAAAAAGTAAGAAAGAGAAAGTTGTAATGATGATGTTTTTCTTAAACCGTGTTTTTTTTTTTTTTTTTTGTGTCTGTGGACAATAATTTTGGGACGGAGGTAATACTTATTTATTAACTACCATTTTAGATTGTTCCATTATATTTCTGTGAGGTGTTCCAGGCTTTGAAAAGTGTACATAAAGACACAAATGGCCCCATGACCTGCTGACTGTCGTGTTTAATTTAGGTTTCAAATTTCTACTAATTGGACCCATCCAGACATATCATGCGACAACCCAAACTTAATGAAAACCTGCCCAAGTCGACACAATCTTGGGTATCTTGGCCAAAACTGCCACTAGTAATGATTACTGACAAGTGATATAAGGTCTTGCCAACCAGTTCGAATAGGCCTTGCCGATAAAAAACTATATTAATGCAACAAAATACATTTGGTCTGAGAGAGATTTAACATATGTATCTGGTATGTGTTACTTAATGAAAAGGTATGAAGAGGATAGAACGACATGTGGACCAATTTCATGTTTATTCAATTAGCACATAACTCTTATCAGATAACTTCAATTAGTTCTCTTAGACTTTTCGACTTACTCAGTCAATGATGGTAATGCATAAAGGTTTTCCCTAAGAAAAGAAATATTATCTTGGGCTAGCCATTGTTTAAGGAACTAAAACCACATATGCCTGCACCTCATATAGATAAAAAGTACCAAAAGCAGCCTCACCCAGTTCAAGAAAATACCTGAAGAAACCCCTCGTTGCAGAGTTGACAAGATGAGTATATGCACTTGGTAGTTGCCTCAAAGACTGGACATGATCTCCATCAAGCTGAATTATTTTAAGCCATAGATTTAGACAAGCAACCACATAACATATATAGAGTAAATTCACTACATTATTGCTTTGTCCTTTTTCTGATTCATAAACACCTTTGGCTACCGGACATTATTACAGATTAAGCGTGGCAGAACAGACAGGAGGGGTGGGTCGAGTAATGGTCAAAGCAGGTCCGGGTTAAAACAAGTAATTATTACAGCCGGAGTGGGTCAACCAACACATTGTGCCAAAGGCCCCAAGAGTTTATATAAGGTTTTCAAATAATTAGTAAACCGAATATGATTACACAAGTATTATCATTTGAATAATAGTCTACTTAAACTAATAAGATTTATAAGGGATTATGCATTAAAAATACAATTTGACAATGTCGGCCCAGTTGATTTCCTTATAAGCATTTTTTTTAATTTACCCATCTGATTCTAAAAGTGAAATATGATCCAAACATACCCATTCATAAGTCAGTGGGTTGAAACTGCCAATCCTGTTAAAGATGGTAAGCAACCATTGCAGCATGCATTGTAGATAGACCGTTTATTTAGGTGCCTCAAAACAAAGTTCCCTAATTCTACTTTCTTTTAGAGGGACCAGAAGATATCTTACAAGTTTCCCAATAGATCCACAACTAGGAGAAAGCAACTCAAGCAACAGATTGTTTCTTAATTCCAAGTTAGGAAGGCTTCCAAGTATCAACGTAATAGCACTAATAATATCTTCCTCGTCTTCCAGAGGTAACTGTCTCTTTTCCAATCCCTGAAAATGTTTTACAACAAATAAACATGCAGCATACAAAAGCTTTAACTGTCAGATATAGAAGCTACAACTAACCTCTCCAATCCACATTAGCATTTCTAAACTTGAAGGTTCGTGCATAACTTCGGTAGCATCTTCACAGATCTTCCTGAAGGCAGTTGCACAAGCATGCGAGCATAAAGGCTCTGACATACCAGCTGCAAAAAATAAACTGAAAACAAGAGATTAGGGGACATAGATATTTCTCGACTTCTAAGAGACAAATTTGGATTCTATTATATAATTTATATCAAATTTATAAAATAAGATCATCCTTACAGCAATGGCCTGGCATTAGTTACGTAAGAAGACATCCACTTCGAATACGAACCAATAACATCTGCAAGTGATTTATGTACCTAAAATGAACACAAGAATCCAGATGCAAGAATAAAATATCTCAGTACTGAATTCTAAAGGTTCTTACACACTAACACATTATACAAGGTAAGAAGTTCATGTAAATACATACAATGCACATAAAGCCTTTCGGTTCATATGATGCATGATCACACAAAACTGTGACCAAGTGCAAGACCATTGAGAGATCAAATGTTTGACCTTCATGCAGTACTACATCAGCAACCTGGAAAAGAAAAATGATTCGTAGAAACATGAAGCATTAATTAAACTAGTAACTCGATAACAAAACTTACATTTCCTACTTTTCTCCCTTAATTTTCCTTTTAAATTATACCATTGTAGGAAATAATACAATCTGGTAGGAAGTAACTTACCACATTAAGAGCGGACATTCTTGTTTCCACCTCCTTCCAAGGAATTTGTGCGTTTGAAGACAACCAACCACCAAAAAAAATCTGTTTTACATGAATTATATACTAGTATTATCATATACTAGATGAGAAGTAGAAATCTTATTTTGAAGACCAATAATGTGGGATCTACTACATTACTCTAAGTGCATACCTTTTGCAAAAACACAGCAGACTTTAAAAGCTGGCAAATGTCCACCATAAGCTCCACTAGATTTAACCTAAACTGAGCAAGGCCATCTGGCAAGTCCCTTGGTGCAGTCTCATTTGTATATGTTGAATCATCCACCTACCACGAAGAATGTCTATTTTAATGTTATTGATGATGGAATGCTCAATTAATACTACAAGAAGATATGGGAAACTTTATTCAATGAAAACATTTCACTAACAAAATTAAAAGGAAAGAAACAAATATAGGTAACTAGACATTATTAGTTAATGTAGAACAACTACACAAGTACACCGTAAACCAGAAGTACCTGAGAACGCATCAATAGAGCATCAAGCAATGCTGAAAATACTGGTGAAAAAACATCTTTGACATGTTTGGTATTCTCTGTATTCTCATCATCCATTCGAACAATATTGCTTGCAAGACTACACCTAAAATTCAAAAAGGGAAACAACTTGTAAATATTTTGATAACTACTATTTTTAATGACGGCTATACTGAAATAGAAAGTTACCAGAACTGCAAAGTTGAGTCTGCAATCTCCCAATCTTGACTTGGAAATGATACACAGCTGTAGAAATCACAAAAGGTTTAAATTTAATATGAAGAAATTGAAACATGAGAAAAGCTCCCACACGAAAACATGACCCTCGTCCACTTTGTATATCCAAAAAGTATGTTACAGAAAGTGAACCGTGATTATATTTGTACGTAGAACAGACTCCATAACAAAACTACTTAATGCTTAGAAGTTTTAACGAAAATGTCACTGCTATCATAAAAAAAAGAAGAAAAAAAAAACTCTTGATCTGGTGTTTTGTAAGGTAGTGTTATAAAAAGCTGTCCATCTAAGTTCAGACCTCAAAAGTGCATCCACCAGTATAAGTGTTTCCGAATGGGCTTCTATGATCAAATATGGAGCCTACATACAGAATAAATTATAAGAATTTGTTGCACAGAAGCTAGCTTACAAGATTATCAAAAATTATTCACTGCAAGAAAACTACAGTTTTTTTGTTTGAAATATGATTGAACATGGTATGGAAAGCAACATGCAAAGTTAATTACTTACAGCCTGACCAATCTCAGACATCAAGCATGCAAGACCACTAATTACTTTCTCATTTCCACCATTGAATGCTCGTAGAAGAACGTCTTTAAGAAATCCTACTTTGCTGAGAAGAACTTGTGGTAAACCCTGTAGGAAATATTTTCTCTTGAGCATGCTTATCATTGGTATGAAGAAATGTAAAAGATATGCAAATAAAACAATCAAGAATTAGTTGTTCTTTTATCTTTTATTGTTCAAAACGTAAAACGCATACGAACATTGCAAACTATGATTAATGTGGTTCATATTTGTTATTAATCATCCCCAACATGTATTTCAAGATTGTTGCTCTATATGAATAATAATTATTCACGTTAACTTATCTAAATGTGATAGCCACAAACTACTATCATTGCCAAATTTCAGACCATAGAAATTATCCATAAACAAGATTCCAGAGATGAAGCATGTGTGAAATATAGCCATGTTGCAAAAACCCAAAAAACAGAGCTCCAGCTCTTTATTTTAATTAACACTCTTTTGCAGGAAATAAATTAATTAGAATACTTCAACCCTCCCCAAGACAACAGAGCCATCATTGTGGGGAGGGTAAAGAGCATCCAACGCAAAGCGGCCTTTCATTCCCTTGTTTCGTCGTGGCACACCCCTCCCACAAGCACCCCCCCCCCCCCCCCCCCCGCGGCTCAGGGGGGGCCAGATCACCAGAAAAGGTCTATAAAAGACTCTTAAAAAAAAAATTTAACTGTGCTACTTGTTAAATCATTTCAGAACCCGCCCAGTATAACATTATCGGCTAAGTAAAAAAAAACAAGACTGCATCCGATATTTTAATGATTTGTGGCAGAGGCATACCTCATGTCGGCCAACGAGCTCAATTAAAACCTCAATTGCCAGATCAAATGAGGATGAAACCTGCAAAACTCGGCGGAGATAGATGTAAGTTATAGTGGATCATTGATTAACCAAAAAGAAAAAGAGAAAGGATATTTACCTGCAAAGAATTGAAAACAAAATTAAGAAGTGGATGGGCTAATAACGAAACTGGCAAAATTTCCGAGAAACATCCTGCTCGAACCTGAAAAATGCTCAAACAGAAAACCCCTAAGCGCAATTCAAACAAAATAAAGCACACGTATCATATATGTTCATCTGTTAACATATTTATTAAACTAAGAAACATTTCACGAATTTGTCCTACCCAACTTAACAAACAGCGCAGTATCTTTCTGCTCCGTTCATGTAGTTGAATGGCACCATTAAAGCTTTCTTCTGATTGCTGCTTTAGGAACTCTAGCACTGCGGATGTATGTGAGAGTAGCTGTTAATGCATGGGAGTATGTTAGTTTGCTAGAGTACTGCATTCTAAATGAACGCAAATAATTCAAAAGGTCACCTCTGGGCCATAGTCAATTCTTTGACCGGACTTGGTTCTATAATTAGCACATTCATCTTCAACGACTTCTGGTAAGACCGTGAGCATTTCCAAAACAACGATATTGCCATCATCTTGACCTTGCAGGGTCTGAAGACTGTAAAAGAGCTTCTCTATTGGTTTGTAGTACTCCACCGCATGAAGTATGAGCATGCATAGAGCCAGACAAATCTGTGTTAAGAGCTATATACGCATGAAGTGTGTTAGTAAATCAGATTTTGTTACCAAAACAAAAGAACTTGGACATATGACCCGTCATAAGCATATGAAAATCAAAAAGTAACATAAAAATGTGGCGAATGAGTACCTGGGATGGGCCTAAACTAAATCTTTTAGCAGCCAAAAGGAGAGCATTAACAAGAGATTCTTTTGCTTCCAGCTGGAGACAATGTCCTTCATTTTGGATCTGTGAAGTGACATATAGAACTTAGGAAGAATACAATTTAATAGTCTGGTGCCACATACAGGTTTTTTCTTGTCCCTTTGTTTAATACTAACATGCATCTTAGTTTTTTATTTAAATTCTCAAACTTCACTTGAGTTATCGATATAATGACGGGTGTTCCTGAGGATGCCTGATGGCTATCTGTTGTGGGGTTGTGGGTCTCTGTTTCACATCAATTTCGGTATTTTCCGAAGATGCCTGACGTTTTCCTGTATCCCATAAAATGTATGTGTCCACTTGCTTAAAGATAATTTTTGGCATAAGTTGCATTCGAATTACACAGAAGAATATTTGCTCAGTCTCTAAACTTTGCTTATGTGCATCTTTCCAGTAGTAAAGTTGGTTCACGAGCAAAATGTATAAGCATATGAGAGTCAAAGCAGTGAAGACAAAGACATAGCATCTACAGCAATCAAGTATACTTTACCAGGCCCCAAAAATGCAACAATCATAGTAACAAGTGAATTTTATGGATCATTTCATAAATACTAAAGATAGAAAAAAAGCGGGCAACATCTATTGCACTGAAGAGCCTAACTATGCATCCTAATATTTTGAAACTCCCACCCTGTTCAATCAAATGAGATAATAAGTACACTACTTCTCAACTTAAATAAGAAACTAAAGAGGCCTATGTTAATCTAGATTATTAGAAATTCAATCAGTAAGTCAATACACGACCTGCTATTATTTTGCAGAGAAACACATACGATTACATCTTGGATTGTCTGATACTCGTTAATACCCATGAAAAGAAACTGATAGCAATTCTGATCGAATGTGGAGAATGAACTGAGTACAGCTTGTTGAGTTAAACCTAATCTGTCAAACTTTGGGGGTGTTTGTTTAAGCTTATTTGTGGGCTTATGAGCTTAAGTGATTTCGGCTAAGCTCTAGTTTTGCGGCTTATTTTGAGGCTTGAGGCCTTATATTATGATATAGTAAGCTGAAATAAGGGCATAGGTCTCAAATTAAGCCGGAAAACTAAAGCTTATGAAAAATAAGCCCACAAATAAGCTTAAACAAACATTTTGAGCCAATACTTTACTTATTTAGCGAACTATAGTAACACGGTAGAGAATTAATAACTAGTGCAAATATCATCAATAACAGTAAACTAGTACTAGCATTTAACATCTATACTAGTATATAATGCATTTGGGACTATTCTATAATTAGAAAGGCTTAAAATTCAGACTTTTACTTGCTTTTTATGGAAGGATACAAAATTAATTGGTTAGGAAGCAGGTTGGTTGTTCAAACTAAAATTATTTGGCTTCTTAACCATCTCTACTTATAAAGCATAAAAACAACTAAATGTGTAACCGAATAACGCAAATATAGTCACAGGTACCCGCCGCCGCATTGTGCAGGTACCGTTCTAGTTTCATTAAAAAGGCGATAGTTCTTTTAACGGTGAACAATAAATCTATAACCTACCTACATTTCATTAGCAATAATAACAACAAGCGCGAAAAGCGATATCGAATGTGACTAAGTAATTGGTGCTACCTTTCGTTTAAGAAGCTGAGCAGCGAAGAATTCGACTTCGAAATCGGAAACAAACTGCTTATTATCAGATGCCGTTAATATAGAAGTAGCAATCTCCCAAGCTGCATTTGTTTGCTGAAACTCAACTAACCACTGATTAGCTGATACTCGGTTACACGATTGTGTATCGTGGTTCAGCACGTGCACCGCCTGTGCTACTTGATTCTGTAACTCCATTGATTTTTTTTGTTAGGGTTTGGTGTGTGCACGTGCCGGTCACGGACTCATTTTATCATATAGGTTTGATTGATCACTTATTATTGGAGATGGGTTGGTGTTGGATTAGTGTGTGTGTGTGTGACGTCACTGGTTTATGAGTGTTCAATTATGTACCCTAGCTATGGATTGAGGACGGAATGGGAATTATAAAACTAGACCGGACTTAAAGTGATTTGGCCCAAAATGTCAGATCAAGAATCGGACTGAAATGTTCGGTTCAAGTTCGAGTCGCTCCGGTCCGGTTCGTTAGTGCAGCGCGGTCTAACAAAGCATAATGGTTGGGGTTTTTTTTTGTGCAAAAGGTGAAAGATTATATTACTATCAACATTATATCAGTTACATTACAATTATATTACTATCAACATTATATCAGTTACATTACAATTATCTTAACTGGATTGACTCATCTTCAACCAGTGAATACAGAAAAAACATAGACAATACTAGCTAATACAATCAGTAATTGAACACCCAGATATCCACTTCCATAATACCTTTTCTCTGTCACCACAGAGATGAATATTCACAAGCTTCAGGCTACACTATAACAGAAACCATGCCAACCTTTTGCTATTAAGTTCACCTTCTTTTGCACCAACCATTTAGCTACATTTCCACATCACTTCTCATCTAAACCATTCAACCATCATCCACAACAGTAAAGACAGGAAAGTGTGTGGCTTCACTAGGAACCCATAACCCATCCATGGAGGGGCTCTTCCAAACAACCTACATTTCCTTCTCTAGAAAGGCTTCAATGATGACCAACCTATCCTCCTGTGCCAATGTATTGAATGGACCAAGCAGGTTCATCTTTCACTCCTCGCTATTCCATTCAACATACATTGGCCTCCACAACCATATACCCTTCACAATGTGATGCTCTACTTTATGGTACATTCAAAGGAATTAGACCTCTCACTATAGCATCAAATCCTAACACAGTTTCCTCCCAAGGACCAACTGGTTAGGAGAATGATGATCCAGTTAGTACAGTCACATCCAATAAACTCCAAGGTACAAGATACATACACATTGTTATGGTTGGAAATTAGCAGAAGTAGTACAAAAAGAATACTACTTCTGCAAACCAGAGAACCAAACACCCCTTTCGGAAGCAGGGCAGATCATATAGGAGCATCATGATCAAAAAACTTCTCATATATACACCCCCATATTCTAAACAGCTCAAAACTATGCTTCATTCATCAAAACATCCCATTGTTTACTTACTTCCACAATTTGAGCAGACTTCTTCACCTTAAGGCTTGAAAGCTTTAGTCTCACATGGTTGATGACATTCTCAATAAGCTCCCTGTTATCAATTCTTTCACTAGTAAACAATCTCTTGTTCCTCTCATTCCATACAAAATATACACAAGCTGCCAAGATTATTTGATTAATACACTTCTGATTGCCTTGTTGTGTCTTATTCTAGTCAAACTGCTAATGATATCATCCCACTTATCAGGAAGATAACTATAGCCAGCTTTTTCTTTTAAGGTTTTCCAAATCTTTCCTGAATAATGGCACTCAAAGAAAAGGTGGTTCAGGGAATCTAAACATTTCTCACATAAAGGACATGCCATAATCTTTTCAGGGTACCATTGATGCAACCTTTCCTGAGTAGACAGTCTACCTTGAATAGCCATCCACATGATAAAAGAGTGCTTGGGAGTGCAATTAGAAAACCATACAATATCATACCAATCCACTTGACTTCCACCCTGTCTTAAATCTTCCCAAACCTTTTTAGTAGAGTATTTATCAGTCTTCCCATTATTTGAATACCACATGTATTTGTCTTCTGAACTGGCACACAATGTAGGAACATGTATTGTGGACAGAATAGGGAAATCACTAGACCAATTATCAAGCCAACACCATTGACCATTGCTGATCATATCTTTAACTTTCATGTTGTGACTCAACCCAGCTTGTTCAATGTATTCCATAGGTATAAATTCACTAAGAGATTCAGGTCCCCACCATTTATCATGCCATAAAAAAATACTCTCACCATTTCCAACTTGGCAAGTAACATGCTTATGAACCTTATTTCTGAGATTTAAAATTTGCTTCCATCCATGACTAGCACACTTATCACTCTTAGCTTCCCATACACTGCTTCCTTTTAACTTTGTTTCATGAATCCATTTTGCCCAAATTGTCTGTTTGTTACTAGCAACATTCCACAAATGCTTTGTCATGAGAACTTCATTCCACTGTTCCAATTCTTTGATACCCAGGCCACCCTCACATTTAGGTCTGCAAATTAGCTTCCAAGCAACTTTAGTTTTTCCTTTTGAAAGCTCACCTTGGCACCATAAGAAACCTTTTAGTAGCTTATCAATGTCTTTAATAACAGCTTTAGGAAGAACAAATACAGATGCCCAATATACTTGCATAGCAGATAATATTGAGACAATCAACTGAAGCCTGCCTGCATAAGATAGCAATTTATTCTTCCAATTGCTTACCTTGATCTTCACCTTATCAATCAAACATTTGCAATCAGTGAATGTCAATTGTTTAGTGATCAATGGAACCCCTAAGTAAGTAACTGGAAGCTTGCCAACTTTAAATGGTAACAAAGATAGGATTTCATGTTGGATATTATTCTGCACATTACCAAAGAAAACAGTACTTTTGTTGATATTTGGCTTCAATCCAGATATACTACTAAACTTACCCAAAGCATCTTTCACCACTTTTACTGAATGAATATCACCATGACTAAGAACATGCTTACAATCAATTCTCACAACAACAACAACAAAACACATTTAGCTAATTCTCGTCACAACAAAAAGCGTTCCCATTCCATAACCCCAACTGCGGCTCACAAACTCAAATTGGCAGTTCGTCATTACAACAACATATGCACCAACCCACGTCTCCTATTTCTTCATTACTAAATGAAGATATGTACGAACATCAATTTGAAAACTCTTTTTATCAAAACACCGCTCGTGAGGACTCTCCCATAGAAGTCACGGCCCCGACACCGGTCACAGTGAAGCCAAAAAGATGCCAAAAAAGGACGGCTTGTAACGAGGATGTACCCCGGATCATTTCATGGACCAATGAGGAAGAAATTGTGTTGTGCAAAGGTTTGGATTCATATATCAGAAAATAGCGCCATGCCGCCATTGGTAACGCGATGAGGGAGAATGGATTTTGGAATGAGGTTGTAGCGTACATAGAAAGCAAAACAAAGTCGGGGGCCGAACATACAATATGGTGAACGGGAAATGGGAGACGGAGTGCCCGAACGTGCCTCGGTTTTGTGGAATGTTCGGTAACATCAAACGTTGACGTCGATTAGTTGACCGGAGATGAAGATTACTTCCAAAAGGCATTTCTTGACTATGAAGCTGAATACGGAGTGCCATTTACACTTCATCATTATTGGGAGATTTTAAGACAGAGTACGAAATTGATGCAGGTTAAAGTACCAAGGTTTGAAGCAAAGGAAAAAGCATAAAGTCCAAGAAATACAAGTCATCTGGGTCTAATTCGTTCATCTAGGGAGGCTAGTATTAATCTGAATGATGATGTTCGAGACGACAAGGAAGATGAGGTGCACGAAGTTCAACGACCAATAGGCAGGGACAAAGCGAAAGCTTTGAAGAAGAAAGAGGTGGGATCGTCGGGAACGTCAGCAACTATGAATGACGAATCATTGGCTAGGATGATGATCTCGGCACAGCAAAACAAACGTGCTATGGAAATGAAGATGAAAGAACGCATTAAATATTTGGAGATCAAAAGAGAGGGAGGTGGAAATGCAGGAATATAAAGCGCGTCAAAAAGACTTAATGTTATATATGCAGCCATATGATCAATTGATTAGGGATGCACTCAAGACCATGGAAGAGATAAGGGCGGGTATCAAAGCGAAGTGAGGTTTGCAATTTTAATTTAAATTTTGTATTTAGCTATGTATTGTTTTTAATTTCGCAGGTTTACGTTTTTAATAACCTATGTAATATTTTTAATATTCGAAGTTTATGTAATGTTTTTAATTTTGTAAGTATTTAAATAAAAAAAATGGGTATTAAGGTGAGCGTAAGGTGACCGTATCCTGTAAAAGGCGAGAGAGAGGGCGGGAGTGAGAGGAGAGAAAAAGTTGATGTGTAAGGTGAATGCATGGTGACCATGTCATATAATCTAAATGTAATTCATTCATGTTAATGTTTACTTCTTTTTTTATATAAGGGCCTGACATTAAAAGGTTGAGAGAAGTTTAAATTCCTCCAACATTTTTTTCAGGCATAAAACCAGGTGTGATGGTCGGTCGGTCGTCTTGGCCGACCCGTCCGCCACCATTACACACCTGACGCACCCGAGATGGACAAAAGGACCAATGTTTGTGTGTGTGGGTGTTTATTAATTGATTTTTTTGGGTATATTTCATGTGGTGTTATCGGTCTCCTTATTTACACTAAGTTGGTCATGAAGTTGTTCTAGAGATAAAAAAAATTGATGTGGCAGTGGTGTCTTCGATCTCTTGATGATCACCATTAAATCTAGTCTTAAAAGTTATTATTATTATTATTATTATTATTATTATTATTATTATTATTATTATTATAAACAACATCACTTTATTAGAAACTATATGATTTACAAGAAGTTAGTGGGGAACCGAGATACTAACTGGGCTCTCACTCCTCTAGCTATATAAAAGCTAATCCTACTAAAGATATGAGCAGCAGCATGTGCTCCAATGTCCTGAGTAATCGAGAACTTTCGAATTCGCTTCAGTAAAGTCACTGCATCCTTCTCAAGTTCCCCAAAAGAAGAGAAAGAAAAGGGGAAGAACTCATATCTAATATTACTATTATTATTATTATTCTTGTTGTTGTTGTCGTCGTCGTCGTTATAGTTCTGAAAATAGATTCTATAGTTCTTAAAATGTCTAATTTTTAGCTTCCTAGTTTTTATCTTTTTTTTATGCTTATATTTTGCTTTTCCTTTGGCTTTTAAAAAATGCTTATTAAAATTAAACTGCGACTCAACATGATCTCAAAAGTATTAATTGAAAAAAAAAAAAAAAAAAAAAAAAAAAAAAACGTTAGAAATTTTATATGTGTTCGAAGACGCGAAACCAAACACGATAATATCTCTCATTAGACACATATTAAAAAGGTGTACAACGTGCGTACAAATTAAAGATAAAACTATAAATGATTGATGTGGCATGAGATGGAATAGTTTGAAATTAAAGGTAAACATATAAACTATTAAAACAATACAAGTGTTTGTGGTGCGAGTGAGACTTGAGGAAACGAGAAACAAGGTTAGGAGCAAGAGTTCGTGAGGGCGGAATACCGTTGGAGTAGCTCTTTTTAGTGAGCGCCGATCTTAGTGCATATCGGTGGAGTGAAGTTGTAATGGTTTGTAGTCCACCGTAAGGATTATACTTAGTAATAGTATCGGTGTCGAGGATTCGCAACTGGACGTACGGATAACCAATATATATATATATATATATATATATATATATATATATATATATCATGGTGTCTGTCTCTTTCTTTACTAACTCTATATTGTTGTTGTGTATAACCACTTGTTAACAAGAATGTGTAAGTATTTTCTTATATTTTATGTATAACTGTAGCCATGTTGGTATTCATGCAAATGATGCATCCCATACATATATTTGCTCAATTTCTAACCATGGAGAATCATCCCAGGCAAAATGAAGTGTTATATTTCTAATTCTATCCTTTTTATGCTTTAGTAGTTAATTGTACAATAGGGACATTGTACATCTTAAGTAGAGGGAGGTGAATAGAATTAGAATTTTACTTGTCATTTGTTCACGAAAAATGCTTAATTTATACTTGCATTAAAAAACTTTACATGCTTTTCGTAGATCACTAGTGTAAAACCCTAAAATTTGGAAACCTAAAATTACGTATAAATTTGAAAATTTTAAAACCATACGATACGTTTAAAGTAACACATAATTATTACGAATAATATGCAATCACTACTTATGGGACTAAACAATCTTTTTGATATAATTTTAAATGTAAATATTGTAAAGTTATTAATTATACATTTTAAGTAATATGTAACAGTTACATATACTTTGACGCATTAAAATCGGCTATTAAAAGTCTTAATCGGACCCGATTTAAGTCTCTGACCGAAACCCCCTTTAAACCCCATGTATTCAGTCTAATAAACTCTCTTAAAGGCCCACGTTAAATACCATAACCGACCCCTCTTTATTGGTCTTAAAGCCCATTAAACATACTAACGGTACTAATTTATCTACACGCTCCTTTGGTTAGTTTATAAGACCTGTTTCCCCTAATTTTTTTCTCTCCATTTGACAAACAAACACAAAGACACCATTGATAATTCCTACTGCCGTTGTGTCTCGAATCGAACCTGCTTTCTTTCTTCCCCAACGAACGACAACAGGAAACCAACACCACACTAATCTTATTATCAAACTGCTATTATTTTTATTCTCATTCGATCAACTAAGGTCTTGATTTCGTGTTTCGGCTCGACTTGTCAGAAGGTAAAAACGACTCTCCTTTTTGTTTCTATTGTGTTTAACTGATTTTATTCGACCTTGTAACATGTTATGTATCGACCCCTTTAATCTTTTACTTATCGACCATCCTATATGACCCTTGTTTAATATTAATGCATTCGACCCAACATGTATGATCGAACCATGTTTAACCTTCCTTTTTGTTCGACTCTCAAGGGAACCTGTAATCGACCCATGTCCACTTTTTGGTTATTCGACCCTAGTCTTATGTTGTCCATTTTCTGTTCGACTTAAACTGAGAACCAACAACATATATATTCGACCCAAGTGTTGTAACCATTCGACCCATATTTAATTCGACTTATACTTAATATAGTTAGACCTCTTTATATTTCGACCTAACCTGATCAATATAAAACGCTTCCTAAATCTGTTATATATCCGAATATGACTAATTTGAAATGCATGAAAAGTATGATATGGATTAAGGCTCGAATTTATGATTTTGTGTGTAATTATGTAAAAGTTTTTGGATGATCTTACGTGGGTATTTTCATGTCGAATCCTATGCTTTTTAAAAGAGTTAGATCTGATTATATACATGTTCAAGTTATAGTGTGTCGTAGTTTAAAACTTAGCATTCTCAAAATATTATTTTTCTAATAAAATGTGTACATATTTATATTTTTGAATTCTTTTAATTGTTTAGTAACTTGTGTAAATCCTAAGCCATTTAAAACTAATATGTAATACCATTAGTAAAATGTTATATACTAAACTTAAATAGACTTGGCTTAACCGATTTATGTAACCTAATTGCATTTAAGACTTATTTGTAACCTAAATAGACATTTATGATATCATTAAACCCTAAAGTTGACTAATGTGGGAACTTACCCTAAAATGAGTAATCTAATTAACTAATAATTATTGTATGAAACTAAACTCGTGTAGATTTGTTGGAGAGGACGTAACGTTGTTACTTGTGTTCATTCATTCGTTTGCTTTCTGTTAATTTGCATTAAGGTACGAATATTAAGTCTTCCTTTTAAAGATTCTTTCTTTTGCATTTCGTATTGGTACGGATATTCGTCTTACTTTTAGACATTATTTCATTTGCATTTCGTATTGGTACGACTATTCTACCCTTTCTCAGTAAGGGTTCTGATTCTATGTACTATTGTTATTGTTAATTTCGTATCGGTAAAAATATTCTACCTTCTATCTGTAAAGGTTTCTCATAATTCGTATTCCTTGACTTTGATCCGTTGTTATGATATGAACCATTTGATTTAAACCATTGATATGATTCTTTTGTTATGATCCATCTGATATGATCCCATTGTTATGATCCGTAATTGACCCATTGCCCAAGGTATTGTTCCTAGCCATGGAGGTAACATGGCCATGTCATTGAGGCACCAATGGCGTGACACTTTCTGTGGATGTGTGATTGATCCACGGCGTTCCCTTCTGTTATAATGATTATGGTGCATATGGCCATTCTGTATATGTATGTAGAGTCTCGTACTTGCATATGTATTCTGTTTTGCAGGGAGCGTATGGATGCATCCTAGGCCAAATGAATGAATGGATATTGATTGACTTAGTGATTGGTGTGTGTGCCATGCACTCCATTTCACTTCTGGTACTTGAGAGGTCTCCCCTCCTTGTGCAACTAATGAATTGACGGTATAATGATTTGTGATATGAAATGATTGATTGTTTGTTTTGGTACTTGAGTAAATTCCGTTACTATCCCTTTTACCATTTTTGGACTATTCTTTGATTACCATTTTCATATGACCCTCATATTCTTTATGACCTTGCATTTCAGCAGGTTCACATTGGATTGTTTATTTATTCGTTTATGTTCAGTTACTTTTCATATGTTTATATCTGTTCACTGAGCGTTAGCTCAGCCGCATTTCTTTTCCCTGCGGCAGGTATCAAGTTGGAGGTTGGAATTGAGTGATGAGTGTAGGAGCTTTTAGTGGACCAACCC
Organism: Artemisia argyi; assembly: GCA_030686995.1. Classification (NCBI taxonomy): domain Eukaryota; kingdom Viridiplantae; phylum Streptophyta; class Magnoliopsida; order Asterales; family Asteraceae; genus Artemisia; species Artemisia argyi. Next base: position 198,195,512 of record CM060700.1, on the reverse strand, counting down.
TACCTTATTCTTCGTGGATTTTGTTTTAGATTTTGTTTGATTATTTCATAAGCTGGTTTTGATGGTATTTGTTTTTATTAGCCTTTTTAGTCTCAAAATTTGTAATTTATTGAGCTAAGTCTTCCGCTTGCGCTTTATGTTCTGAAATGACACCATAATGTTACACTTTAGACCCTTGTCGTGTTGGGGTGTTACAATTATGGTATCAGAGATAAGGTTTGACCTGTAGAGCTTAGGCTATGACCTGTGAGGATTGGGTAAACATTAGGCTTCCTTCTGCTTTGACTGTTCTTCCTATCATATTCAGTATTAACTCTGATTTTGCTTTCATTAATTCATTTATTGACCTTTTAGATGTCGGTCAATCAAACACCGGAAGAGATCGCCGCTTTCAACGCAGCTGTTGCTCAGGCTGTTGAAGCCCTAATGCCTGAACTCCGAGCTCGACTCTTCGAGGAATTCCGTCAAGATGCCTCTGGTTCTGGTGGTGGGGGCACTCCAGTCACTATCTCTGGGTGGTTGGAAAAGTTTGGGAAACAGAAGCCTAGATCTTTTAGTTCCGCCAACACTCCTGTTGATGCGGAAAATTGGATCGCACACATAGAAAAGATCTTCGAGGTGTTGGACTGCGGGGATGAGTTTAAGACTCGTTTGGCCAGCTACAAGCTGGAGGGTGATGCACTGAACTGGTGGAAGGCCTATAAGCAAGCCAAAGGTGATGCGTTTATAGCCACCATGACTTGGGTAGATTTTCGTGGGGTCTTCTATACTCAGTACTTTCCTCAAGCTGAACAACAAAAGTTTGAGCGGGAGTACCATACTATCCGTCAGGAAGACAGGGAAACCACCAATGAATTTATGAAGCAGTTCATGAGGTTAGCAGGATTTCTGGGGGCAAAGGCTGGAACTCAGGAGGAGCAGGCTTCACATTTCAAATGGGGGCTGAAAGAATGGATTCTGGATGGGATTGTGAACACAGAGTTTACAGACGTAGCTCAGGTTGCGAATGCGGGCCGTAATATCGAACTTCTCCGTGAGAGGAACAGGGATAACAAAAGAAACCGTGATGGGGACCGCATCCGATCCACTGTAGCACCTACCCAGAATAGTGTTTCAAAGGTACGAGATCAGAAGTACCATGATTCTGAGTCGACTACTACATGTGAAATATGTGGGAAGTGGCATCCAGGGAAATCTTGCCACAAAAGCTCTGGAGCATGTTTTGCATGCGGTTCGATGGAGCATAAGATTGGTGATTGTCCTATAAGGAAGTGAGTTGGTGATAGGTGATCGGTTCATTTTTGGTTATGTTTTTCCTTTTACGTCTTGATACATTTCTGCTATTTTCTGTTATATTTATGGAAATTTCTGATTTGAACCTGCTAAATAAATTGAAGTCATAATATTGTCTTATCATCATATTCATGATTGTGATCTGTTACCTATGTGTTCCGTATCCGTTAGATTCAGTTTGAAATGATCGATCACTGTTGAAGAATCTGAAATTTTCTGAACCGTCTAAATCGAGTCATGAGAAGACTAACCTTCGGTTCGTTTGAATCGTTTTCTATTCCATTCATGATATGGTATATTTCTATCCTGTTCTTTCCAATTTCGCGGACGAAATTTTTTTTTAGAAGGGAAGAGTTGTAAAACCCTAAAATTTGGAAACCTAAAATTACGTATAAATTTGAAAATTTTAAAACCATACGATACGTTTAAAGTAACACATAATTATTACGAATAATATGCAATCACTACTTATGGGACTAAACAATCTTTTTGATATAATTTTAAATGTAAATATTGTAAAGTTATTAATTATACATTTTAAGTAATATGTAACAGTTACATATACTTTGACGCATTAAAATCGGCTATTAAAAGTCTTAATCGGACCCGATTTAAGTCTCTGACCGAAACCCCCTTTAAACCCCATGTATTCAGTCTAATAAACTCTCTTAAAGGCCCACGTTAAATACCATAACCGACCCCTCTTTATTGGTCTTAAAGCCCATTAAACATACTAACGGTACTAATTTATCTACACGCTCCTTTGGTTAGTTTATAAGACCTGTTTCCCCTAATTTTTTCCTCTCCATTTGACAAACAAACACAAAGACACCATTGATAATTCCTACTGCCGTTGTGTCTCGAATCGAACCTGCTTTCTTTCTTCCCCAACGAACGACAACAGGAAACCAACACCACACTAATCTTATTATCAAACTGCTATTATTTTTATTCTCATTCGATCAACTAAGGTCTTGATTTCGTGTTTCGGCTCGACTTGTCAGAAGGTAAAAACGACTCTCCTTTTTGTTTCTATTGTGTTTAACTGATTTTATTCGACCTTGTAACATGTTATGTATCGACCCCTTTAATCTTTTACTTATCGACCATCCTATATGACCCTTGTTTAATATTAATGCATTCGACCCAACATGTATGATCGAACCATGTTTAACCTTCCTTTTTGTTCGACTCTCAAGGGAACCTGTAATCGACCCGTGTCCACTTTTTGGTTATTCGACCCTAGTCTTATGTTGTCCATTTTCTGTTCGGCTTAAACTGAGAACCAACAACATATATATTCGACCCAAGTGTTGTAACCATTCGACCCATATTTAATTCGACTTATACTTAATATAGTTAGACCTCTTTATATTTCGACCTAACCTGATCAATATAAAACGCTTCCTAAATCTGTTATATATCCGAATATGACTAATTTGAAATGCATGAAAAGTATGATATGGATTAAGGCTCGAATTTATGATTTTGTGTGTAATTATGTAAAAGTTTTTGGATGATCTTACGTGGGTATTTTCATGTCGAATCCTATGCTTTTTAAAAGAGTTAGATCTGATTATATACATGTTCAAGTTATAGTGTGTCGTAGTTTAAAACTTAGCATTCTCAAAATATTATTTTTCTAATAAAATGTGTACATATTTATATTTTTGAATTCTTTTAATTGTTTAGTAACTTGTGTAAATCCTAAGCCATTTAAAACTAATATGTAATACCATTAGTAAAATGTTATATACTAAACTTAAATAGACTTGGCTTAACCGATTTATGTAACCTAATTGCATTTAAGACTTATTTGTAACCTAAATAGACATTTATGATATCATTAAACCCTAAAGTTGACTAATGTGGGAACTTACCCTAAAATGAGTAATCTAATTAACTAATAATTATTGTATGAAACTAAACTCGTGTAGATTTGTTGGAGAGGACGTAACGTTGTTACTTGTGTTCATTCATTCGTTTGCTTTCTGTTAATTTGCATTAAGGTACGGATATTCAGTCTTCCTTTTAAAGATTCTTTCTTTTGCATTTCGTATTTGTACGGATATTCGTCTTACTTTTAGACATTATTTCATTTGCATTTCGTATTGGTACGACTATTCTACCCTTTCTCAGTAAGGGTTCTGATTCTATGTACTATTGTTATTGTTTATTTCGTATCGGTAAAAATATTCTACCTTCTATCTGTAAAGGTTTCTCATAATTCGTATTCCTTGACTTTGATCCGTTGTTATGATATGAACCATTTGATTTAAACCATTGATATGATTCTTTTGTTATGATCCATCTGATATGATCCCATTGTTATGATCCGTAATTGACCCATTGCCCAAGGTATTGTTCCTAGCCATGGAGGTAACATGGCCATGTCATTGAGGCACCAATGGCGTGACACTTTCTGTGGAGGTGTGATTGATCCACGGCGTTCCCTTCTGTTATAATGATTATGGTGCATATGGCCATTCTGTATATGTATGTAGAGTCTCGTACTTGCATATGTATTCTGTTTTGCAGGGAGCGTATGGATGCATCCTAGGCCAAATGAATGAATGGATATTGATTGACTTAGTGATTGGTGTGTGTGCCATGCACTCCATTTCACTTCTGGTACTTGAGAGGTCTCCCCTCCTTGTGCAACTAATGAATTGACGGTATAATGATTTGTGATATGAAATGATTGATTGTTTGTTTTGGTACTTGAGTAAATTCCGTTACTATCCCTTTTACCATTTTTGGACTATTCTTTGATTACCATTTTCATATGACCCTCATATTCTTTATGACCTTGCATTTCAGCAGGTTCACATTGGATTGTTTATTTATTCGTTTATGTTCAGTTACTTTTCATATGTTTATATCTGTTCACTGAGCGTTAGCTCAGCCGCATTTCTTTTCCCTGCGGCAGGTATCAAGTTGGAGGTTGGAATTGAGTGATGAGTGTAGGAGCTTTTAGTGGACCAACCCTACCTTATTCTTCGTGGATTTTGTTTTAGATTTTGTTTGATTATTTCATAAGCTGGTTTTGATGGTATTTGTTTTTATTAGCCTTTTTAGTCTCAAAATTTGTAATTTATTGAGCTAAGTCTTCCGCTTGCGCTTTATGTTCTGAAATGACACCATAATGTTACACTTTAGACCCTTGTCGTGTTGGGGTGTTACAACTAGTCGCATAACCCCCACACGTAATTCTTATTTCCAATTGTAAGGATTTTATCCTTTCCGTTTCCCCCATTTTCACCAAAATTTCACAAAAATATGAGTGTGCCGATGGCTTGATGCAGACTTTAGAACTTGGCTTGATATATCTATTCGAGACCATAACGATTAGCATTGTATTAGAAAAACCTGGTGTAATGGTCGGTAATTAATTTAAAAGGAAAGTTATTATGATTCACTGTAACACCCGCAAAATATCGCAGCGGAAAGTAATATCATTGGGGTATTACTTATTAGTACAACAGTCACAGTCATAGTGTTTTTAAGGTTTATAAAGTGACAGGGACTAAAATTGACAAGTTGTGAAAGTGTTACGAGCCCTAATTTATATGTTGTTCGCGGTTCGGGTTTTATGTTACTTTTATAGTATAAATATTCTAATATGTCCATATGTGATCAAATTGTCCAAAAGATAGTTTATCGGGTCTATTTCTCGAAAGTGGGTCCTACCACTTTAGGTACTACAATAAAGTGTTTAATAAAATCATAGTTTATCAAATTTTATGTTTATAAAATAGTTACATAAATATTATTATTTTATAATGTTTAGGGATATTATAAAATATATTTGACTATTTTAAGTAAATTTGATAAGTTATATAATTTTTGGTTAAGTACGGGTCTTAATAAAAAGTGGATATTTGTTACAAAAAGTCACGTTTCTCCTAAACCGGAGTTGTACTTTAAATTTTATATTTCCGAAAAGGTATTTTAGTGTACTAATCATATTTGTGGGTCTTATAGCTCTTAAAATTGTATAGCTTAAGTGGAATTACCATTTTACCCTAATATATCAAGTCTGACCGGGACAACACATAACAGTCCTACCATTTTTGCGATAAGTTGAGTTCCGTAACTCCGTTTTATGCGGTGTTTTTGGCTACGTTCAAGTTAGGGTGTTACCTACAACTTGTATATTATGTGCAACAGAGGGTTCAATACAAATTTTTAGAGTTTTTGGCCATCCAAATCTGGTGTGCGTTTTCCGACTAGTTTTACCGTTTATTCTCTAATTAATTCATCGGGTATCGTCTCACGATCAACCACCCGGAAAATCAAAGCTAAGAGATAGATCTACAAGCCTATATTTTTAGTTTTGATCTAAAGTCCACTGATTAGTGCAGTTAATTACGAAAACAGCCCCTTGTCACAAAGGTCTTTGAAACTTAGTCCCATTCATAGTTTTTAGTAATTTAAGATATGTACAATGCATAAATTCATATAATGATCATATGAAACATGAAAAATGTATAAAATACAATACACATCAGTAGTGAAATGAAAATTTTGAAGTGATTCCTTATACCAATGAAATGAAACACAAGAGAAATCAATATCAAAAATCACTAGTTCTTAAATCACCACAACAACCCAAGCTTCCAAATTTAGCCAAACCTTAATCACCAACAATATTTAGCCAGTAAAAACCTTTGTAAAACTTTATAAAACCCTTCTAAGAACACATGCAAGAACTCCTTGTAAATCTTCCAAAACAATCCATATAAATGATGAGTTTTAGTGAAGTTTTGAGTGGAATAAACCATGAGCTAACCAAGAGAACTAATTACCTTCAATCTAAGATCAATATACTAGGTAAAATTTGAAATGAAATGGGTTTTGGGGTTGTTTAATTCGTTCGTTGGGTGGAGAAGGAGGAAAGTTTGAGTGGTTTTGAGATCTAAAAGTTTTGTGGTGAATGGTTTATAGTTTTGGTTAGATAGTTTTGTTAACCATGCATGAGATTAAAAAAAAAAAAAAAAAAAAAAAAAAAAAAAAAAAAAAAAAAAAAAAACAGAGGACAAGTGTCCTTGTAGTCTTTCAAAACTAGCCACCTCTCTTATGAGGTGGTAGATTGGTTAAATTTTTGATAAATTTTGTTTAAAGGGTACCGTTTAGTGTATAGTTTGATCCCGGTAATTACACACGTGATGTTTTTAAGACGTGAAACTTAAAATCAGGTAACGTAAAAATATAAAACTTATAAAAATGTTAAAACTTAACATCAAAACCTATTTTGATATCTTAGGTGATCCTTGAGCTTGTTGGGTGATTACTTGTTGTTTAAAAGAATTTAAACCGCGCAAAACGCGAAATGTACAAAGTTTAACTAAAAATGCAAAAGTAAAAATGGGATTTTAATTTATGATTGTAATAAACCAAAATGCATAAAAATAGTTATATTGAGTATTGGCGGGTGTCGGTTCGAGTTAAATGCCCGTTTAACGTTGTATGTGGAATAACCTGTCTAGTTATTCGTAAGAGTGAATTTACTTAGAACAAAAATATTAAGTAAAATTTATTAATTAAATAATGACCCCAAATTGTGAATTGTTACATTCACCCAAATGGCCCATATCATTTACACATGTTTCTGATTATTAACTAACTGCACTGGTTAGTTAACTCCCTTACAAAAACCCTTTGTTATTCCTATTTTTAGAGTAAAATACATCTAGAATAACCTGTTGAGTCTTTCTTTTCGTTTGTTTAAACCCAATTATAAGTTTATATTTCGTTACACCCTTACACTTTAGTCTACCGTGTAGATTAAGTCCTTGGTTGATTGCTAGTTGCTATGTATATTCCGTGTCTTTCATGTGTTCGTGTGAGTTTTTCGTTTTCTTTTCTAGAGAGATATTGGTCGGAAAAATTGCACAATGCAATGAGAATGTGAAAGTATGTATTATGAGTCTTGTGTTTTTGTCTTACTTTCACTATTGGGTTTTTGCGAGATTGAAGTTTATGACAAATGAATTATTATAGTGAAATGGTAAAGTCTTGTACCATTATTTGATTTTTCAGATTTTTGTTTATTATGTTTGCGTTAAAAAAAGGATTGTGAGCTAGTCGGTTCGTCTAAGCCTAACCGACTTTATTATATTTATGTTTATGAGTTGGTACGTCTTATAAACCAACGTTTATTATTATTAAACTACTTAATATTTTCTTTTAGTTTAGTGGTCATAATTTAAACCAACGTTTATTATTGTTTATGTTATTTTACATAATTAACCTTCAACTTTAACTAATTCTCCAACCACTTTTATAAAAAATAAAAAACTTAATTCCAACTAATGTCGTCAAATATAACTATCGACTGCACATATTATAAATTAGAAAGGATATTTTTTACAAAAAAAAATAATAAAAAAAATAATATATATATATATATATATATATATATATATATATATATATATATATATATATATATATATATATATATATATATATATATATATATATATATGGAGCAAAACCACACCTCTAGCTATAGCAAAACCAATCCTACTAAAAATATGTGGAGCAGCACGTGCTCCAATGTCTTGAGTTATAGAGAATCGTTGAATATGCTTTAATAAGGTCACTGTATCTTTTTCAAGTTCTCCAAAAGAAGATAATGAAAATGGGAGAAACCCATATCCGATATCAGCGCATTTAGCCTCGTACACGTTTACGTTGTGCGGCTTCAATAACCGCCCGACCGGGCATAAAATCAACCATACACGAACGCGTCAAAGGTGACGATCCTGTAAGATCAACACAAACATCAAGGCCACCATCCCAAGAGTAAAGTAACATATTAGCTGGACGTAAGGTTTTGTCCCTCTCTCTATGAAGCCCAATATCAACCTCCTTACGAGCTGAAACTCCAGGCCGAGAACATATATCAAAAAGAACATCACGCACAACATTATGCCGATGTTTAATATCAACTATACCTGCGCACGATACAGCATGATCTCCAAAAATATCCCCAGAAAAAACCTTAGAACAAGCTGAACACGACATCTGGACAGTAAAGAGAGGAACACCCAACCGATAACACAACACACATCGGTAAGTCCTGGCATTCATAGTTTGTCCCAATCCGGATATCGGTGCCACCCTAAGCCAATCTGACGTGTAATCCTCTTTTAGTGAGTTCCATAAAGCCATCTGTCTAGGGGATAAATGGAAGGTGGATTCAACCGTTTGGGCAACACGTGTGAAATGTATGTCTGCCAATTTCTTCATAAGTTTGGGGGCAGCGATGTCACTAGGGTTACTCAAAAGGTCAATTTCCATATTCACATTAAAAGTACACAAAGCATCATCAAATGAGGGACCAGTAGTCACAATACTATAACTATGGAGAAGCTTAGTCTGTAAGCTGGCAGATTGAAGTCTAGAAGCAAGGAATGCATAGTTCAGTACATCACCTGCAGAATACACACCAAGTCCCTCAAAAGCAAAAGGTAGGGTGGCGAGTCTCCATTGCCAATCACCAAACCCAGGTCCAGAAGCAGTGACAATACGTTCCAAAAAAGAGCGAAGTGCTGCATCAAAAGAAACCTGAGCACTCTCAAAGACCCGAGGAGGACATGTTCGCATAGAAAAATACAACTTGGAAATACCCGCATATGCACGCAGTAGCAACAACTCACATTGAGGATCATTAAGCTTAGCAACAACATCCACAAGTTCAATAGTTTTAGCAACCCTTTTCATAACAAGCTTACTCCTAAACTCAAAATCTACACTGGCGGGCCCACCTAATAATTTAACACCATGCGAAGGTCGAGAAATATTAGGGGGAAAAACACAAACATACCTGCTCCTGGGGTCTTCCTTTGGCAAAAAAACCACAGTTTTATCAACGTTGAGGTGTAAACCACAACTAGGTCCATCCATCATAATCAACTCTAAAACCTTACCCACAACCAAAGTATCCCCAATAATAGTACCATCATCCAGATACCAAGCTTGAAGAGAAAGGGTAAAGGAGTCTCTAATCTTACATGCCAAGGGATGTAACACTAAAGCAAAAAGAAGAGGCCCAAGCGGATCACCCTGTTGCACCCCTTGGTGCGGCCATAAAGTATGCTCACCATAATATAATCTAGCAGGACTGGAGTAACAGAATTCCACCCAACGTGAAATAGCCGGAACACGAAGGCGAACTTCTCGTAACATAACCGCACGATTAAAGTCCACCAACAACATCGATAAACCCACATCGCCCCCACGGTCTTCAATCAACCGATTCACAGCATGAAGAATTGCCTCCCCACCTCCCAATACCCCCACACCAAATTGCAAACCATCAAAATAACCATCCAAAGAATGGCCAATCATAGAAGCAGAAACCTTGGAGACTAATCGCCTCCAAACAGTCCCAACAGCGATAGGACGGATCCCCCCTCCTAGTTTAACCAAATGCGTGAGAGGAGCACTAGCAACATACTCGCCCAACACCCTTGGGCATTTACCCTCAAGAAAAAGGTTCACCACCTGGGTGATAGAAGCGACTAACTCATCAGAGATAGCAACAGCAGCACCATTTAAACAATCCAAAAGGTGTTGGGCACTCAAACCATATTGTCCACAAGAAGTACCACGAGGGAAACTGATGAGGCGAAAAATGAACCATTTTTAGGGGGTCATTTTAGCCCGTATTCGAATTTATTTGATCAAATATTGCCCTAAATCGTTCCTTTTGTCATTTTAGGTACTTTTGGAGTGAAATCTGGAAAAGGAAGCATTTTGGACATTTTTGGAGCATAAAAGTGAAGAAAACAGCAAAGTCTTAATTTTCCTTGCTGGGAGCAGTACCTGACGACTTCACAAGATTCTACAAGACGGCGTCAAGAGTAATACAAGAGGTGGAAGTGGATAAAGTCCGTGACGATCCAGAGAGTTTTGTACTAGGGACATGACGGCGTCACCCAAGGCCGTCACGTGTAAAATTATAGAACGATGGCCCAGAAGACTTCCTGAAGGCGTCACGTAGGCCGTCACGTGTTAACTTGTCACAACTTGCGCACGGAGTAGCTGATATTGTTTTGGTCATAACTTTTGCATACGAACTCGGATTTAGGTGATTCAAAAGCCCACGCGAAGAGGACGAAGAGATCTACAATTTGGTGAAGAAAAGTTGGTCGTGACGCCATCAAGGTTGGTCTGACGCCGTCACGACCGGGCCGGGTAGAAAATAGCCTATAAATATAACATGATAACTTCACTTTTTGTAAGCCCTAAACCCTAAGGTCGATTCCTGGGTTTATGTAGGTGTTTTTCCAGCAACTTGGAGGGTTTCAATCACTCCATAAATATCTTGTAATGGTTTGATGATTCTATCTTAATTCATGTCTTTAATTATCATTATTGTTGCTTGTTCTTTATTAATTATGCTTGGCTAATTCACCTTGTGTCTACTTATGATTGTGTGAAACTTGTATATAATTGATTAGATCTTATTGATGTCTTTGTTGATGTTTGTGTCTATCTTCATCAATTAAGGTGTGACAACTTCAATAGGTCTAGTTGATTTAGCTTATAATTCTTGATTCCTATTGTCTCTTGTTTAATTGAATGAATTCGATGTCAGGCTTAAGAAAAGTGGCAGACTTCCAATTGGTAACTTGCTTGAACGTCTTAGGAAACATGATCGGAGGTGTACTACGATTATATGGTTGTATTTAATGCATAAGAGAATTCTAGTGATCCCATGTTAGGAGCTTTTAACGGCTAGACATAGGAGTGAAGTAGGAGCTTATAAAGTTAGGGAAGATCGTACACGGCCCTACGACTAGTATTAAGGAATACAACCCGTCAATTAAAACAAGGTGTGACAATTCAATAGGTAGAATTGTGTAACACCCCCAATTCATGGATGCAGCGGAATTCAAACTGGGTGTTACTCGACGGCACAATAGTCACAATAATAGAAAACGAACTCCAATTGAGTCGTTTTAAAAGATGTATCATTCAAATTATATAAATATCAGAGATTTCAAAATGAGGTCCCAATTGGTTCCATGTTTACAATGTATAATGAATGAGTTTTGAATGATAATAAAATTTATAGCCCTCTTGAGTATCCGTGTCCTTCCGTGCCATCCTTGATCGTCATGAACCTGAAATACATGCTTGAGAGGTCAACACAAAGGTTGAGTGATATTCATAGAGTTTGTTAAATCGATTGAACACAATATGTTGGTAGTGTGAGTTATAGGCTCACACCAATGTTTGGAAAACAAAACAGGTAGGCTACGTTATTATACGCCCGGAACATGTATTATACACTAAGCTTATGACACCATAACGTTAACGTGTACCAATATCAATCGGCGGTTTCATCCCGGTAGGTATGTTGCTAACATACCTAAATCTCAAATATTAATGCATTTGTTTGCACTTAGTCAAAACAAATGGGATTCGTCAATCCCAATAGGCCTATTATTAATATTCGCGCTCACTATTGCTAGTGATTAAATGGTTCATAATCAAGGATATCGGTTTAGCAAGGCTGGTACCTAGTGCTAATAAAACAATCAGGTAAGCATACAATTTAAAAACATTGTGCTCGGTTATAAATAGCATGTATTTCCCCCATGAGTTTGTAAAACAATTAAGTAATCGAAAGTGGGGCTATGAACTCACCTTAAGTAAGATAGCAAGTAATGAATGTGATGGTCGAATCGCGAAGGTTTCTACGAGCAACCTATAATCGAATGTTGCGACTTAGGATCGGAGTAAAGAATATGAAGTAGTGCCTATATATATATCTTGCATTTAGTCCATGATGTGGTATGATGTATAATGTAAGTCTTTGAAGGAAATGATTCATGAAACATGTATGTTTTGTATATCGTTCACTACCGTTCGGGCCGACATAATTCAGAAGTCATGTTAGTAAGCGTTCGAGGAGCCAGGACACTTTAACTCGTAAATCCACAACTCAACTCGACGGCTTACATAATGAACTCCTCACATGAGGCTCCCTACTATTGTAGTAGTTGATGAAATATATAGATATAAGTTTTGATCCGAAAGGTTACATGTCCGATATTTGAATAAACTTAGGAAAGTTTATTTGTACATGAAGATTGTTATTAGGGGTAGCTTCATAAGCCTTAAATGACCATGTTCTCTTGGTAAAATCTCATGGTTTCCTTTTAAGTGAAGTAGATCCAAATTGCTTGTTCAAGTTATCGCCTAACTCATTGTTTCATGTTTACGCCTATGTGAGTTGTTATGGTCATTTCGTCATGGCCTAGCCATGACCTTTGGTCCTTGTTCCAAGGTCATGAGACTCAACCTTGGTTCTAATCATGTTTGTGGTCTTGATTATAGGTCATAAGACCTCTTGTTCCTTTCAAAGTATAACCATAATCTAGTGACTTTCGCCTAAAAATGGGCTGTTTAGAATTTGAAGAATTTTATCACTCGGAAAGCGTTTTTAGGGCTCGAGCTTCTTTGTTCCTGAACGAAAACGTCGTTCCGGACAACTTTCGTGTTTTAACTTTTTGATGAATCGGACCAGAAGTGGGACTTTCAAAACCCAAATTTGATCAGGAAGCTATTTGGCAGTTTTGCCGGAAATCTTGGTAATTTCAAATGGGCGTAACTTTTGACTCGTATACTCGTTTTGGGTGGTTCAAATTGCTATGGTTTCCTTGTTAGGTCCTCTACCACAATATGTAATAATCAAATATCATATTTTTACCATTTTGGTCGTGGTTTTCCAAGAAAGTCACTAGTTTGCTTGTTTTAGTAACTTGTTGTAACAATCAATAACAATAACTTGTTTTGCTCACTTTTATACATCATGGACATAACTACAAGACATAATATAGCAAGAATAACATGTAAATAACATGAACATGATTATTTAACAAGAATCAAGTTAGGGTTTGGCTCACAACTTTTGGCTTTCAAAGATGAAAGGAAGTTAACATGTAAGGATAGGACATTGATAGACTTGCTTCAACCCATTTCACTTCATGCAATCTTTCTACCCTTGTAATCTTGAAAGAGATGTAATGAAAGTTGAGGTGACTTGAGTGGATTCAAACTCAAGAGAAATCACCAAAGTTCATGAGGTTATGGAAGTGTTTGATGAATGATAACCTATCTAGGGTTTCTACCTTGAACTAGCACTTGAATCTTGCATGAAACTTGAAGATAATGAGAAAATGAGATGGTGTGGGTGTGTGTGTGATGAGGGACGGCCAAGGAGAGGGAGGGGGGTATTTATATGGCTTGGAGGAGGTTAGAAATGTTGACTAGTCCAACCTTGGAGGCCAAGGTGAACACATGGATGAAATCTAAGGCCATTAAGCTTGAGATCAAGCCACCTAGTGTGAAAACCCCCCCCTATGGCGGTTCATATGAACTTGGAGAGCAAGGGTGGACTTTTCTTGGTATTATCCAAGGTATTGGATGAGTTTTGACTCCGGGAAATGCCAATCGTAAATGATTAAGCCTCAAAACGTAAAACCGGGTGTCGTAAAATTATGGAACTTGAAAGTATTGATAAACATGTCAATAAGTTCCATAATAAAATATAAAATGAGTGGTAGGTTCCATCGGGTGCTAAAACCCTGCTAAAAACTGGAAACACGGGTCTAAAACGCGTAATACGTAAAACGTACGAATATTGCGTAAAATTGAGAAAAGTAAAATGTTACTTTTCTAATGTGATAAAAATGATTTAAAATGACTTATAATGTCTAGACTGGGCTTAGTCTAGTGTCGGTTGGTATTAAATGTCTTTTAGACATCAAACCGTAAGCCTAAAAATCACGAAATGACTTATAACATCAAGGGATGATTTTTGGTCAATGGAGGAGGGAAAGAATATGTTGACTTTTTCTAAGAAGTTGAAAACTCAAATAGTCTTAGAAACGCGTTTTGTGGTCTAACGGTTAATCGCCCAAACGGTTAAGCGTGCTCATGTGAGATTAGTACAGGCTTGGGTGACCTGCTGGGAAGTCTTTGGTCATGTTTTTCTCAGTCACGATTAATTCTCAAATAAATCATGGGTGTGTCAAACATTTTTCTGATGTGGGGTCACCTGACGGGGTTGAATTTCGTTGTGCGTAGAATTTCTGATTGACGTTTTACCCTAAAACGTGTAATTCCGTGTAATTCCTTAATAACTTTCACGAAAATGAGCTTATGAAAGTTAAACTTTTAATTTGCCATGGAAATGATTTATCACTCGATAAAATCAAATAAAAATCAACTTTCGGGAAAGTTTCGGGAAAAAATGAATAGTAAAAGTGAATAGTGAAATTTTCCGGGAATGGTAATTAACCTGAAATTGTGAATTGTTACAGTCTCTACCCCTTACGGGGAACTTCGTCCCGAAGTTCTATGTGTGTCATATGTTGGAGTGGTGTCGATAAAGATGTGTGGTTACTTATGAGGACCAAAGTCTGGGATTTCCGGTAATGTAATTTGTCATTTCAGTGTATGGTGTAGGATGAGGCTTCCTTTTTTTATAGGAAAGGTATGGTAATAGTCGAATATCAAAGGAAATTGATATAGCAGTCGAATATTAATAGGAATCGATATTGTAGTTGAATATCAAATAGAACTTGATATAGTTAAATATCAAAATGGAAATTGATATAGTTGTCAAGTATCAATAGCAATTGATATAACAGTTGAACAACAATAGCAATTTACATAGAAATCCAATAAATGGAAATTGATATAAGAATCGAATCATGGAATAAGCGTTGAACATGTGGTTGGACCAAGTCCTGTTTGAATTGTACGGCTGCCCATGCATATGGCTACATGGCTTCACTATAAGTTTGGTATGACTGCCCATGCATATGGTTACATGGCCCCGTAATGAGTTTGGTACGACTGCACATGCATATGGTTACATGGCCTCGCAACGAGTTTGTTTGTTATTGCACTATCATTATGAAAACCAAAATGTAAACCTCGTACATATGGAAATTGGGATAGTCGTTGCAATCATAGCCTTGTAGGTAATCGGTTGTTGTACCTAGTGTTTATGTCATGGGTTGAAGCGATGTCGGTGAAAAGATAGGATTTCTTGTGGCGAATAAAATGTAGGTATCATGCCATACCCGAGCAATGTAATGTAGGTATTAAGCCATACCCGAGCAATGTAATGTAGGTATCAAGCCATACCCGAGCAATGTAGTGTAGGTTGACTTCATACTTATGTTATTTCAGATATAATTAAGCCCACTTGTTTATAATTCTTTATTTACATAGAGAGGCATCCCAAACAATGTAACTAAAGGAATATAAACGTATGGTTCGATGATTTATAATTTCTTTGTTTAAATGAAAAGGCATCCCAATCCATTCAAATAAGGACATTATAAATCATCCTACTCAAGAATTCCCGACACAACATTCATACTTAGCCGGTGAGTTACAAGGTAGTGTATTATGAGATGATACTGGTGTTCCAAAAGTACAAAATGAATATTCAAACTTGTAAAGTTGATGAGTGTACTTGTGGTGTAACTAAGGATGATTTGAGCTTTAAAAGTGCATCAAAATCTGTAAATGAGCTTGTGGTTCCAACGGTTGTGAAGATAATGTTATGATATGTTGATGAATAAAAGTGTGTAGTGTATGCTTAACATTAATACTCTTAGGTATAGATGTTGAGTTTGCTTTAAAAATCTTAAGAGATTTTAAAAGTTTATGATGGAATGGTATCCTAAACAGGATGGTACTTCTACAGGATGAAGAGAATAATTGATAACTATCCCAAGATAGTAGTTCGGATTATCTCATAAATGAAAATTTTCAAGAATGAATTTAGATCATACAAATAAGGTGTTAAGATCTTGCTGAGTGGTAAGGCACTATCGTGTCTTTAGATTGTTTTAATGTATTCTGGTGGTTTATCGTGTTCATGTAGGAAATCAACCTAAACATAACCCTAGTACAACTATTCTCAGTATTTGAAAATTCTAAGTCGAATAAAGTTAGTCAGACTATATTCCACTGTCCCTAGGTTAAATATAGGTGACTAGTCTATATTTAGCCAAGGTTCGATAAAATTTTCACATACCTAAACTAGGTATACTTTTGATATGTCCGTTGGTTTTGGGAATTGTTCACTAAACAAAGGCGATGTCAAACCTTAAGTTGCAAGTCCCGTCCATACAAGACTTGTAACGTATGTTTTCATATTCCATTGCATAGAAGATAGTAAGGGTAGATACATATGGAAAGGAAGTTTTAAGTAGTTCTAAAATAGAACATACTTGGCCAGGATCACGAACTTTTAATAATGAAGGTTTCATAAGAAAACTTTGATGAATGTAGAGAAAGTTCAGCTTTTGTCGATGATGGATTAGTTTGTCCTTTAGAAATCTCATATTTCTTGTTTTGAAATCGATAGATTGTGACGGGTTTTTGATATCATAAGAAATGATATTGATGATGTGATGGAATAATTCTAGAGACCATTTGCACAAAACACAATGTCTCGGAAGTTGGTTAGACCATTGTGCAATTCACAATGTCTGGGAAGTAGGTTAGGTCATTGTGTGACTCAAAACATTTGAGAAATGATTAAAACCATTGTATCATACAATGTCTTGGAAAATGAATGAGACCATTGTATCTCACAATGTCTTGGAAAATGAATGAGGCCATTGTATCTCACAATGTCTTGAAAAATGAATGAGACCATTGTATCTCACAATGTCTTGGAAAATGAATGAGACCATTGTATCTCACAATGTCTTGGAAAATAGGAAAGACCATTGCAATCAGTTACAATGTCTTGGACATATAATGTTGGAGTAGGAACATGATTGGGTGAGTGTGGCTGTGCCGAAATGCCTTAGAATAGGCATACACAGATATGTTTAGTTCATTGTTTAGATAAATGATTGAAAATAAACCGAGTTTATATATCAATATACTAATATGTTCATGTAGCATAAAATGCCTAGTGTGTATATATCAATATACAAATATGTGTTCATGTAGCATAAAATGCTTACGGGGAAATGCTTAATTATGTTTAGGGTACATATATCAATATGCAATTATGTTTGTGTAGCATAAAAATGTCTTCGGGGAAATGCTCAAAATGGGTATATATGAATATACTAACATGTTTGTGTATCATAACATGCTTACTAAATCCATAATCGTCTGGAGGATGGAAGACACGGAGAGCAGAAGGCTATAAAATGTTTTTGCTTGTATGTGTGGTTATAGTTTAGGTCTCACTTAGACCCGTTTCTCTATAACCATGGCTCTGATACCAATCTGTAACACCCCCAATTCATGGATGCAGCGGAATTCAAACTGGGTGTTACTCGACGGCACAATAGTCACAATAATAGAAAACGAACTCCAATTGAGTCGTTTTAAAAGATGTATCATTCAAATTATATAAATATCAGAGATTTCAAAATGAGGTCCCAATTGGTTCCATGTTTACAATGTATAATGAATGAGTTTTGAATGATAATAAAATTTATAGCCCTCTTGAGTATCCGTGTCCTTCCGTGCCATCCTTGATCGTCATGAACCTGAAATACATGCTTGAGAGGTCAACACAAAGGTTGAGTGATATTCATAGAGTTTGTTAAATCGATTGAACACAATATGTTGGTAGTGTGAGTTATAGGCTCACACCAATGTTTGGAAAACAAAACAGGTAGGCTACGTTATTATACGCCCGGAACATGTATTATACACTAAGCTTATGACACCATAACGTTAACGTGTACCAATATCAATCGGCGGTTTCATCCCGGTAGGTATGTTGCTAACATACCTAAATCTCAAATATTAATGCATTTGTTTGCACTTAGTCAAAACAAATGGGATTCGTCAATCCCAATAGGCCTATTATTAATATTCGCGCTCACTATTGCTAGTGATTAAATGGTTCATAATCAAGGATATCGGTTTAGCAAGGCTGGTACCTAGTGCTAATAAAACAATCAGGTAAGCATACAATTTAAAAACATTGTGCTCGGTTATAAATAGCATGTATTTCCCCCATGAGTTTGTAAAACAATTAAGTAATCGAAAGTGGGGCTATGAACTCACCTTAAGTAAGATAGCAAGTAATGAATGTGATGGTCGAATCGCGAAGGTTTCTACGAGCAACCTATAATCGAATGTTGCGACTTAGGATCGGAGTAAAGAATATGAAGTAGTGCCTATATATATATCTTGCATTTAGTCCATGATGTGGTATGATGTATAATGTAAGTCTTTGAAGGAAATGATTCATGAAACATGTATGTTTTGTATATCGTTCACTACCGTTCGGGCCGACATAATTCAGAAGTCATGTTAGTAAGCGTTCGAGGAGCCAGGACACTTTAACTCGTAAATCCACAACTCAACTCGACGGCTTACATAATGAACTCCTCACATGAGGCTCCCTACTATTGTAGTAGTTGATGAAATATATAGATATAAGTTTTGATCCGAAAGGTTACATGTCCGATATTTGAATAAACTTAGGAAAGTTTATTTGTACATGAAGATTGTTATTAGGGGTAGCTTCATAAGCCTTAAATGACCATGTTCTCTTGGTAAAATCTCATGGTTTCCTTTTAAGTGAAGTAGATCCAAATTGCTTGTTCAAGTTATCGCCTAACTCATTGTTTCATGTTTACGCCTATGTGAGTTGTTATGGTCATTTCGTCATGGCCTAGCCATGACCTTTGGTCCTTGTTCCAAGGTCATGAGACTCAACCTTGGTTCTAATCATGTTTGTGGTCTTGATTATAGGTCATAAGACCTCTTGTTCCTTTCAAAGTATAACCATAATCTAGTGACTTTCGCCTAAAAATGGGCTGTTTAGAATTTGAAGAATTTTATCACTCGGAAAGCGTTTTTAGGGCTCGAGCTTCTTTGTTCCTGAACGAAAACGTCGTTCCGGACAACTTTCGTGTTTTAACTTTTTGATGAATCGGACCAGAAGTGGGACTTTCAAAACCCAAATTTGATCAGGAAGCTATTTGGCAGTTTTGCCGGAAATCTTGGTAATTTCAAATGGGCGTAACTTTTGACTCGTATACTCGTTTTGGGTGGTTCAAATTGCTATGGTTTCCTTGTTAGGTCCTCTACCACAATATGTAATAATCAAATATCATATTTTTACCATTTTGGTCGTGGTTTTCCAAGAAAGTCACTAGTTTGCTTGTTTTAGTAACTTGTTGTAACAATCAATAACAATAACTTGTTTTGCTCACTTTTATACATCATGGACATAACTACAAGACATAATATAGCAAGAATAACATGTAAATAACATGAACATGATTATTTAACAAGAATCAAGTTAGGGTTTGGCTCACAACTTTTGGCTTTCAAAGATGAAAGGAAGTTAACATGTAAGGATAGGACATTGATAGACTTGCTTCAACCCATTTCACTTCATGCAATCTTTCTACCCTTGTAATCTTGAAAGAGATGTAATGAAAGTTGAGGTGACTTGAGTGGATTCAAACTCAAGAGAAATCACCAAAGTTCATGAGGTTATGGAAGTGTTTGATGAATGATAACCTATCTAGGGTTTCTACCTTGAACTAGCACTTGAATCTTGCATGAAACTTGAAGATAATGAGAAAATGAGATGGTGTGGGTGTGTGTGTGATGAGGGACGGCCAAGGAGAGGGAGGGGGTATTTATATGGCTTGGAGGAGGTTAGAAATGTTGACTAGTCCAACCTTGGAGGCCAAGGTGAACACATGGATGAAATCTAAGGCCATTAAGCTTGAGATCAAGCCACCTAGTGTGAAAACCCCCCCCTATGGCGGTTCATATGAACTTGGAGAGCAAGGGTGGACTTTTCTTGGTATTATCCAAGGTATTGGATGAGTTTTGACTCCGGGAAATGCCAATCGTAAATGATTAAGCCTCAAAACGTAAAACCGGGTGTCGTAAAATTATGGAACTTGAAAGTATTGATAAACATGTCAATAAGTTCCATAATAAAATATAAAATGAGTGGTAGGTTCCATCGGGTGCTAAAACCCTGCTAAAAACTGGAAACACGGGTCTAAAACGCGTAATACGTAAAACGTACGAATATTGCGTAAAATTGAGAAAAGTAAAATGTTACTTTTCTAATGTGATAAAAATGATTTAAAATGACTTATAATGTCTAGACTGGGCTTAGTCTAGTGTCGGTTGGTATTAAATGTCTTTTAGACATCAAACCGTAAGCCTAAAAATCACGAAATGACTTATAACATCAAGGGATGATTTTTGGTCAATGGAGGAGGGAAAGAATATGTTGACTTTTTCTAAGAAGTTGAAAACTCAAATAGTCTTAGAAACGCGTTTTGTGGTCTAACGGTTAATCGCCCAAACGGTTAAGCGTGCTCATGTGAGATTAGTACAGGCTTGGGTGACCTGCTGGGAAGTCTTTGGTCATGTTTTTCTCAGTCACGATTAATTCTCAAATAAATCATGGGTGTGTCAAACATTTTTCTGATGTGGGGTCACCTGACGGGGTTGAATTTCGTTGTGCGTAGAATTTCTGATTGACGTTTTACCCTAAAACGTGTAATTCCGTGTAATTCCTTAATAACTTTCACGAAAATGAGCTTATGAAAGTTAAACTTTTAATTTGCCATGGAAATGATTTATCACTCGATAAAATCAAATAAAAATCAACTTTCGGGAAAGTTTCGGGAAAAAATGAATAGTAAAAGTGAATAGTGAAATTTTCCGGGAATGGTAATTAACCTGAAATTGTGAATTGTTACAAATTGGATAGCTGGCAAGGAGTAACATATCATAGGTAGACATGCTTCACATCCCTTGTAGAACCTTAGTTTACTTTTCTTGTTTATTAGTTTAAATTAGTAGCTTTTGTGTTAGTTGATTAGCAACTAATTCCGCCCACTTTTCCAATACCCGAGAATTTTACTTGCTTTTCATAAAATATAAAAACACAAAAAGAATCATCCTTCACCTTTAGACCTAGTTAGATTAATTTTCAATCCTATAGACACTATTTCTGAGTTGAACAATCAATCCCCCCGGTACTTGTCACTATACTATACTACAACGATCAGGTACACTACCTGGTGGGGGTTGTAAGCTTCTCGAGATCCCTCGAGAGGTAAAGCCTGGTGCGATTCCCACACATCAAGTTTTTGGCGCCGCAGCTCGGGGAATAGTTATTGTCTAGGTTAGAATTTCTTTTTATTAGGTCTACTTGTTGGATTCCTTTCTAGTAAGATTTTTTTTTTTCTTTTTATTAGCTTTCTCGTAGTCTATCTTTTCTTTGTGTCTTTGTTCGTAAAAACCTTTCCATTGACTCTTCCGTTCACCATTATGGAGAACGTGAATCCACCGAGTCCGACACTAGAGTTTTACCAAAAAAAAAATATAATTACACCAGTTTAGATATACCAAGATAGAGGAATGAAATGAGGAGGAAAGATCTTATGTTGATTTTATTGAATACCTTGAGCAACGAGGCCAAGTGCATAAGACTTTTAAAGAATTCACCTTAGGAGCTCCATCAACCCCTCAAAATGCCTCACTTAGTGAAACCTATGTACCATATGAGCCTTCACCTAGGATAGTTTCGTATGAGCCACCTAGCTGCATGTCATGGTTAGGCACTACCATAATACAGGATGAACACATAGGAGACCTTGATGTGATGGAGGATGTAGCCGAACATGATCACATTGATAAAAAAGACCTAGGTTTTATGATCGATGATGATGAATCTTTTGGGCAATTTGAATATAGCAGTCAGAATATTGAGGATGATCCTTATGATTCGGATATAGAAGTTGAGATGCCTAGAGAAGCACTTGAGATACTTGGGAAAATGTTAGGGTTAGATTATAATAAAACACGTGTTGAGGATATAGGTGATCTTGACACAAGGAATGATGAAGTAAATAACATAAGCTCACAAAGTACCCCACAAGTCCTACCATCATTTGAGGCACACACACCGAACGTGACTTACCAGGAAGAAGTAGAAGAAACTTTAGGAATCCCAATGAAGGTAGAACCCTTGGACCAAGCACCACTAGAGGATATAGGTTTGAATACTTATAGTGATAACCTTACTCTTAGTTCTAGGGAAGTTCCTAGTTTTGATGAATCGGAGCCTCAACCAAAACCGTTACCTAATCTTCCATCCTTGGATGAAAATTTAGGAATTGAAATAGGTTTTGATCCACCCATCAAACCATATAGTCCGGGTAGTCTTAGGATAAAGGTAGTGGACTCTAAGCCTTGTAGAGAGGAAGCCAATATAGGAGTGGAAAATGACCTTACATGCTTACATCACCCATTTATTATTGATCACAAGAAACATTATGGGTTTAAACCGGGTTTATTAGGTCAAGATGGATCCCCAACTAGGAGTCTTTCAAAGTTGATAGAAAATGATCCCTTTCTAGGAGAAAATCTTAATCCACCCATTAACCCGATTGAATTAGGTAAGGTTATGATGATAGGAGCACAGCCCTTTGAGCATATAATTCATCCACCACACTTTCCTCATAAGGCATATTTCCACCCTAAGGGTGTGTATCGCTACTTCCACCCGCACTTAATCCTAAGTGTAGGGAAAACTCCCCTATTTCCATTAAATAAGGGTAGAGTCAGGCTCGTGACTCGAACAAAAACAAGCACTTATTGGGAGGCAACCCATGTTTTGTGTGATTTTTAATTGTTTGATTGTTATTTGCTTCTGTTGGATCGATATACTCTGATCAAACTACTTTGTAGCTTGTAAGGGTTTAACAATATTGAGTAAACTCAACACTATTAATATTGAAACACTGTTTAACCTTGTAAAGTATGCGGAATCTACTAACACAAAGCTTAAGAAGAACTTTTATATTAACCAAACTTTGAACCTGCTTTGTTACACAGATTCACTAACAATCCCTAACTATTTATCAACTTTGATCGACTCTAAAACTTATGAAAACTTCTATCGACTAATACCCCTTAAGGCTCTTTATATAGATAACCTTAAGTCGGTTTGCAACATATAATCCTTGAACGACAAGTCATTATCCCTAACTAATTCTAGAATATTCGTTCAATATTACACATTAATCCTTAGCTAATATTGCACATCAGTCCTTGTTTCCTTTGAAGTACTTTAAACATTCTTCAGTAACAGCAGTACTTTGACTTTTACCTTCAGCAGTACTTTGACTTTTTTCTTCATCCAGCAGTACTTTGACATACAGAAGTACTTTGATATTTTATATCCCAACAATCTTCCCCTAACTTGAACTCCACTTGCTTGATTTCAAGTTTCTTTGTTATATATAATCTTCAAATCTTTAATCATTCCAAAAGATTGTTTCTTTATTTCTTTGTCTTCTATCTGTCATGTGTCAAAGTACTCTTCATCAACAACATTTTGGTAGAGTGATCATCAAATCTTAAAAGTTTCATACTATTCTCATCACTTCCAGGTGTGTTAACTCCTGTGAGAGGTGAATCATTGAAAATTATGATTTTTAGCAAATCATCAGCTATCAACGGATTTGATTAGTCTTTACCAATAGCCGTTTGCTATGGACTAGCCAACTCTTGATCACTTGGAGTATGGTGAGTTGATAACCATATAGTTTTTGGTAAACTATCAACTATAAACGGATTTGATTATCACATCAGAGCCGTACCCTCATGATGAGTCAAACTCTTTCTTGTCTGTTAAACATGGTGAGTTGATTACCATTTGTTGTGCAGTATAAATACTAACACCATGTGTTTCTTTTCAAATCCTTTTTCTTTTCTTTTAAACATCAAAACATTTTATTTTTATTTTAAAAGGACTTATACTGGTTTATATCAGCAAGCAGTACTTTGTTAAAGTACTGTTTATTTTGGCAGTACTTTGAAAAATACTTATTTTACAAAACAAATCATACCAGTATTATGCAATATTACTCTTCAGACTTGACCCATCTGATAAATAGCTTGATAACATCCAAAGCTACTTCAGATTCATCTTCAAGTTCCATTCCATGATCCAGCATTCTGAGCATAATTTCTCTAATCAATGGATATCTCCTCTCAGCCAGCATATGAATCATGGTACCATCTTCCATCTCTAGTGTATGAACTCCTGATGACTCAAAGAATCTCTATCTTGTTATTTCCCAATTCTCTTGATCATTCCACAGAGGATCAACACTTGTTTCTTCAGTTTCCCATATGGTAATTAAGTCTCCAAGCAAAATTAATCCCACTCCTGAAGCTTCAATCTCTGCATAGTATGTCTGCACTTGCACATATAAGTCATACAGATCTGCCCTTGTAATACAATGCAACACATCCCATAACATATTGAATGTTGTGAAGCTTTCATCTTCTCTGTGAATCATAAAATAATTCCCTTCTTTTGATTCAACCACAGAAAATGAGATTATCTTGGACTTCTTTCCAGAATCTTCAATCTTCTTATTCTCAAAGTCTATAACTCTGAAATAGTTTCTAAGTTCATCAACTGTATCTTCATGAATCATCTTCAACCTTTGACAGTTGATCATCTTGAACTGCTTTCTTCCTTTTCAATCTTCTTTCCTCATCTTGTTCCTTTCTGATATCTTCTAATTTCTTCTGTCTATCAACTTCCATGGGTACAAAATTTTCTACTTCTTTTCTGATATCTTCTTGTACTTTATCCCATAGAGCTTTCACTTCTGGATGCCTTTTTCTGTGTAAATTCTTGTATCCTCTTCTTCTCAAGAAACTTATCATCCAGTTCCTTTCCTGAGCAATAGTCATTGGCTTCTTTGTAATTGGCCTACTAACTTCTGCCAAATACTCAACATCATACTCAGCTTGTTGCTTTCTAGCAAGCTCTAAATCTTCTGCAATCTCTAATTCTCTAATCTGAGCAATAGAAAATTTCTTCTTTTTCTTCTTAGTATCTTTCTGAACCTTTATCCCTTTCCCTTTATCTTTGGGATCTAGCTCTTCTGATTCAGAAGTACTTTCAACATCTTTTTGTGTAGGCTCAGAAATATGTATTCCTCCAGTAGATCTCCTCAAATTCATCATGACTTGAGCAATTGTTTCATCATCACTTGCAGTATGTATTCTTACTTCTTCTTGTTGTACAAAAGTGGAAGGACCAGCTTCATCTGCATAATTCATTGTAGAAGGTCCAGCTACAGAAGTTCAAATAGCAGCAATATCTTGTTCAGTAGTACCTTGCACAACAGTATTTTCAACAAAAGTACTTTGAACATCATTTCCTTCTAAATCAATTTCTTCTGTATCACCACTTTTCACATCCTCATGCTTAACTTCAAGATTAATTTTCTCTGTTTCATCACTTTTTCTTTCAATACTGTCTTGAGCAACATTTTCATCTTGATCATTCTTTTCCTCTGAATATTGAATCATATCATCAACTCTATCCAAATTATCATCCTGATTCCTCCCCAATTTGATAGATGATGATTTTATGTGCCTTCTCTTGGATTTAGAAGTCTTCTTTTTAGACTTTGGCTTCTGAGACTGTTTCTTTTCTTTGACATAAAGCCTAAAGTTCTGAACAAGAGGCCAAACAAATTTCTTCAACCTTATGAACTTCTGTCTTAGCTTCTTGATTTCTGCAGCCTGAGCATTAACAGTTGTTTTTATCTTCTCCAATTCCTTAGCCAAATCAGAAGTACTCATAGCACCTTCAATTCCCTCATCTCCTCCAGGTGTTTGAAGCCCACCTGTGGAAGTATAATCATTGGGAGAAGGTACCTGTGTATCCTCTGAAGCAGTACCTTTAGAAGAAGTACCTTGAGCAGAAACAGATTTTGCCAAAGAAACTGACTCTGAGGGAGTCCTTTCACTTGAAACATCATGCTGAGGGGAAACAATAGGTGGTGTAGGGCTATGTACTGAAGCAGAATACTCAGCAGAATCAGGTTGATCATCATTATTAGAATGTGCAGAACCACTATTGTTTTCTTCATCCCTAACAGCTTGAGCTACCTCTAACATATAAGCATTTAGAGGTGTATTCCTACCCGAAAAATTTACTCCCTTATGGGACATAAAAGTGAACACTTTAGGTTGCATCCTAATGGTAGGTACATAATCCTGAGGTTTGGGTATCCCATCTAATGGATTCTCTAAGAGTAATTGAACAAATCTTGGATACATGAGAAAGGGTTTGCCAACCTTAATATGAGTAAGCATACCTTCAAGGATCATGTATGAGAAATTGAAAGGTTGATTTGTAATAAGACCAACAAAAGCAGAAGCTATGGAATGGCTAAACTGATCCCAAGCAGTACTCTTTGGACTCAAACAATGAAGCAAAACATGAATAAGAAATTTCCAATGAGGACTAACCAAAGCCTTCTGAAAAGTAAGCTTATTCAAAGGACCTTCATACCCAATGTCTCTGAGTGTGTTCCAAATCTCTTGCTTACCAAACAAAACAGAGCCTCCTTCATCATCAAATAACAGAGCCTCTCTGATAGATGCTTCTGTGACACGAATAGCTCTCCCAGCAACTGTAGCAGTAATGATATCCTCTCCATCTTCAACCTGTGACCTTGCTGTATCCCAAAACGCTTGTATCCAAGGTCCAATAATCTCTGGGTTGACTAGGATTGAGTAACAGATGTTGGTTCCAGTGAGAAAGTCAATAATTCCATGAAAGTCAAGGTTATCTTGGGTTTTCTCAAGGTTTGCTATCATGTTGTGTTTGGTGTTGGTGCGTCGATTTGCCATGGTGATTAGGGTTAGAGTGAGAAAAGTTATGATCGGGGAAAAGTATGAATGAGTTTAAGTAACAAGAAAGGTGAATAAAGGTGAATAAATAAGAAAAGATATGAGGTATATAAGGATAAAATACAAAAATTCACGGTTAATTAATGATTTTACCGTTATTTTTGGAAGTGATTATCCCCATATTTTTCGAAAGTTTGTTAGCCGCAAATCTGACCGTTGGAGCAGTATCTGACACGTCACCGTACCCTTTAATAGCACAAAGCAGTACATTCCATCAAATATGGAGCAGTACCTTCCGTTATAAACCCACACAGTATGTTGACCAAAGTACTTTCCCAACAAAAAATCTTGAATCTTGACTATTTGACCAAAATATCTTTGAAAGTCAACCCTGATTAATGACTATCTCCCCAAATTAAATCCCAAAACTACCATGGTAAGTAAACATCAATACACTTCATTAAATGCCCATTTACCTTTACTTTGCTTATAAAAGCAACTATACCAACAACAAATTGCAATCATCTTTTCCTTCTTTAGCAGAACACAAAAACAAGTAAGCACAATGAGTCACATTCCAATTGAGAACATCTCTTCAAACTCAGATGGCACCACAGATTCAGAGATAAGTTACTACTCTGATTCTGAGTTTGAAGATCCAGGATGGTCAGATTATTTCCCTCCTCATGTACAATGGATGGAACTCCATGAATCTTCCTCATCAGTAAGTGTTGCAAAGTCTACCATAACTGATGCAGCCAACACTACCAACAAAAAGCCCAAGATGAAGAAATCCGTCACTGGTTCATCTCTGGCTAATGAGCTTCCACATGCTTTGACTCAAGCCCTGGAATCAGCAATACAGAACATGAAGTGGCCTGCTCCAAGAAAAAAGAGACCTCCCAAACAGGTTCTTGGCCTGGCTTGCCCAAGAAAGCAGGCTTCTTTTGCTGACAAGAGAAAAACTGCTCAAAAGGGAAAGCATAACTATGAGGGCAAGGGAAAAGGCCTATGGAGTAGGTGTGTGAAGCTTGGTAGTAGGTTGTGGTAGATGGTGGTTTGTTTAGTCTTGTGTGTTTTGTGTCTGTGTCAGTAGCTTGGTAACAACAATGATGATGTAAAAACTTTCTGAATGGTTGTTGTAAGAACTTTGCTGAATAAAATCTTTTCATTTGAATGATACATGTAGTCTCCCCTCAAATAATGACTAACTAATAACTACTAATGCCTCCCCTCAAAAATAGCTTACATATTAATCATGCCAATACTCACAATTAAAAAGGTAAATCTTGAAACATCAAAGCCCTTTGTGAGTAGATCTGCTACATTATCATCAGTATGAACTTTGACCACATTGATAAGCCTATGTTCATAGCAATCTCTTATAAAGTGATGTCGAATCTGAATGTGCTTGGTCTTGGAATGATACACTGGATTCTTGACAATACAGATAGTACTCTCATTATCAATGTTGATAGGAGTATTCTTGAAATTGAATCCATAATCCAAAAGCTGATTTTGTAACCAAAGTACTTGTGCACAACAACTTGCAGCAGCTACATACTCTGCTTCAGTGGAAGAAGTTGCTGCAATTGTTTGCTTCTTACATTGCCATGACACTAATCTGCTTCCAAGGTACTGGCATCCTCCAGTTGTGGATCTTCTGTCATAGTTATCTCCAGCATAATCACTGTCTGAAAAAGCTTGGAGATGGAAAGGTGAATCTCTAGGATACCATAAGCCTAGCTAAGGTTGTTGCCTAAGATACCTGAAAATTCTCTAAGTGAGATACCTTTGGATTAACTTGATGTCTTGCACATAAACATACATCAAAAGTTATATCAGGTCTTGATGCAATTAAATACATGAGACATCCAATCATAGACCTGTATAGGGTGACATCAACATCTTCTCCTTCTTCATCTTTTCCCAAAGGTTTGTTAGTATCCACTGGCGTAGATGTAGGCCTAACAGTTGTGAAATTGAATCTCTTAAGAATATCTGCAACATACTTATCTTGACAAATATATATTCCACTGCTTGACTGTTGCACTTGAAGTCCCAAGAAGAATGTTAATTCTCCCATTGAACTCATCTGAAACTCTTTCTGCATAAGATCTTCAAATTCCTTCACCATAGATTGCCTAGTAGCACCAAAAATGATGTCATCTACATACACTTGGACAAGCATGATATCCTTCTTATCTCTTTTGATAAACAAAGTCTTGTCAATAGCTCCTCTTCTATAACCATGTTGTAGTAGAAAATTGGAAAGTCTTTCATACCATGCTCTTGGAGCTTGATGAAGACCATACAGAGCCTTGGTTACCTTGTAGACTTTGTTTGGGTGTGCAGGATCTTCAAAACCAGGAGGCTGTTTAACATAAACTTCTTCTGTGATCTTGCCATAAAGAAAAGCACTTTTAACATCCATTTGGTATACTGGAAAGCCCATATAGGATGCAAAAGCCAAAAATAGCCTGATGGCTTCAAGTCTTGCCACAGGAGCAAAAACTTCATCATAGTCTACTCCTTCTTCCTGTCTATATCCTTGAGCCACTAACCTTGCCTTGTTCTTGATAACATTCCCTCTTTCATCTCTTTTTACCCTGAAAACCCATTTAGTTCCAATCAGTTTCTTTCCATCAGGTAAATCACATAATACCCAAACTTCTTGAAGCTTAAACTGTAGGAGTTCTTCTTGCATAGCTTCTACCCAACTTCCCTTGGCTAATGCTTGTTTGATATTCTTGGGCTCTTCCTGAGATAGAAAACAAGCAAATAAACACAACTTCTGATCCTTGTGATTCACCCTGTTTTGCTTGTAGATAAAACTAAGTAAAGAAGTATGTTGTTGAGACATGTTCTTCGCCTTAGTCCTTGTGAGTACCCCTGAAGCTGAGGGTGCAATAATGTTGGTAACAAGATGAGTTTTGTGAATTATGAGAGTAGGAGTTGGTGAGACTTCAAAATTATCTTCCAAATTAGTTATATCAGGATCTTCATTAGAATCTGAGAAAATGCCTTCTTGATCCAATTCATCATCAGTGTCTTCTAAAGTAATCTTGTTTGGATCATCAGTATCTTCTAAGCCAGGCATATTAGAATCATTAACAGCATCAGTATTTATCCAATTGGAAGTATCTAAAGGTTGAAAAGTACTTTCAAATGGATTAGCAGTACTTTGGGGTAAAGTACTGGCTGTTTCTTTTGCCTTCTTCTTTTCTGCTTCATAAGCTCTCTTTTGTTCATCTTCATAAGACTTAGCCATTGTTTCTTGAAAAAGCATCCTAGAAAGTTCATCTTGAATGGATTGATCTTCTTCAGATACTGGGATTTGTGGTGGAACAGTACTTTGAGGATCAACAGTACTGTTAGGTTTAGCAGTACCTTGAGGCTGAGAAGTACTCTTCTTTTCATCATTGGCATTATCATTTGGCTCATCTTCAGATCTTAAATTAACATCATGAACAATGTACTGTGCTTCTTCTTCAGTGGGAGCAGCTTGATTTTCTTCCCTTACAGGTACATAATTCATTGATGAAGACATTAAATCAAGATCAAACATCCAATCAGGACCTTTACCTTTAGAATTTTCCAGAAAATCAATATGAAGCCATTCTTGAACCTTTTTGGTAGCCCTGATGTACACTATGAATCCTTTGCTATTAGTACAATATCCCAATAAATATCCTTCATCTGACTTCCCATCAAATTTGCCTAAATTATCAGCAGTGTTTAAGATGGTTAGGGGACATCAAAAAGGTTTCATAAACTTGATGCTTGGCTTCTTTCCCATGAGTAACTCATAAGGTGTCTTCATTTGAGGTTTAGTCACTGATACTCTATTCAGGACATAACAAGCAACACTTACAGCCTCAGCCCAGAATGGAACAGGTAATTGAGAGTCTGCAAGCATTGTCCTTGCTGCTTCTATAAGAGTTCTATTCTTTCTTTCTGCAACTCCATTTTGCTGAGGAGTTCTAGCAATACTGAACTCTCTTTTAATTCCTTTCTTGGCACAAAATTCATCCATTAGCTGATTCTTGAACTCAGTCCCATTATCACATCTAATGCCTCTAACCTTGAGTCTTAACTGATTTTCAAGTGCTATTATAAGATCATGAATAGCATCAAAAGTTTCATCTTTAAAGCATAAGAAAAAGACCCAACTAAATCTGCTACAGTCATCTGTTACAACCAAGCAGTACTTCTTCTTGTTCAGACTAACAACTGAAACAGGTCCAAACAGATTCATGTGCAGCAATTCCAAAGGCTCTCTAATGGTTTTCTCATCAATCTTCTTACAAGAAGCCTTGTGCTGTTTACCCTTCTTACAAGCAAGACATGAGTGATCATTCTTGAATGTTTTAGAAGGTAAACCTCTAACTAAATTACCTCTGACCAGCTTATTGATGTTCTTGAAATTGACATGCCCCAATCTTCTGTGCCATTGATGTGCTTCTTCCAGAGTTGCTCTTGCAATCAAACATGTTGCTCTTTCAGCAGAGTTTACATTCTTTAAGTCTATGCTGTACACATCATTAGTTCTTGATGCTCTCAGCAACACCAAGTTTCTATCTTTTAACTTGAAATCAGGAGAAAGTATAAGACATTATGTGTCAAAGAATAACACATGGTACTTCTTATCACAAATCTGAGATACTGACAAAAGATTGAATTTGAGCTCCTTCACATATCTAACATCTTCAAAATCAATGTTTCCTGCCTTGATAGTTCCTTTTCCAGTAATTCTTCCTCCATCAGAATCATTCTCAAATGCAACTTTTCCTCCAAAATAAGCTTTAAAATCTGACAAGAGCTCCTTTTCTCTTGTCATACAGCCAGAGCAACCACTATCTACAATAAGATGATCTTTAAGCTCCTCCTCTAGGTTGCCCTGCATTTACATGAAAAAGGTTAGTTATTTTAGGAACTCAAGCCATTACTGACTTGTGTTCCCCTTGTGGAGTGACATACTCAAAGTTTTTGAGTATGTAATCACCACTGTATTTGAAAGCATGATCAAGAATTAAGGTTTTTGTTTCCAAAACTGTTGGTTTATCATGATCAATTTTCCCTTTTTCACCCTTAACCTCTGAAAGTACTGGTACTACCCCAGCAGTACTTTCTTTCATAACCAATTTAGTTGTAACTTTAGGAGTTGGGTTCTGTTTTCTAGCATCTTTTCTTGTGTTGTAAGGCCTTCTAGGGTTGTAGTGGTTGTACCTCCTAGGTCTTACACTTGAGTGTTTGCTAGAAGTATCTTGGTTAGGGAACTTTCTATCAGTACTTTGTGAAGGTACTGAGGGTTTGGAGTATGACCTTTTCTGATGAGGGTACCTATAGTCTTTTGAGAAATTACTATGGTTAACCCTATTTGTATAATTCCAAACCGGTTTGTTGTCCCTTGGTTTATTCTCCCTATGACTTGGTTGTGCAGTTCTGGTCTTTGGATATTTACTTAAGTATTCTGAATGATAATCACAGTCTTTAATCAAATGATGAGGACTATAACATACATAACAGACCTTTGGACCAATATCCCCAAATCCCCTTCCATAAGATTTTCTAAAATTAGCAGTATTTTGAAAGAATTTTCTTTGAGGTACTGCTGAGTGATAAGCAGTACTTCGAAAAGTGTTTGGAGGTACTGCTTGTTTTGAAAACTTGTTCTCTTCAACCTTAGGTGCTTCAACAGACTTTTCTAAAGTTTCAGGGTTAGATTTACTTTTAAGCTTTTTCCTAAACTCTAGATTATCAACACCATAACATTCAACATCTTTTCTAGGTGGTTGAAAGCTACCTGGGGGGTGAGGAACTGCATTATATCCCTTTTCTTTCTTAAGTACAGGAGGTGTTGGACTAGGGTATTCCTCATCACTAGAAGTGTTTTCATCTAGACTTATGAACTCTTCATCACTAGTGGAGGTATCTACTGTAAGATTTAGTTCCTTGCCCTTAAATGGAATGCCTTCATTGCTATCATTATCATAACCTAGGTCTGTCTTAATATTAGATGTTCTTTGCTTTTCAACAAATTGAACATGTGACACACCTGCCTCATTCCACACAGCAAGTTTTTCTAACAACTTATCCCTTTCAGCAGTCACTTTCTCTAGTTCAGACACCTTACATCCTAGTTTCCATTCACTTAACTTAACTAGGTAATCTTGTTGTTTATATGTTTCAAGCCATGCTACTTCATTGTTTTCATATGTAATGATTTTGGCCTCCATTGACTCTAAAGTCAATTGATAACCAGTTATCTCAGCCCTAGCCTTTTGAAATTTATCTCTTTCAGCTACATATTCACTAAGTAACTTTTGATACATATCATTGCACTTAGAGCATACCTCAGAGTTAGTGGATGAACTTGGTGAAGCAGCTACCATAGCAAGCTGAACAGGTGCTTCTTCAAACTCTATGCTCCAATCAAAGCTTCCTAGACCATCTCTTGACTCCAAAGCAGCATATCCAGGCTCTTCATCAAATGATGTGCTCCAGTCTTCTAATGCAACCATTGAACAGGTTACAGGTTCATCATCAAACTCATTGGACCAATAAATTTTTGACAGATTCTCTTGAGCAACCAAAGCTTTTGGTTTTGGTTCAGTAATTGGAATCTCTTTTCTTTCAGGCTTGGGTGGTTCAATCATCTTGTTTGCTTAAAACTTTGCAAATTTACATTCCCTTGCAAAGTGACAAGTCCTTAGATAGTTGAAGCACTCAATCTTGGACTTATCAAATGTTATTCCCTGTTTAGCTCTGAAATTGATGCTTTTTCCTGTCTTATTCACATACTTCTTGATCCTTGCAGTGAGCATGGCAACTTGCCATCTGATATCAATTTCTTCCAAAGCATCATTATCTATTTGCAATACATCTTCTTGATAGGTGACAGGTAGAGATGCTTGTTGAGCAAAGAATGAACATAGAACTTCATCTGAGGTGGGGGTAAGTGATTGTGATGAATTGGTGGTGAACATTGTTATACATGGAACCTGTGTTTCAGTCACAATACTTTGAACAGGATAAGCAGTACCTTTGTTGGAAGTACTGCTTCTGTTTTCAGAAGAGACAAAAGCAATGTTTTGAGGTTTCTGATGTGTGCTTGAACCTGTAGTACCATTCATCTCATGCTCATACACCTTCAGATTGTTGTAGAGATCATCAAAGTCCATAGTATCCAGCCCTGGTTGTCCTCTGATCATTGTAGCAACTACATGCCATGCTGATGGCAAACTTCTCAAGAACTTCAAATTAGCATCTTCAACTGATGCTTCAGCATCATATAGTTCTAGCATACTCAGAATATGTTGGAATCTTTCATAAACAGAATCAAGACCTTCTCTTTCTCCAACAGTGAAAGTTTCAAATTGTTGCTTCAGCAAATTCCTATGCATCTTCTTGGAAGCATCATTACCTCCAAACTTCTTCTTTATTGCAGCCCATAGTTGTTTGGCATCCTTGGCATCATGAAACTTTAATAAGTGACCATCAGGAATAGCAGAAAGCAGTATGTTGAGAGCTTTGTCTTGATTTCTTTTGGTAGCAGCAGGTACAGTAATTTTAGGTGGTGTTGGTTGTCCAGGTACCTCTACTGGTTCATCAATTTGCATGTTACCATTGACAATCACATCCCACAGTGCATGGTCTGTGATGGCAATGTACTGCCTCATCTTCATGGCCCATAAGTTATATTCTCCCTTCTTAACAATAGGAATTCTAACAGCAGTGATTGAGGGAGCAGGTGCAGCTTCTGTCGACATCTTGAAGGGTTTGTAGTGAAATCGGTTTAAAGGTTTAAAGGTTTGTCTTCTTAATCAGAGTTTCCAACACAAGCTCTGATACCACTTGTTGGATCGATATACTCTGATCAAACTACTTTGTAGCTTGTAAGGGTTTAACAATATTGAGTAAACTCAACACTATTAATATTGAAACACTGTTTAACCTTGTAAAGTATGCGAAATCTACTAACACAAAGCTTAAGAAGAACTTTTATATTAACCAAACTTTGAACCTGCTTTGTTACACAGATTCACTAACAATCCCTAACTATTTATCAACTTTGATCGACTCTAAAACTTATGAAAACTTCTATCGACTAATACCCCTTAAGGCTCTTTATATAGATAACCTTAAGTCGGTTTACAACATATAATCCTTGAACGACAAGTCATTATCCCTAACTAATTCTAGAATATTCGTTCAATATTACACATTAATCCTTAGCTAATATTGCACATCAGTCCTTGTTTCCTTCGAAGTACTTTAAACATTCTTCAGTAACAACAGTACTTTGACTTTTACCTTCAGCAGTACTTTGACTTTTTTCTTCATGCAGCAGTACTTTGACATACAGAAGTACTTTGATATTTTATATCCCAACAGCTTCCGTATGCATGCTTTATTTTTATTGTTGGTAGATCATGTTTCAAAGCTAAAATTGTGAAAATACATCATTTAGTCGTTTGACTTCGTCTTAACTTCATACAAAGGTATTTCTCAAAAGATAAGTGTAAGGGGAAACCCAAATTTGTTTCTAAGAACGAAATTGATCATGATTCTCCACAATATTAAATGGACATGTGTATTAGTATTTGTTAGAGTCAAATGCTTGTATCGAGTCATAATGATGTTTTGCAGGATTTCCAGGAAGTAGGACGTAAGTTTTTTTAGAAATTTTCCGGAAAGTTAACGTAAAGATTTCTGCAGATCACTTCTGACGGCGTCATGTGTAAAATTCTGGAAATTTTGCTAGTTTTGTTTTTCTAACGGAGTCTTAAAGTTTTTGTTAATTCTTTAGTTTTATAAACTCAAGGAAATGTGCAAACATTCATTCCACAAGCATTATATCTTACATTGTTTTCTAGGACTTATTAGTATATATAGATTGCCACCGATTTTACGCGAGGTTGCCTTGTTTGTTTTCTCAGGTTTAACAGGTTATATATGACAAGAAGATGATTTATTTTTCTGGAAGGGAAGCTTTGATGGTTCATTTTCTTGGAGGAAGATCTAACCTTGTTACCACACTATCCACACCGAACGAATCAGGGGAGTATTTGATTTCATTCTTTTACCTATTTCACTTTTACATTCTTTAATTGAACATTGGGGACAATGTTCATCCTAAGTATAAGGGGAGGGTAAATGATGATACCTTATAGGATACACTTGCACTTGAGTTTGTTTGTTTGATGGTAGGTGTGTAATAAAACTAAGAGAAATACTTGTTAGTGTAATTTTAGCGCCAAATTTAAAATTTTTTTCAACATTTAGGAGTGAAACTTTAGCCTTATCAAGCGTCTCATGGATAGGAGTTGTATGACTAGCACAAAACCGTACCATTTAGAAAAAATTTCCACCCAAATATGTGAGGTTCGCCTTTAGATTTGCTAGGAAAAGCATTTATTATTAATGCTTATGAGTGTACCGGTAGCATTTAGATTCTAGAACTTGCGTTAGTGATGCATCCCGAGACCGCTAGTGAGACTACATTCGTGTAGTAGGATTAACTACATGATAAGAGGCATTAGGATCACCCTTGTGTTAAACCCGTATCATAATTACTTGACCATTTAAGTCATATTGCTTGTCTAGTAAAGTCAACTAATTTTTCCCACACCTTAGCGTTGTACTCATTTTTAGTACACGAAACCCCTAGGACACCCCTCCGAGCCTATCTTTTCGTTTCTAACTTTAAGCATCTTACTTAAAAGAAGAATTTGTTACAACCCACTTAAATGTACAACCAAATCGCCTTAGCCTTCCGTGTATGCACTCATCTTTAGTGCATTATTGTTACTTGTTTAAACCCTTAGTTAATTATCTAATTGATTACATAGTTGCTAAGTCGAGTCATATCCTTGTACATATTGTTTTGGGACGATTGGGACTCATGGGTAAAGTACTTGTGTTATGGAGTAATGGGGAAAAACATCTTATATTACCCCCATATGTGCGTTAATCTTAAAAGTACTCCAAGTGTTTTGATTATCTTGATTCGAGTCATTAGATTAGTTTATTGTAAAGTATGTAAAAATTCAAGTGTAAGGAGAATGTACATTCCCTATGATGTATTATTTTGGATGTTAGGGTAAGAGTGTATGAAAAAAAAATCGAAAAAATTAAGAAAAAGAAAAACAATATATAGAAAAAGAAAAGAGAAAAAAACATACGGACTACCATCTCGTTTCATTTTATGTTTGTTTTATGTTTTTGTTATTTTTGATTTATTAGCTAAAGTCGAGTCTAGTCTTGGCTTAGCAACGCCATATTGTACATGTAATTAACCAAGATGATTAACTCACCACCAATAAATATTGCCTATATCCAACAAAACCGTGTATTCCATATCCCTACACCTAACGTTATAACCCTTTGAAAGACCTCTTTGATAGTTTATCCTAGGTGCTTACGCCAAGTGGAGGAGTTTTGATCCTTTCCCAAGCCTATGGTAATCTATTTTGCTATGACAGGTAGTGAGAGATGTTTTCCATTTCCATATTGTGATATATACTTTATTACACCCGAGAGATGTGAGTATCTAAACACTATTTGTGAGGTGCTAGTATATGACCTCCGTGCTTGTCTTTGGTCTTTAGTGGAACGATTATTTGTTGTAATTACTTTTATATTAGTGTTAAATGACCCCTAACTTGTATTTTGATTAGAATAAAAACGTATTTGCTTGAGGACAAGCAAATCTCAAGTGTAAGGGTATTTGATGAGGCAAAAAATGAACCGTTTTTTGGGGGTCATTTTAGCCCGGATTCGAATTTATTTGATCAAATATTGCCCTAAATCGTTCCTTTTGTCATTTTAGGTACTTTTGGAGTGAAATATGGAAAAGGAAGCATTTTGGACGTTTTTTGAGCATAAAAGTGAAGAAAACGGCAAAGTCTTAATTTTCCTTCCTGGGAACAGTACCTGACGGCGTCACAAGATTCTACATGACGGCGTCAAGAGTAATATAAGAGGTGGAAGTGGATAAAGTCCGTGAAGGTCCAGAGAGTTTTGTACTAGGGACATGACGGCGTCACCCAAGGCCGTCACGTGTAAAATTAAATATTGATGGCCCAGAAGACTTCCTGAAGGCGTCACGTAGGCCGTAACGTGTTAACTTGTTACAACTTGCGCGCGGAGTAGCTGATATTGTTTTGGTCATAACTTTTGCATACGAACTTGGATTTAGGTGATTCAAAAGCCCACGCGAAGAGGACGAAGAGATCTACAATTTGGTGAAGAAAAGTTGGTCGTGACGCCGTCAAGGTTGGTCTGACGCCGTCACGATCGGGCCAGGCAGAAAATAACCTACAAATATAACATCAAAACTTCACTTTTTGTAAGCCCTAAACCCTAAGGTCGATTCATGGGTTTAGGTAGGTGTTTTTCTAGAAACTTAGAGGGTTTCAATCACTCCATAAACATCTTGTAATGGTTTGATGATTCTATCTTAATTCATGTCTTCAATTATCATTATTGTTGCTTGTTATTTATTAATTATGCTTGGCTGATTCACCTTTTGTCTACTTATGATTGTGTGAAACTTGTATATAATTGATTAGATCTTATTGATGTCTTTGTTGATGTTTGTGTCTATCTTCATCAATTAAGGTGTGACAACTTCAATAGGTCTAGTTGATTTAGCTTATAATTCTTGATTCCTATTGTTTCTTGTTTAATTGAATGAATTCGATGTTAGGCTTAAGAAAACTGACAGACTTCCAATTGGTAACTTGCTTGAACGTCTTAGGAAACATGATCGGAGGTGTACTACGATTATATGGTTGTATTTAATGCATAAGCGAATTCTAGTGATCCCATGTTAGGAGCTTTTAACGGCTCGACATAGGAGTGAAGTAGGAGCTTATAGAGTTAAGGAAGATCGTACACGACCCTACGACTAGTATTATGGAATACAACCCGTCAATTAAAACAAGGTGTGACAATTCAATAGGTAGAATTGGATAGCTAGCAAGGAGTAACATATCATAGGTAGACATGCTTCACATCCCTTGTAGAACCTTAGTTTACTTTTCTTGTTTATTAGTTTAAATTAGTAGCTTTTGGGTTAGCTGATTAGCAACTAATTCCGCCCACTCTTCCAATACCCGAGAATTTTACTTGCTTTTCATAAAATATAAAAACACAAAAAGAATCATCCTTCACCTTTAGACCTAGTTAGATTAATTTTCAATCCTAACGACATTATTCCTGAGTTGAACGATCAATCCCCTGGTACTTGTCACTATACTATACTACAACGATCAGGTACACTGCCTGGTGGGGGATGTAAGCTTCTCGAGATCCCTCGAGAGGTAAAGCTTGGTGCGATTCCCACGCATCAGAAACTCTTAATCATATCAAGAACCATAGCAGGAGATGCCGAAAGGTGATGATGATCAATAGGTATATCTGGCAAAAGGGGAGCAGATTGAAAAGGGCGCTTAGCTTTTAAATCCGCAAGAGTAGTACCATCATAAGCCGCAATACCCGAAAAAGAAAGAACTCTGACAGCAGCAGTATAATGGCCATCACAAATCTTCCTCTTACACTGCTTGATATTACGGTCACCCAAGTCCAAGTTTTCCTCATCAATATTAGACCATAAGGGGGGGGGGGGGTTTCGGCTAAAACCTCACGCACAACTTGTAAACTACCACCAGGTGTGCCCCAAGATGAAATGGCATTATCAATATACTCTTCCTGTCGTTGACGCTTAGTAGCAGACCTACACTCTTGATTACTCCTCAGGCAAAAGGTTTTAAGCAGACAAAGAGGCAAGACTAACAAACCAACCCAACAAGAAATGTCATCAGGCGAAGAAACCACCTTATCAAGGGCTCCTTTCAAAACTCGAGAAAACCCCAAACGACATTTAGGAGGGATGGATTTGACAGTACGCAACACCTTAGAAAGTAGAGTATCAAGGAGATGTAAATCAAAACCACCAAACTCATCAGAAACCAAATCCTCAACAAGAGCAACATGAGAAGGAGCATGTGGTTTGGTGATATCATGCAACACAAACCGAACAACATCATCACCACAATCAGGAGGTGACACAAAATCAGACCCCGCACCATGCCGACACTTAGTCCGAAAAGTATGCATTTTGAAACAACCACCACATAACCATAATCCCATATGCTTAAGAGTAACCTCAGCCCTTTCAAAAATAACCAAATCCGACACAAGAGAATGTCTAGTGATAGCTTGCGCCTCCCCACTGAAGTGTCGATCACGAAGATGTGTGATCAAATAAGTCTTGGTAAGTCCATTTCCGCCCCCATCACGACACCCACTAAGACCCGCGAAGGGGCAGTGGAATCTCACAATTGGCATAGGAAAATAGCACCAACTAGACACCAAAAGTAAAGGCTAAATAAACTCCAAATCAAAACACAAAATAGAAACCTGCTCACAAACTGTAGGTGACTGTAGCAGCACTGTAGCAAACAAAAACCTGTACGTGACGGTAGCAACACTGTAGCAAACAAAAACCTGCTCACAAACTGTTCTGAATAACCATGCACTACCCACACAGCCCTAAAGGAACGCTGAAACCAATCTGTAAACCCTAACAATGCTTGATAACCGAACCCTAAACAACACAGCCCACACAGCCCTTAAGGAACGCTGAAACCAATCTGTAAATCCCAAACGATGCTTGATAATCGAACCACAAGCGAACCAGGGGTTGCGAAAGGATCCACCACAAGCGAACCAGGAACCAGAGACCAGTTTCAAAAGGTTTCAAAACGGAACGCTGAAACCAATCTGTAAATCCCAATGATGCTTGATAACCGAACCACAAGCGAACCAAGGGTTGCGAAAGGATCCACCACAAGCGAACCAGGAACTAGAGACCAGTTTCAAAACGAAACCCTAAAAGAAGGAACTGAGGAGGAATAAACGAAACCCTAATAAAAACAAAGCGTAGGATAATAAAACATGTGATTTCAACAGAAGGTGTTGAACGATTGACCAGGGATTGAGATCAAGATGATCCCATGAGACACGATCGTCAACAATCGCCCCTAGAAAGAGAGAGAACCGTTTATTATTATTATTATTATTATTATTATTATTATTATTATTATTATTATTATTATTATTATTATTATTATTATTATTATTATTATTATTATTATTATTATTATTATTATTATTTAATAAACGACACTTTTTCATTAAAAACACAGTAATTAGATGAAATTGGAGGGGAGTCTAGACACAATCTGAGCTCCCACTCCTTTTTGAATACATAAACTAACTCGATGAAAAATAAAAACACCACTCTTGGTATTATTAGAGTGGCTGCTGGCAATAGAACTGATGCGAGAAAGTGTGTTCAAAGCTTCCACCTCAAGTTCCCCAAGCATAGAAAAAGCAAAAGGGACGAACTTGTATCCATTGTCTTCACACTTGGACGCATACTTCCTCCTTTTCTTTTCCACAACATTACTCAAAGCTACCCCGGGGGCCCATGACGTCACACCAGTTCCAGCAAACGGAGAGACCCCCGTCACATCCAGGTATGCATCCTTACCCTGGATCCAGTTGAATAGTAGCACATCTGCAGGACGTAGTTCTCTCCCTTCCTCCGAAAGAAACCCCATTGGAGCCTCCTTGCGCAACATGATCCCTGCCTTAGAGCATATATCAACCAGGATATCACGCACCAGATTATGCCTGAACTTAACACCCACTTCGCTAGAACAGTGGACCGCGTGATCCCCCCATTGGTCCATGCGGTGTACGTTGCAACTTGGGCATAGGCTGCCTTCAGAGAACATAGGAATCATGAGCCTGTAGCATAACACGGACCGAAATTGGCGATGATTCATCTTCTGTCCCAAACCGTCGATAGGGATGGTGAAAAGAAAATCCTGCGCATGTGGGGCGCGAATACCACTAAGGATAGCCACCTGTCTTGGGCTTAGCGAGTACTTGGGAACAAGGTCTTTCTCAATGACACCGAAATAACACTTTGCCAAGGTTTTCATTATTATTATTATTATTATTATTATTATTATTATTATTATTATTATTATTATTATTATTTAATACATATATATGGTGTAAGTGAGGGTGGCAAAAGTTTGTGTATATAATTGTAATTAAGTATTTAAATGATTAATAGATTGTCTTGACTTTTGTAATTAAGAGTATTTTAAACAAGCAACATTACACATTTTGTAAGTTTTTTAATTTTTAAGTAAGACCAAAAGTTTAACTATTTTATTTTATATGTATTAAAGGTTAAAGATTAAAGACTAAAGATAAAGAAACATTTTTTCATGTTACATAATACAACAACAAGAATAACATACTTAATTTTGGCTGAGCGGAACTTTTTTATGCCACATAACATTCATATTCATGTTTAGGATGCTTATTATTTGTTTGAAGTGAAATAGATACATAATTATGTTAATTTTATGTTCGACAACCATTGATATAGGTTTCATCCAATTTTAGGATGTTTAACATTTGTTTTGATGGAAATAGATACACACTTATATTAATTTTATAAATTCAAAAAGATCAAGTATGTGAAAATGTAGAGGGGGTGAATACGTTACCGTTTAAAAACTTTAAACTTTCAAATATCCAATTTTAGCTTGTTCTAATATAAAAGATGTTACGTATAGTTTGTGAATAGCATAAACTTAAAACATGTTATCGCACAAGTATAATCAACAAGTCACAACACAAGCAATCACATAATGCAAACATTAAAGTAAAGCAATAAGTAAAAGGAAGCGCAAACCGAACACGAGGATTTATAGTAGTTCGGTCACGGATCTCCTCTCCGCCCTACTCCACTCCCCGACCCAACTCGAGAGTTACTTCACTAGATCAACAAGCTCCCTTCTCGGCGGAGAAAACCTTACAATCGTCGCTTACACTTTTCCGGTACAAAGCTAAATACCAGGTTCTTTTACCAAGGCACAACCACTCCTAACATCGCCTATACAATATTTCCGACACTAAGCTAGATGTTGAGTTCTTTTACAAGGGTACAACCACTCCCGCTATGTTTTATGGGCCAACATAGAAACCCTGTGTTTTATGGTACAAACACATAAACCATCTAATCTAGTTTCTTGAATATATTGTGATGATACAATGATGATCCATGACATAAAAGTCTAATGGATATGAATGACTAATCTAAATGAACTTCTTAAATAAGAAGCCTTCAATGGATGAAGATCACAAGTTCCCTAAGCTTGTTAGGATAGATCTTCACATATGTATGCTTGTGGTGGACGATAACTCAAGATCCTTGATCTTGCTTCACAGGATCATTTCGGGAATATGCTTACAACATAATGAAAGTTAGAAGCATTATGATCATGATAATGAGGGTGTATGATCCATGTTGCTACTGATCTAAATGATGCAAGAAGGGTAGAGAGAATGTGTGTTCAAAGTCATCAACCAAAGAGAAAACCATGGGCTGCTATTTATAGCCAACAGGCTCAGCAGACCCACAGATCAGGCGGAACCCTTTTGAGGGTTCTGTCCATTATGCCCGAAGGTTCCGTCAGGTCTGACAGAAAGTCTTCCAAGAAATCTTTCTATATCTATCTCAAGTCTAATCAAGATCTTCTAAAGTCAACTACAAGATTGTATTGTGTAAATATAAACAAAATTTATG
Organism: Artemisia argyi; assembly: GCA_030686995.1. Classification (NCBI taxonomy): domain Eukaryota; kingdom Viridiplantae; phylum Streptophyta; class Magnoliopsida; order Asterales; family Asteraceae; genus Artemisia; species Artemisia argyi. The sequence continues at coordinate 198,151,801 of CM060700.1, read as the reverse complement.
ACATATCTTACAAGAATCTTTTGGAAAGATTGTGATGATGCAATGCATGATGTAAGTTAATGATGTGTGCTTATTCACACATCCTTTTTAGGCCTTAAATCAGACCAAATATGCCAAGAGAATATGTGTTTTGGTATTTGTGTATGTGCAGGTTCAGATATGTGAAAAATGAACAAAAACAAAGCCAAAAACGACAAAAACGAGCACGAGTATGGAAAAAGGTCAAAAGTCGAAGCCGGGGAAGCATAATGATCAAAGAAAGCTCAAAAGTGTCATAAAAGTCCTCAAAGATTCAGAAAGTTTCAAGTTTAGTCCCTGGACAAAGTTTTGAAGATATGACAATTTTAGTCCCTACACTTTCAGAGAATTACAAAATTGGTCCCTTGAAGAAATATTCAAAGAAAAGTCAAATATGGTCCCTCAATTATCAGAGAATGGCAAGAAATATCCTTGAAAGAAAGTTTAGGATAATTTACAGAATCAGTCCCTGGAATTTATAGCATTACAATATTGGTCCTTGTTTAATAATAATATTACTTCATATATTTGGATCCAATCCACAAACTATACCAATCCATTCCAGCCAAGCCCAAAACCAAAACATAAGCCCAACATCCCTTCTGCCCCATTAACCCAGTCAAACCCCCTACACCCTCAGTCAACACACTAATAAAATAACCAAAACCAAATCACCCCGCCCTTTTACCCCCAAATTACCCAGAACGATTTACTATAGCATACCCTAAATCTCTTCTCACAAAATTACCCCAATTAAATTAATTATTACCCAATGATTGGGAGTTTCTAGAAGATCAGGCACATGTCAGGGATGTCAGGAGGATACGTGGGCCAATAAGATAGCATACGCAGGATCAATCAACTCAGTCATTCAATCTATGGGCTCACAATGATTGGAATTGTTTGGAAACGCATCAAGGGTTATAAAGGACTCAAAGAAAACACAACCTTCACATGGATCAGTGACTTGGCATTCTCCCATCAGCTATAAATACTCCCCTCACACTCACGGATGAAAGCATTAGGAGTAGGTTAGAATTTAGGAGTAGTTGTAGATTTCATGTAATTTTCAGTTTATTTTACAGTTTTCTTCAATTTGTACTCAATTCATTTCAAGTTTTAATATAAAGTTTATTTCAGTTTCAGTTATTTAGGAGTTATAAAATTTCATTTCAAGTATTTTTATTACTGCTTTATTGTTCATTGAAGATTTGGCAAGTTGGATTCACTGTTTGATTAAGGTCTGATTTCATTTTACTTTATTGTTAATATAAAAAAAAATAAAAATCATAATATTGTTGCTAAGGGTACATAAGCTCTGATAAGCTATCACATCCCTTGTCATAAGTTCAAATAAGTTGTCTAGTGCTTATTGTGAACTTATGCCAGCTTCCTTGGTTCCTTATTCCACTTAGTCATCATAAAGTAAGTTTTCCTGCTTTATTTCTGCATTTACTTAATTAGTAGTTTTAGTTTCTGTTTTATGGCTTATTTATGTTTAGTTTGAATTAATATATTTGATGTAGTGTTTTTGTGAGGTTTTTATAAGATTTAGTTTAATATTCCATTAGCCTACTGCCTAACTTTAGTATAAACATCATAAGTGTGTTCTTATTGTTCCTATTGTGATTTTGTTGTTCATTTAGCAACAAACATAGTTTGGCATCAGTTTTGATCATCAGAATTGTGGTTTAAGGATTGAACCTGTGAAACATAGTTGAGACAGCTTGTATCAAGGGTGTTTGGCTTAACTGCATTTAGGGTATTATAGACAATTTCTTGTTTAATTTTCTGTCTCATCAACTTGCATTAGGCTAAACTAAGTTAGATAAGTAATGGTATTGGACATTCAATAGCTAAAAGTCAAATTCACTTGGAATTCCATTTCTAGCATACAACAGTTAGTTTCTAGGTTGCATAGTCTTAGATTCAGATACACTAGTAGTTATAGTAGCTTAATTCAGTTTAATCATAATCTAATACATCATTAGTAGTCATTTAGGACAAGTCAAAGTTCAGGTAAATCTGTCTTAAAACCATATGATCTCAAGCACTTTTAGGTTATCAAAGTAGTTTGTGGGTGTAATTTTCTGGTGTATTTAGATTCTCAGTAGTTCCAAGTAAGTTTTGCCCCCATAAGATTTCACTAAACAGCTTATTGGTAATGCTTATTTTGCCTATTACGTTGGTTGGTTCAAGCATAATCTGTTTTTTAAGTTTAGGGCTGCTAGTGTGTTCTGGTTATTGAAATATGAGTATTATTGATCATTTAAGTTCTTTTAGTCCTTAAATTGAGTTTCTCATTGAAATATTGCCATTTGCTTATACTGTTGGCTTATTGCTTATCAACAAGTGCTTATTTCCACCTGATTTGATCACTGTCTGTGTTTTTGGGTTCATTTCTGTTCATTTGAGCTTAATTGAGTTCTAAATTCATTTGGTCAAAGTGTGGGTCAATTTGGTCAGAAGTGCTTATCAATAAGCACTCAAAATAAGCAGTTTATAGCTTATCAGTACTTTTCTGGCTTATTTTATTTTCAAAATTTTTTCTCAAGCTTATTTTAATATTTTAGATTATTTTTCAAATTTTTCTGAATAGGTTTACTATTTTTCTTATTTAATTTTCATTTTTAATCAATTTTTAATACTTTTTAATTACCAAAAATTCCAAAAAATTTAGAAAAAGCCTAGAAAAATCAAAAAATATTTTAGAAATTAGTTTTCATTTATTTTTGAATTTTATAAATTTATTTTGAAATTTTCCCATTTATTTTCCATTTTATTTGAATTTTTATTACTTTTTAATTAATTTTAATAGTTTTTAATTACTAAAAATTACACCAAAAGCAAAGAAAATTAGTTTTCAGTTTTAAAATTAATTTTTAGTTATTTTATAATTTTCAAAATTTATTTTGCATTTTTCTCACTTTATTTGTATTTTCTTTTAATTTTTAATTAGATAATTAGTTTTTAATTCATAAAAAATAAATAAAAAGTCAAAAAATATTTTTCTTTTTCTCAAAATTTTATTTTATCATTCTTAACTTTTTAAAATTATTTTCAAGTCCGTAGGAGTAGTGTAGCTTAAAATTCACTTTTTATTTCGTACGTTTACGTTTATTCGCGTTTTAGCTTACGGTTTTAAGTTTTCGTCACGTTTTTTGGTTTGATTAATTGAAATACGTGCTTAATTGGTTATTTGTGCTTCATTTACTTATTCATTAGTGTAATATAATCAAAATTAATTTTTACCACTTTCACGACACGTTTCACGAACCGGGAATTCAAAATTCCATTCACTCCTTCGCTGGGACACGACCCGGGGAAATACTTTCCTTAGCATTTCTTTGGAAAAATAAACCTATACTAAAAACGATTCAATCAGTTAACATTTCTATTTTTAGATTATTATGAAAAAGAAAGTAAAGATGTAAAAATGTTTATATAGCTAAGTTAAATGATGTTTGTTTAAAAAGTAATTAGTAAGTTAATGAGTTACTAAAAATATTTGATTACTTATATCGTCATACGACACATTTTTATTATTAGTAAAACTTACTAATTTTACCTAGACACCTAATGTGGCACTTATTCTATTTTACATCTAAAGTGCACTGTGACACCTAAAATACTTAAAGACTCTAAAAGTATTTTAAACATTCTAAATGGTTGGTCAAGGGGTTTGATCATAATGCCACATAACAAACATGTACAAACCTTTGTTGTAGCATACGAGGACTCGAGACGTCGAGATGTGTTTAATGTATGTTGAGACAAAATATGATTACAAGTAACTTGTACATTTTACGTTATGTATCAAGTTATAGTTTGTCATCAATCAAAACAAACGAGACTGTATAGATTAAATATCGTAATATTTACACTAACAAAGTAATATATTTTATCGTCGCTACAGTTAAAAACGACATCTTGAAGTGACCGTGAGTTAGTGGTTCTCATATAGTTGTCATCGTTGGAGTGGGTTGAAGTAGCCGTCACATTAAACAGAAGACAATAACACTAGTGGGGTTTTAACTTGAGGTATCCGTATTCGTTCACTTAAATTTGCTATGTAAGAATAAAAGAGCTCCATGTTGTGGGGTGTTTGATAGCTAGCTTATTGAAGCTTATAATAGGTCAAGCTGTTAATATAAGCCCTGTTTCAAAAAAAAAAAAAAAAAAAAACTTATGTAAAATGAGCTTTTAGAAATGAGTAAAAATATTTTAGATAGACATGCAAAAATTTCGTTCAAAGAAAAAAAACACGTAAAAACTTTAAAATATTTTAAGCTTTATGTCATACAAAAACTTGTGAAAATTGAGCTTTCAGTGAAATTACTTCAATGTTTTTCAAACTATTTTAAATAAACACGCAAAAACTTAAAAAAGAAAAAGATTATTTCAATATTTTATTTTTGTTATTTTACATGATTAACCTTCAACTTTAATTAATCTTCCAGACCACTTTTATAAAAAAACAAAAAATTTAACTCCCACTAATTTTGACAAACTTAAGTACCAACTCCACCTGTCATAAATTAGCAAAGATATTATTATTTTGGGATTTGCTAACAACAACTCACCAGGTGTTGTTTAATCATATCTTAAATAACTATGTTTCCAAATATGACATATCTGTAAATAACACACATAATTATTAAAAAAATGTGGAAAATGATTTTTTATTAATTTAAATAAAAAAATGGATGGCTGTTATTTGTTCATTGGTTATATGATAAATATGAGTTTTATATTGATCTCACCTAAATTATTAACTGCACCAACTATAATGGAGTTCAAGCTTGATATCTTTCTCATTTTATGAATGTTTTAAAAAAATACATATGAAACAAAGTTCTTTGTATCCATTTAGCAAGTTAACATGAAATGCTACATTTAAAAGTTATTTTCTATTTAAAATATTTTAAATAGATGCGCATAAACTTAAAAAAGTTATATTTATTTCAATGTTTTGTTTATATTATTTTACATGATTAACTTTTAACTTTAACTTCTCCAACCACTTTTATAAAAAATAAAAATTTAACTCAAAATAATGTCGTCAAACAACTATCTAACTTCTTTTATTATAAATTAGCAAGGACATTTTACCATAAAAAAACAAATTGAAAGAAAAAAAAAAAGTCAAAATCATTAAAATGAATTTATCTTACTATTTGATATGACTTTTTATTATTCAACATGGCAACCCGCTGCCTTCAAGATTCAATATACCGCTCAGCAGCCTACTAATTAAAGCAAAACTATACACAAACTAACTCACACACTTTTTCTTGTTGAAAACTTAGAGAGTTGAGTTGACTTTGTTAATCATCAAGGCTAAAAATCATCTAGCAACTTCTTTGTTATAAATTGACATCAAGTTACTCTATTAAAATAAGGAAAAACAAATAATGCCCTTTATGTTGCTATCTATTTAAACTCTGAAAAAATTGATATTAAAAAGGATCCTTGCTAAAAAAATATATATATTTTAAAGAAGATCGCCTCCCATATAAATATCTATCAACGCGTTATAAGAAACAATGATAATAATAATAATAATAATAATAATAATAATAATAATAATAATAATAATAATAATAATAATAATAAGTTTCTAAAGTGAAATGACAACCGTACCATTAACAATATTTTGCCAAGTTTTTCTTGTCATTAACCCTGTTACTTTAAAATTAACTGTCCTATCATTGCCATACTTTTTTGTTACAATTCATCGTATGTCTTCATTTTCACCCACCTCAATTATAGCAATGCCTCAATTTTCCGACCACCTTAATTCTACCTAACTAGATCTCTTCGCTTTCCCTTGCCACCGCGCAACCTCAATTATATATGAATATATCACACATATTCTATTTTATGTGTTGTTTGATTTATGCTTCTTCATTATTAATAAATATTAAAACAGAAAAAGAAAATCAAGAAATAACACCACTTGTAATAATGTCATATAAACACTATTAGAGCACATCCATAACATCACTTTTTTGAGACCACAATTTTATTTTTCAAACAAAATAAATTTTATTAATTTAAATAAAAAATACAAAAAATATTTTTATAAAAAGTTATAAAATTAAAATTAAAAAAAAATGTCATTTTTTTTTAAATGCAGAGCCTCCTTTTAAAAAATCCAATAGCCCAATCTTTTATTAGCTCACTACACATTAAAATTAATTGTCCTATCATTGTCAGACTCTTTTGTTACAATTCATTAGATGTCTTCATTTTCGGCCACCTCAATTATAGCAATGCCTTAATTTTCCGACCACCTTAATTCTACCTAACTATATCTCTTCGCCTTCCATTGCCACCGAGCAACCTCAATTATATATGCATATATCACACATATTCTCTTTTATGTGTTGTTTGATTTATGCTTCTTCATTATTAATAAATATTAAAACAGAAGAAAAATAATAATAACACCACTTGTGGATAACGGCATATAAACACTATTAGAGCACATCCATAACATCACTTTTTTGAGACCCACAATTTTATTTTATTTTTAATTTTTCAAACAAAGTAAGTTTTATTAATTCAAATAAAATTACAAAAAATATTTTATGAAAAAGTTACCATATTAAAATTAAAAAAAAAAATCAAAGTTATTAAAAAGAAAAAATAGAAAAAGGGGTGAGAGAAGAAGAAAATGCATAGCCTCCTTTCAAAAAGTTCAATAACCCAATCTTTCACTAGCTCACTACACATTAAAATTAATTGCCTTATCATTGCCAGACTCTTTTGTTACAATAGATGTCTTCATTTTCGGCCACCTCAATTATAGCAATGCCTCAATTTTCCAACCACCTTAATTCTACCTAACTAGATCTCTTTGCCTTCCATTGCCACTGCACAACCTCAATTATATATGAATATATCACACATATTTTATTTTGGAAAATTTTTTGGAGGCCTAAAAAATGTGACTAATTATGTGCCTAAATAAATGTGTCAAAAAGTTATTGGTTTGTGAAGAAATTGGTCCCATGCTGTCCACCAACAGGATCCTGACACATAGGTTTAGGCATATAATTAGACATGCCGGTTAGGCATGCCAATCAACGCTCTTCTATTTTATGTGTTGTTTGATTTATGCTTCTTCATTATTAATAAACAAGATTGGCAACGGTCGCCGCGTTGCAGGCGTGCCTGTTTATTTTGTCAAATGTTTTTTTAGTGGTTACTTTTTTTTTGGTTGTATAGGCAAAGTATAATGTTTAGCCGGCAGCTGTTTTATTAATTTAACTGGTACTTGTTTCGTTTGTCGGTTAGTGCTTGTTTAGACGATTGCCGCGTTGCGGGCGTGCCTGTTTAATAGAAGCCGTAAAGTGATCATAAATTAAGTTCTAATAAAAGATCTTAAAAGCAAAGCGGAAGCAATTATTATTGGATTATTGAAACACTTGTTTTTTTAAGTAATAAAATACATAAAAAGATACACAATACATTTCATGGTTCATGGGCTTAAATCTAATTCTTGATGTACAGCGAGATCTCGTTCAATAAGTAGTTTTAGCATACTTGTCATATTGTATCTAGCCACTGTATGCAATGACGTTTTCCCATTCTTCCTCACTAACTTTATGCTTATGACCCATGTTTGTAGTCCAAGTCATGTAGTTATTGGCAAACAGCCTGCTGATCTCTTAGGCTGCACTTATAATCATATAATCTCCAAGCCTGCATTAGTAATTGTTTAATCGCCCATGTAAAAAAATATGTAATTAATCTAACAACATCGTAAGTTAACAAACATTATGAAACTAAAATCATAAATCTCAAACTGTACAATTACCTACGCAAAATTTTGATCTGCATTTAGTTTCTTTGTGTCCATGAACAAATGAACCAACACCTGTAATTACAACACACACAAAAATCTAAACATGAATCAACGCCTTCTTTTAATTACCGTAGTATATTTCAACTACTAAAACTTGACAAATTAAAAAGTACATGCTTATTATTTACAGAAAAAGTATAAGCCAATTTGACCAGCATTACATAAATGAAAACATGACACATGCTTACTCTTAGAATATGCTAAACTTAGTTAGCAGTTATATCTCACGTTAGTAGTTATTATTTTTTTCCATAAAGTGATATCAATATGTCAAGCTTGCCTACTTTTTTCAATATTACCAAACGCTCTATAAACATTTTTTGTGAATTAAATAAACAATCTCCAATGTTTATAATTATATTATCTACTTTAAGCACCTATTTACCCATTACTACAACTACAGGCTCATAATAATTACAGTAGACACGTATCCTTTGTAACCAAGATTTGTGGTTTTAGATTCACACAGCAGCTACTACGTATTCTAAAATACAAATAAGCTACTGAAGAGCATAAATCATTGGGTTGCTAGTTACTTTAGTTATTGTCACTTGTCATGGCGAATTAAGGTGATGTTTGGGATTTTTCTTATTTGCTTATCATTTTTAACTTCATCCGTAGTAATTTGGTCGTTTCTTTATAACAATTATTATGAGACAAACAATAACTACATCTAGGTCCACTGATACAAAGACATATACAAAGAGAAATAGGAATGTAAAAAACACGAACCTTGATTCTCGAATAGATAGCTACTTTTCTGGCCCAAAATAGCTTTTGAAATGAAACTCTCTTACTGATATTACTTCAACTTTTCTGGCCCAAAATAGTGTGTAGCTTGACAAATATATTAGAAAATTAACACGCACATGTAAACCTGCGACTCGTAAGAAACGCCAGAATTGCATCATTTTCTGTTGTTGTGCTCATACTTAAGCGAGAGAAAATATATTAGCGAAAATCTAGTTTCAAAGAATAATTCATTCTCGTAGTTATATTTCTAAGAGCACAACACGTATGGAACAATTTATTTTTTCAGTGGTTGCACGCCTATTTATTCCAAACCTTATATAGTTATATTTGAGATGGTGATTAGAAATTACTAATTGCTTACAAACAAACTAATTTCAGAAAAATAAATAATTTCAGAAACAATGTGTTTCGGGTCAACGTGTACAACTTTTACCCGCACAATATAACTACCCATTTTGACTCATTCCATCATGTCAAAAGGTCAAATTTATGGTTCCATACGTGTAACAACAGCAAGAATGAGTAATCGAATATAAAGTTTCGTTGATTCATAAAAATCCCTTTATAGTAATATGTGTTACCTGCTAAAAGAACAACCATCTAATCTGATCACAATCCAACAATTTTGCTTCATCTTGTGCTCAAGCCACTTACTCAGACGATTTTCTCCAATACTGCACGCATGGCTAAACATCCTAATACCTTTCACAATGAAGATCAGGTCAAATCTTGAAAGAATTGCAGTCTGTAGATCAATGTCATCTTGTGCAGTCTGAAATGTAGAGATGATTTTAGATGATTAAAATGTCTATAATTGAAAAAAGAAGTGTACTTAGTGGCAATTTTATGTACCTTAAGATCATCATAACACCCTGAACGAGGGTTTGCAGTTGCAAGCAAGACGGTTCTTGAAATGAGAACAGTTGTTATTCCTGCTTTTGCTATGGATATTGTTTGCTGCTCCATTGCTTCATGTATAGCAACCCTAATAGCACATTTGTAAATATGTCAGAATTTCCATGACAATATAGAAGAAAGACAACAAATTCAAATAAGCTCATAAGCTAATAACCCAAACACCCCTAAAATATTAACTAAGCCATGTATAAAAGATGGGTTGGGTTACCAACGCCGGACCACAAACACCATCCCACTGTCATCATGCATGCTCTCCCCAACGAAGCTGTATAAAATTAGGACAATTTACATCATCCATATGGTTAATCAAATGTCGGCTTACTCAGAAGCACATTCTAGTAAACATGCTATAACAACATTCTTTCTTGAATTCAGTTTCCCAGTCTCAAGTTAAATACTGCCCGTTTATAAATCATTGAAGCAAAAAAACAGTTTCCTATAATAATTCAATTATTTTAACTCGGCATAACGTTCAGTGTAGTATGGGTAATAGGCAAATGACATAATATAACTATATTTGCATAAAACCACATATATCTTAGAAGCATAATTGATCAAATGATTATGTAATGTGAAGGAGGAGCAAAAAACCTTGCAACTGGAGGTCACTGAGCTTTCCGAGGAGGTACTTTGTTGCTGCCTCAACGTTTTTCTTGAAGAACCCTTCTTTCTCAGCATCAAGTTTAGGGGTGAGTAGTTTGATGTACTTCCTGATATAAGCAATAAACTGTTTCTTATCAAAAGGAGGTTGTTCCTGCATTTTTTACAAAATCTCAACATCTTAAAAATCTACAAAATCTCAAACTCAAAACCATTCAAAAGTGATTAACTTTTTACCTGAAGTCTAAAAGTGTCAACGATGTCAACAACGTTCACGGCTTGATCATCAACAGCCTTGTCTTCGCCACCTTCAGCAGAAGGGTTTGACGCGATGTAAACATCAACAACTCCCTGAACAACCCACTGCATAGACAGAAGTTCATAACACATATCAGTACCAAAAAAATGAGATGATACCCTCATTTTTTTGTGGCTTATTTTCAAAATTTCCAGCTTATATAAGTTCATTATGACATGATAACTTATCTATGGTGAGATGTTTCAAAGTGAAGAAAAAAAAATGAGCTTATGAAGCATAAGGCCAAAACTAAATAAGCCATAAGACGCTTATATAAGCAGAACCAACACTCCTAAAAACATACCTTTGCGAGGAGCATCATTTTCGCCATGATTCTACCAGTTCGGTTACCCACACTAAGCGCCACAAAATATAACTTGATATTTTTCTTATTCTTTGTGCGAAAATTTTTGACTGCTTAGGTGGTGCCATATGTACTTCATGTGATTGCTCAGCTGGTGCCGCTTGATTAGTTCCAACAGCCCATACAGGGTTGTATGCAATCACCTCACCATTAACAAAACCCGGTATTCTCGATATTTCTTGCTCTCTTTCATCAACACACATTAAACCAAAAAATACACACAGAGACCGGATTCATCGTACAATTTTTAACATGGCCCCGTTAAAACTCATCATAGCGTCCAGATAGCAAAGAGGACTGTCCGAAATGACTTTTCAATTCACTGGAAGCCATACGAAGGAGGTACACCTGTAATAACAAAGAGAATTGTCTACGATAAGTAAAAACAAAAATACATCTAAATATAATGCTATGAATAACAATTGTGGCCAACCTTTAAATGCGATACCATTTCCAATAGCTGCATCATCAACCAATGAAAGACCAACCGAACGTTCTGCATATTCAGTTTCAACAGTAAGTAATCTTGAATGCTCCCTGGTAAGCTTGCTGCAAATACATATTCATCACAACTAACTAATAAACTATGCTTGATGGCTGACCTTACCTTCACGCCTGTGGTGCCTATCGACGTTGTTCCTGTGGAAAACTAGAAGGGGGTTGAATAGTTTACCGTTTAAAATCTTTTTAACTTGTTTAGTTAGCTTTGAAACTTTCCGTTTGATCAAAGACATATACACAAACACAATATATAACATGCAAGTAAATGAAGGAAACGATCAAACCACAATACGAGTATTTATCGTGGTTCGGCTACAAGGACTCTTTTTCCTTGCCCTACGTCCACGCCCCGAGTATCCAACTCGAGAGTTTCTTTCACTAGTCAACAAGCTCCTTTCACCGGCGGAGAAAACCTTACACGTCGCTTATACTTTTACCGACACTAAGCTAGATGTCGAGTTCTTTACCAAGGGTACAACCACTCCCGTTAGTTCTTTTACAAGGGTACAACTACTCCCGACACACTTTGTATTTTGAGGACTAAAATACTAACCGATCACTACTAAAAATACACAATCAAATGAAGTGTAAACTACACAAGTCTACACAATGCTAAGCTAACAAGTCTTGCAACGTTGTGTTAAATACTTGTTACTTTTAATGAACTCGTGAATTTCTTTGCTACCAAAAGAAACTTCACATATGAAATGTTAAAGAGTTAGATAAAAGAATGAATGAATGTGTGTAAATATGATGTAGAGTGATAAGCCAAAAACCAACTTGTGGCTTGGCATTTATAGCAAAGCCTTCTGCAGGCCTGGCGGATATGGCGGAACCCTCAGATGGGTTCCGCCCGTGTACCCCCAGGGTTCTGCCGGGCTTGCAGTTGGTTTTGCAATAAATCTTGCAAACCAAACAATGTCACATCTCATTACACCTTGTAAACCAAACAATGTCACATCTCATTACCCCTAGTCAAACACATAACTTGCAAGCAAACACAAAGTTAGTCAAAAACACTTTCTTTCCATAAATGTATATTGACAAAACTTGCCATAAATGTGATGTGACATTTCTATTTTAAGAAATAAAAAGTGTTGTGTTTTATGAAATGTAAAATATAGCAAAAGTCTAGTTTATGCAAGTCTTTAAAACTAAGATTATGTTTTACTTAGAAACTAAAGTTTACATTTTTTCGTTAACAAAACATAGCAAAGATCGTAAAATATAAATAACGTTTTTAGGCGATATTTGTATTAACAATCTCCCCCTTTTTGTTGATGACAAAACATAAACTTTGTTTTTAAGTAACTCACAAAATCTTGGTGTTTAAGACTTAAAGTTTAAGACTAAAAAAATTTTTATATTAAACTTGTTTTACTTAAGTGATAAAAATCATATTAAGTTTTGAAGGTTTAATATATTTCTCCCCCTTTTTATCGAAACAAAAAGTAGAGTAGCGAAGCGGAATAATGCACTTGCTCCCCCTTGCTTGTTACTCCCCCTAAAAGGAATGCCAAGATGGGAAACATGGATTTTGATCCTACAAAAAAAATGGTTAGTTGGTGATATATATAGTCAAGCTTGTAGTTACCACACACATTGCAACCACAACGACAACACAAAAATGATCAACCAACAATGCATGAAAGTAAGTAGAAAGAAATATCATTCCAAGTAAAATTTTGACTTTGAAAAGTCAAAAGACAAGAAATGTGAAATATTCTTCTACTTCTAAACAAAAACTAAAAAAATAACCAAGAAAGAAAAATGAAATCCTACTTTCCTAAATGGGGCAAACGGCCTCCAAAGTTTGTCTAGGATTTGTTCGGGTGGGAAAGAGCATCCAAACATTCTATGACGTGTTGGAATGCAAAACGGGTTTCATCTTGGAATTGGTGAAGCAACGTTTTGATGCTTGCACCCATTTGCTCACAATTTGAGCAAACATGGGGATGAGTGGGTAGAAATGGGTTGGTTTTGGTTTCTTGGTTTGAGGGTTGGTTGGTTTTTGGTTCTTGGGTGGAGGATGGGTTTGGTATTGAGTCAAGCAAGGTGGTTTGAAATTCCATTGCTTGATGAAGGTGGTTCTCAACCATGCTTTGGATTTCCTCATATGAAGGAAAGAAAGATTCAAAGGTTTGGGCTTGAGAATGTGGTGGAGTTGGGTGATCATGGTTTTCAAAGTTTGGTTCTTCACAAAGAGGACCATGGATGTCATGGTAGATAGGGTGAAACAACAATGGTTTGGGTTGATGGTACACTTGTTGTGGTGGTTGGGTGTGGTTAAAATCCTCATCAAGGTCAAGAATTGACCTTGGTGATGATTTGCAAAAGGTGGTGGTTGTGTAGGTCTTGGTGGAAGATCATTTAGATCTTGGACAAAAGGGTGTGGTGATGTGGGAGGAGACCCAAATAACTCCATAGGTTCAATTTTGGGTAATGGTGATGGTGATGGAGTTTTGGATGGTTGGGTTGGAGCACTTGGTGGAGTTGGGTCAATGGGTGATTTAATAGGTGGTGGAGTGAGCTCATTTTGTTCATTGGGTGATGGAGATGGAGATGCAAGGTTCAAAAAGTGTTCATTTTTTATAGGTGAGGTGAATTCATCCGAAGATGAGGAGCTTAGGTTGATGGATTGATTAGACCATAGTGGTTTTACACTTATCTGGGCGGTTTTCCGGATGGGTCGTGATGGTTGAGAAGTGATTGTTGACTTGGTCATGGTTAAAAATGGTTTGGAAGTTAAGAAATTGTGATGAAGAAGGTGTGATTTGATAGTGTTTAGGATGGTTTAATTTATAGTGATGAAGGATTGTGGGAATGAGTGTTTGGATTTGATGTTAGTCCATACAAAAATGGAGGTTCCTAATGATTTGAAAAACTTAATTGTGGGTTGTCATATCATGGAAGTCAATCCAATGAAAATGGTGAAGTGAGAAGACAAGTTTTGCACTAAATGCTTAGTGGTTTTGGTAGATTTGTTGAAGTATAAATCTCAGGGATTTCAAGGAACCTTTAGAAGGGTTCCTTCTATTATGTGTGAAGGGTCCTTGGGGTGGTTATGGTTATTTTTTTGAAATTTGGCGGCAAATGGTTTTGGTTGAGTTATAAGGAATGAGAAGTACCCTATTATGCTAAACAAATTGCAGGAAATGGGTTTCTATCTAAAAGGATTGTATTTTGGTGTTTGGATGTTGAAATGTTGAAAACAAAAAGAAAATTTCTGCAGGCAACTGGCGGAACCCTCATGTTACACAGACGGAACCCGTTTGAGGGTTTCGCGGGGTTGCCCAGAAAATACACTGGCGGAACCCAATTTTGGGTACCGCCAGATCCGCCAGGGCTGAAAAAAGTGGCAGTCCGCAATTTTGACCCGCGAGACGATTTTCAAAATTTTTGAAAACTCCTAATATCAAAAAGATAGTGCATTTCTGGTTAGGCAAAGCAAAAAATAGACACGTAAACACACATATCATAGGACTTTGACCTTGAGGTCGAGAATTTCACTATACTTAGTGAAAATATCATAAACATGAAAATTTGACACCTTGCCAAAAGTTGTCTACCTGCATCAAAGTTAGATACTACATGTTCCAAATTGTATCAAACATTGTACTAACACACAAATACATCATAAACATTGTTTAAACAACCAAATTTGTTCAAATAGCACCTAGTGCCAAACACTCCTACACACCCGCACTCATTGACGATCAATCTTGTTCTTGAGCTTTCCAAGGAACCTTCCAAGATTCTTAAACATCCCCTTTGTTTGCTTGAACTCCGCCGACTCATTTGGAATATCTGGAAGTTGGGATAGGTATTCGAGAGGTGGGAGCCTAGAGTTTGGCAAAGATTCATCTTCACTCATTGAGGAAGATGAAGATGAGGTAGGAGGATGTGGACGTTTTCCTTGGGCTTTGTACACTCTCTCATCACTTAGTGGGACAAAGGTGTGTGGAATGAGAGAGTAGTCAAGGCGAAGACCATTTGGAGTTGATGGAATGGGTGAGATGAACCTAAAGAGACGGGTCAAGAGCATTCCATACAACATAGTCGTTGTGCCATGCACGAGAATGTCGGCCATTCTCTTGGCCATGTAGTAGGCAAGATTGAAGGGTTGCCTAACGGACAAAGAGTAGAGCATGTAGCAAAGGCAAAGGTTGATATGATCTCGGTTTCCTATGGTGCTAATGACATTTGCTCTAAGGACTTCCTCACATTTCTTGAATTGGGGCTTGAGTTCATTCATTTCCATTCCATATGGGTCCTTATCGACCTCATTTCCCGAACGGGTTCTCCTAGTGTTGGTTGTCCTAACAAAGAGGTGGTCACGGAGTACATCTTTTGACACAAGAGGTGTGTCATAAGGATGGATGCGGTCATGGAGGTTGTCAAGATTTGAGAGGGAGTGCAAGTCGGAATAGATGCAAGTACCACGGTTTGGGACACCTAGGATTTGAGCAAACTCCTCAAGAGTGAAGGAGTATTGATGACCACTAGCCCTAAATTTGATAGACATTTGACCATAATCATCCGTGGAGAGGACGGCGGATGCATAGAATTCCAAAATGAACCTAGGACAAATAGGCTCGTTGATTTCCAAAAGACACTCAAAGTTGATTGTGGCAAATTCGGCATAAAGGTTTGTGCCTTCTAGGAAGGACGGGTCAATGGTTCTACCCTCATGGACATAGTGTTTTTCTAAGGCTTTGAAAACATTGACTTGGTTTGGGGTAAGGCCTTTGGTTTTGTGGTATTTTGGTAGGTACTTAATGGTGTCCTTGTGGTCGTAGTGGGTTATAGGAGGCATGATGATTCCTAGAACAACAAAATTTCACATTTTAGTTTAAGTAAACTACTATTATAATGTGGATATTCTAGTGTGTGCCTATATGAAAACAATGTGGAGGTGCGGTTATCTTGACTCATTTGATGCTTCAAAAACGTTTTATAATGCAAGTTTTGTTATAAAACAAGAGATAACCCAAACGCTCCTAGTTCAATGTAGCTTCGTTTGAATGTACCCGAAAATACATATTGGTTATGTATTCCCTTTAGCATTCAAGAGACATTATGCAAGTGATGTTTTAAACATAACGTTTTGATTTTGTATTCTCAATGTGAGACGAAAAAATATTTGTCCTATTTGTGAGAAATTTTTTGAAAAATTTGTCATGGGGTGTTTTAGCAAACATGTTTACACTTAGAAAGAATGCAATTCCTAACTATGGGGAACATGATTAGTTTTGTTAAACACCTAATTTCATGCATGATTTTCTCAAGTTAATGCATAACCCCAAGTTTTTGTTTTTGTGCAAAAAATAGAATTCCTAGACTCAGATCAGGATTGTAATCAAGTTTAGAATACTTACAATGATGATTGATTTGCAATGTGAGTGAAAGGAAGACTAAGAAATCGTAGGTATGGATGGATGGTAAAGTGAATAGTAACAGTTTGGAAGTGGTGGTATAAGATAATGGGTGTTTGGTTTAATATAAACAAAAATATCGATTCTGCAGGTCGGCAGACACGGCGGACCCCTGAGTTGGGTTCCGTCCGTTGTGTCTGAGGGTTCCGCCGACCCTGCTGAGAAAAAGGGTTATGGATTTGTTTTGATTTTTGTGACTTTTTTTTGTCTAAAGTCCAGAACTACAATGTAGGTTCCATGAGTCCTAAGCCTAGCCTAAGAAGGTTAAAAGGTTCACGTTTAAGGGGTTTTGTGAAAATGTCGGCTATGTTGTCTTCGGAAGAAACTTTCTCAATTGAGATATTTCCTTTTTGAACGTTGTCACGAAGGAAATGATGACGGATTTCAATATGTTTGGTACGAGCATGTTGAACCGGGTTTTTGCTAAGATCAATGGCACCTTTGTTGTCACAAAGAATTGTGATGTCGTTGAGTTGAATTCCGTAGTCGACAAGAGCTTGCTTCATCCAAAGAGCTTGTTGACATGCCTTTTCGGCCGAAACGTACTCGGCTTCCGTTGTTGAGATAGCAAGAGTCATTTGCTTCTTAGAGAACCATGAGGTGAGACAATGTCCAACAAAAGTACAAATACCACTTGTACTTTTTCTATCGACATAGTCACCGGCATGATCCGAGTCGGCATACACTATGGTGTCTATTCCCGTTCCTTTGGGATACCATAAACCTAAATGTGTAGTGCCCTTAATATACCTAAAAATCCTTTTAATGGCTTCGAGATGGGTAGTCTTAGGATCTTCTTGAAAACGAGCACATAGACAAACACTAAACATAATGTCGGGTCTACTAGCCATTAGGTAAAGTAGACTACCAATCATACCTCTATATTTAGTGCTATCTACGGATTCACTTTCCTCATCCTTGGTGAGTTTAGTTTCCGTGGACATGGGAGTTTTGATTGGTTTCGAATCTTCTAATCCAAATTTCTTAAGCATGTCCTTAATATATTTAGATTGGTTAAAGAAGATACCATCTTCTAGTTGTTTAATTTGGAGTCCTAGGAAAAAGTTGAGTTCTCCCATCATACTCATTTCAAACTCGTCATGCATGATTTTTGAGAAATCCACACATAATTCTTGACAAGTTGAACCGAATATAATGTCATCAACATAGATTTGGACTATGATAATATGTGAATCTTTCTTCTTAGTGAAGAGAGTATTATCAACTAAGCCCATGGTATACTTATGGTCAACTTGGAAGGTTTTAAGTCGATCATACCATGCTTTTGGAGCTTGCTTAAGTCCGTAAAGAGCCTTTTTAAGTTTGTAAACATGATTTGGTTTTTCAAAATCGATGAAGCCCGGTGGTTGAGCAACATACACTTCTTCATTTATGACTCCATTCAGAAATGCACTTTTGACGTCCATTTGAAAGAGTTTGAAATTGTGTGCACAATGCATATGCAAGTAAGATTCTAATTGACTCGAGCCTAGCAACTGGAGCAAAAGTTTCATCATAGTCAATGCCTTCTTGTTGGTTATATCCTTGTGCAACTAGCCTAGCTTTGTTTCTAGACACAATTCCATTTTCATCCATTTTATTACGAAATACCCATTTTGTTCCAATTATAGTTTGACTCTTTGGTTGAGGAACTAATGTCCATACATCATTTCTAACAAATTGGTTTAACTCTTCTTGCATTGCAATTACCCAAGACTCATCTTTAATGGCTTCATTAATGTTTTTAGGTTCAATGGTTGACACGAAACAAAAGTAGTTGCTTTTATTTTGAACTTTTGACCTTAGTGTTCTTTCGTTAATGTTGCCTATGACACCATCTAATGGATGACTTTTAGATTCTTTGACATTGACAAGTTCTTTGTTTAATAGTTCATCTTCCTTGTCATTACTTAAAATCTCTTGACTTTCTATTACTTGGCTTTCAACTAAGTCATCATCTACCAAAGGTGATGTCTTAGAGGGAGGTGGACTCTCATCAAATGTTACGTTCAACGATTCCTCGACTCTTAAGGTTTCTTTGTTCAAAACAATGTAAGCTTTACTATTTTGTAAATATCCAAGAAATACACCTTCATAAGACTTTGGGTCAAATTTGGTGAGATAATCCTTGGTGTTAAGAATGAAACATTTACTCCCAAACACTCTAAAGTATCCTAATGTAGGCTTTTTACCTTTATATAGTTCATAAGGAGTTTTATTCAAAAATGGTCTAATTAAGACTCGATTTAAAATGTACGTTGATGTGTCAACGGCATTACACAAAAACTTTTGTGGAATGTTTTGTTCATTAAGCATTGTTCTACTCATCTCTTGCAATGTCCGATTTTTACGTTCTACTACACCATTAGATTGAGGAGTACGTGGAGCCGAAAAGTTATGAGTAATACCATTAATATCACAAAATTTTCCAAATTGAAATTCATTATCAAATTCACGACCGTGATCCGTTCTAATAGACACAATATTAGACCCTACTTGATTTTAAATTTTCTTACTTAGAATCTCAAATTTATCAAAAGCTTCATTTTTACTATTCAAAAATTTTGTCCAAGTATATCTTGAGTAATCATCAACTATGACCAAAGTGTAGAAGTTACCTCCATAACTTTGTATAGCGGATAGACCAAATAAATCCATATGCAAAAGTTCTAGACACCTAGATGTAGAAACCAAGTTTTTAGCCTTATGGCTACTATGGACTTGTTTACCAACTTTGCAAGCATCACAAAAGTGTTGGTCATATTTCAACTTAGGTAGGTTTCGAACTAAGTCTTTGGATGAGAGGTTTTGGATTAGTCTCATGTTAGCATGTCCTAAACGTCTATGCCATAAAGTTGAAGATTCATCTAATGAGGTAAGACAAAGTTTGTCTCTAGATGTTGGATCCATCTTCATGACGTATACGTTGTTCTTAAGGACACCTTTGGCTATGGTTATACCATCTTTAAGTATTTTACTTCCGTTTTCACTAAAAAGGACATTATACTTATTACGACAAAGTTGACTAATACTAAGGAGATTAAAACCTAAGTTATCAACATGAGCTACATCATCTATAAAAAGGGAGTCATGAGAGATTGTACCTTTTCCAATGATTTTGCTCTTAGCTTTACTACCAAACGTAACATTACCTCCGTCACATTTGTGATAAGTAGTGAAGAGGCTTTTGTTACCCGTCATGTGCCTTGAACAACCGCTATCTTTAATCCATTCATCCGGTTCCAAACAAACTTTGAGGCACACCTATTTTATGAAAAACACTCAAACATTTGGTCCCCAATTTCTCATGGGTCCATTTTGGTTAAGCATACCATTAACTTGTTCCAAATATGAAAATAGAGCATAAGGGTTCCATGACATGTAATTTGAAGTTTGGTAATGTCCAGGAGTGTTTTGGTTCCAAACATGTTGGTAATGTGGTCGAGCGTTGAAGTTGCTCTTTGGAAAGGGGCGTTTGGGAATTGGAGTCTTAGGTCTTGGTTGAGTAGTCTTAGATCTAAATTCATTTTTACTAAGTCCTACTCCAGTTTTAAAAATAGGTTTTGTTCCATTTTTATACGTAACTTTAACAAATTTTGAACGATCCGATGTGGATGGAGTTACTGCTGCAGCAGACCTGGCGGAACCTTCGGGTCCAACGGGCGGAACCCTGGATTGGGTTCCGTCTGATCCGCATGCTACTGTAGCAGTTTTGTTAGTTTCTTGTGCATTCTTTTCTTGTTTCGTTTGACCCTTTAAGGTTTCTATTTTCGTAAATCCTAGTTCTGTTTTATCAAAGGGTGACTTTTGAAGTTTCATAATTTCATCCGCACAAGAAATGCTCTTATCGAACTTCTTAAACTTTGTGGTTTGTTTTATTAGATCATTTTGAGTAATTTTAAGTTTCTCAACTTCTAGTTTAAGCTCTTCACATAATTTGCATGATGTGTCAATACCTTTACTCTTTTCTAATCTCTTGGCTTTTTCTTTCAACTCATAAACTTCATTTTCTAAAAACTCCTTTTTAGTTTTCAAAAATTTATTTTTGTTTATGATTTTTAAGCTCAATTCACAAAGTTTGTAATATTCTTTTTGTAAGGTGTCATCATCAATAGAGGAGTAAGATGAGTCGGAGAGTACCTCATTTGAGTTGTGAGCCATGAGAGCAATATCATCATTCTTTGGCTCATCGTCATCTCATTCATAGTCACTCCAAGCACCACCCACAAAAGCTTGTTGAGGTTTGCTCTTGGGTGATTTTGGACATTCTCCTACAAGATGACTTGTATCTCCACACCTATAGCATTTTCTTTCAACCTTTCATTTCCTATCATCACGATCTTTTCGGAAAGTTTTCTTGTCATCTTTAGATTGCCTTACAAACTTCCCTCTTCTACGAAAGAACTTCTTGAAGTCTCTAACGGCCATAGCGTATTCCTCATCATCACTATCCGAAGTAGATTCTTCATCATTACTTGATTGGACTCTAGCTTTCAAGGCAATGGACTTAACTTTTTCTTTCTTGCCTCTAACTAGTTCCGAATCTTTTTCCATTACCATTTCATGAACTTTGAGGTTTCCAATTAGCTCATCAAGTGACATGCTTGAAAGATCTTTGGATTCTTCAATTGCCGTCACTTTTGCTCTCCACTTCGGATGGAGTGCTCTAAGAAATTTCCTGACAAAGTTCTTACTACAAAAAGATTCATCAAGTGCTCTAAGTGAAGTAATAATAGTGTTAAACCTAGCAAAAACATTATCAATAATCTCATATTCGGAAATAACAAATTGTTCATATTGTTGAACAAGAAGATCAATTTTGTTATCTTTAACTTGTGAGTTTCCTTGATGAGTGACAATTAAAGATTGCCAAATATCTTTGGCGGTTTTACACATAAAGACTCTTTCATATTCTTTCTTAGGCAAAGCATTGTAAAGCATCATTTTAGCTTCATTATTTTTACCAATCAATTTCTTTTGATCATCATCTTTAATGTTAGTAACTACGTTATCACCATCAATGATTATATACCATAAATCTATATATTTAGATTTCACGTAAGTTTCAAAACGGTTTTTCCAATATATAAAACCATTTGCTTCAAAGAGTGGTGGTCTTTGCATAGATTGCCCTTCTTTGTAATTTTCAAAATCCATGGATCGTTTCAAGTTTTAAAACACAATATATTTTAAACGCTTGAGTAACGTAGCTCTTGATGCCAATTGTGGAAAACTAGAAGGGGGTTGAATAGTTTACCGTTTAAAATCTTTTTAACTTGTTTAGTTAGCTTTGAAACTTTCCGTTTGATCAAAGATATATACACAAACACAATATATAACATGCAAGTAAATGAAAGAAACGATCAAACCACAACACGAGTATTTATCGTGGTTCGGCTACAAGGACTCTTTTTCCTTGCCCTACGTCCACGCCCCAAGTATCCAACTCAAGAGTTTCTTTCACTAGTCAACAAGCTCCTTTCACCGGCGGAGAAAACCTTACACGTCGCTTATACTTTTACCGACACTAAGCTAGATGTCGAGTTTACCAAGGGTACAACCACTCCCGTTAGTTCTTTTACAAGGGTACAACTACTCCCGATACACTTTGTATTTTGAGGACTAAAATACTAACCGATCACTACTGAAAATACACAATCAAATGAAGTGTAAAATACACAAGTCTACACAATGCTAAGCTAACAAGTCTTGCAACGTTGTGTTGAATACTTGTTACTTTTAATGAACTCGTGAATCTCTTTGCTACAAAAAGAAACTTCACATGTGAAATGTTAAAGGGTTAGATGAAAGAATGAATGAATGTGTGTAAATATGATGTAGAGTGATAAGCCAAAAATCATCTTGTGGCTTGGTATTTATAGCAAAGCCTTCTGCAGGCCTGGCGGATACGGCGGAACCCTCAGATGGGTTCCGCCCGTGTATCCCCAGGGTTCCGCCGGGTTTGCAGTTGGTTTTGCAACAAATCTTGCAAACCAAACAATGTCACATCTCATTACACCTTGTAAACCAAACAATGTCACATCTCATTACCCCTAGTCAAACACATAACTTGCAAGCAAACACAAAGTTAGTCAAACACACTTTCTTTCCATAAATGTATATTGACAAAACTTGCCATAAATGTGATGTGACATTTCTATTTTAAGAAATAAAAAGTGTTGTGTTTTATGAAATGTAAAATTTAGCAAAAGTCTAGTTTATGTAAGTCTTTAAAACTAATATTATGTTTTACTTAGAAACTAAAGTTTACATTTTGTCGTTAACAAAACATAGCAAAGATCGTAAAATATAAATAACGTTTTTAGGCGATATTTGTATTAACAGTTCCCATAGGAATCAAGATCAGAAAACGCACCACACTGATCCCCGATCGTGGCTGCATAAATAAAATAAAACCTAATTTCAGTTTATTTTTCTTGTTTGATTCAGTTAACTACGTAACCGAATTTCAGTACATTAGGTATAACAAATATAGACGAAATCAAAAGTTACCAATATCTCGATATTTACAGCTTGAGTTTCCATATGTATCGCCGTAGTTGTTTTCCAGAAATATTGTGCAATAACATATTAGGCTCAGATCTGTACATGTTGTTCAGTTCATAGAAGCATCCGAATTCCACTATGGGTGCAAAGAGATCCGGTTGCATAGCAGGCATATATGCTTTGGCATCCGGCCATTGCCTCACCAAGTTAGAATTGGAACATCTCGCCGAAATTACAATAATCATCACAGCCACAAAAACTTTCTAAAAACAATTTTACTTATATAATCCGTCAATAACTGATCTTACAAAGTTGGAACAACCGCCATGGCTGTGTTATTGTAAACGCCCCGCCAAGATGCGGTTGCTCTCATACCTTGAACAAAATAGCCCATACTTCTTTGGACCATCGATACCTAAATAGTTGATTGTTGGCATCCTAATAAAAAATCTGTCATTGATGCCATTGAAATTCATCATTAGCTCAAACTCCCACCATGGCTGCAACCACCTTTGGATTGTGGCTGCCCCGCCAAGATATAGGCGTAAGTAAAATGTGCACCGAAAAGAAACCCGCATTTTCGATGCCTTTTGCAACCAACACGTTGCCAAACCCATACATGAAAAAAATTATCAGGCAATGTTATGGCATGTAAATGAATTTCGCTCTCTTTTTTCCCCGCCCAAAAAAAAGCCCAAACGCTTAGCCCACTTTGCCACTTCACCGACAATGGTTATATCAGAATCAACTCTTTAAATCAATAAGGGGGTGCTTGTTTAAGCTTATATGTGGCTTATGACCTTATTTGTGTTTCGGCTTATACTTAAAAATCTGAAACGAACGCTATTTTATTTATTCCTTATATCAAAATCAACTCTAAATCAATAAGGGGGGGGGGGGGGGTGCTTGTTTAAGCTTATATGTGGCTTATGGCCTTATTTGTGTTTCTGCTTATATTTCATAAGCCTCAATTTTGTGGCTTATTTTGAGATCTATGGGCTTATATAAGCATGGTTTAGATAAACTCATAAGTCCACATATAAGCTTAAACACACGGCCCCTAAACCTGAATCCAATAACATATAAATTTCTGTAAAAAAGCATACCTAAAAGTTAGAACACCATCTTCAATCCTCCACAAATCAATACCCCGAAAGACATCGACAAAAAGCAAAAAACCTACACAAATCCACCTATTCTAAAAACATATAATCTGATAACCATCAATTGATCAAGCAATCCATCTTTTACAAAAAATATATATATAACAACCTGAGGTAAGATAAAGCTTCATTAATACTTGATCTGAGATGGCCGGATCATGCGTTACTGCCTCCGGTAGCACTTCTCATCATAACTCGAAAATCAAACCTGTGTATATCAAGTTTCAACCTTTACACAAAACCAAAGATGGTTTTCTTTATAACAAAAAATTAAACCCAAAACAATAGAAAATGTACCTGGTATAATCGAGTTACAGAAAATTTGCACCATGGTTGTTGTGGTATCACAAATCAAATTCTTTGAGGAGTTTCATCAAACACGTGGTAGGCACCGACACATTATTAAAACATGAAAGGAAGTCGTAGGCATCAAACGACAGCAACTCCCCGCCATGGCTGCAACCACAAACTCACCGTGGCTACCCCACCAAGATACGGGGCTCGACCGTCGTTAAGATATTGTGTTTTGGATCTAGGGTTTCATACAGTAGATCCAAGAAAGGTAAGAAACACCACTGGAACGGGACTATTATTATGCCATAAGTTGATCAGATCCATCCAAAGTAGGCCGGAAAATCAGGCCAAAAATGGCCCAACGATTTTGGCGGGAAAAGCCCGGTAAAAATGAGTGTAAAATGACACATTCAAAAAAAAAAAAAAAAAAAAAAAAAAAAAAAAACCCCAATACGTTGAGCCAGCAGCGGCCAACCCAACGTTGTTGGTAACGCCGGAAGTCTGGTGTGGTGACGTCGTTAACGCAACGTACACAACGGCATAACGCCAGGTTCCACGTCATACCTAATGCTCTTGATGTATACAGTAACATTTATGTGATACTAGACGATTATATGCTCATAGCAATGATAATGCATAGTAGCGTCAATTTCTTTGTGTGTGTATTTTTCATTTTATTTTTGTGTATATTTGGGTGTAAATGAGGTTGTCAAAAGTTTGTGGATTATAATTATAATTAAGTATTTAAATAATTTATAAAATGATTGTCTTGACTTTTGTAAGTAAGAGTATTTTAGACAAATAACATTACTCATTTTACAGGTTTTTAAGCAAGATCAAAGTTTGACTATTTTATTTTTATATGCAATAAAGATTAAAGATTAATGATAAAGAAATATTTGTTCATGTTACATAATACAACGACAAGAATAACATACTTAATGTTGCCAGAGTGAGATTTTTTTATGGAGCATTGCTAAATCCTCCTACAATATCCTCGTACACACGAAATAATATTATATTTTTTTTGCACTCATTCTTTCTCTGCATTCAAACCGTCAGTTCTGACGCTTGTCATAATCCTGTGAGTAGGAGGATAAGCAGGAGGTTTTGGTAGGAGGATTTAACATTTATCTTTTTTATGCCATATAACCATTGATATTCATGTTTAGGATGCTTATTATTTGTTTTGAAGTGAAATAGATACATAACTATATTAATTTTATGCTCCACAACCATTTATAGCCATTTCTAGTATGTTTATGATTTGTTTTGATGGAAATAGGTACACACGTATATCAATTTTATAAATTCAAAAAGATCAACTAATATATTTATTTTATTGTTGTACAATTAAAGACGACATCTTGAAGTGACCGTGAGTAAGTGGTGCACATATAGTTGTCATCGTTGGAGTGGGTTGAAATAGTTGCCACATTAAACGGAAGAGAATAACACTAGTGAGGTTTTGACTTGAGATATCTGTGTTTGTTCACCTAAATTTGCTATGCACGAATAAAAAAGCTTCATGTTGTGGGGGTGTTTGATAGCTAGCTTATTGAAGCTTATAAATAGTTCGAGCTACTAAAATAAGCTTTCTTTCATACAACAACTTCAGAAATGAGTAAAAATTATATTTAGTGAAATTACTTATATGTCTTAGTTTGGAAAAATAAAACAAAAATTACTTAAATGTCTCTCAAAATATTTTTAAAAAACACACAAAATTTTTAAAAAAGAAATATATATATATATATTTTAATATTTTGTTTAGGTCATTTTACATGATTAACCTTCAACTTTAAGTAATCCTCCAACCACTTTTATTTAAAATAATAATAATAATAATAATAATAATAATAATAATAATAAGAGGCGTTTTATTTTACAAACTCAAAAACACTCACATACCAATGGACTAATCAGAAGCTTCCATTTAAAAAAACATAAAAAAAACACGGAGGGACCATTTTTGCCAACTCACCAAACTTACTTCACCAACCCCACCCCCTAACTCTCACTTTACATACATCAGATATCATAAAAAACCAACTTTCTCTCTCTAACCATCATAAAAAACCACCATAACAAATAAAAAATAACCACTTTTTAACCGTTCAAATCATCAATAAAATACAAAAATGGAAGAATAATCGAGTGCACAAGTAGATCCACAAAAATACCGGTTCAAAATGAACCTACTGAATCTCGGGATGAAGGTATGATGCTTCTGACTAATTATTTAGTTGTTTTACTGGTTGTGTTTTTTAGTGTTTACATTTGGTTGAGTTTCTGAGTAAAAAACTTTGTATACATGGATGCACACCAAGTGTTTGATGAAATGTGTGACTGAAAAGTATCACCAGTGATATTTGAAGTTGAACTGTATACGTGTGTATCACCAGTGATATTTGAAGTTGAACAGTATATGTGTATTATCACTAGTGATATTTGTATTTGACTTAACCGTGCAAATCACATAAAGCACACAGAAAATGAAACAATCGTCATCTAAAACAACAAATACTTTAGTTTTTACTGTTATAGAATCATTATTAGTGTGTTTTACTAGTTAATTTTCGATAATTTGTGATGTTGTGATGATTTATGTGATAATATGAGAGATTAAAAGTTAGGTTTAACATAACAAACGATTTGTTGTGGTGCTTTTGTTTGATTTGTGGTGGATTTGTATGTTTAATGATTGTGCATGTTTCTAAAGGTTTTACCGCGGTATTTGAAAATAATATTGACTGGTAATGTATTACATGTGATATAAAAGTTAAATTATTGTTGATTGGTAGAATATCTATTGTGATAACAAATAGTTATTTGTTTGACATATGATACTGAAAACAAATGAACTATTCGTACACTAAAAAAATTATGAAAATATTTTGATGCAGATTTGAATGAGACCTGTGCAAAAAACAGCCTCATCAAACGAAAAGAATCAACAACAAGTGCAATTTTCGTTGAAGAAAGCACAACATCTCCACAACCAAATTGAAGAAGCTCAAACATTTGTGATATCACAAGTTCCTCCATCACCACAATTGATTCAACAAATAGAAGACACACATGTGATATCACAGGTGGTATCACCTGTGATATCACATGTGATATGTGATCACATGTGATATCAAAAGTTCCCCCGAAAACATCTGGAAATAAAATGAAGGTGTTTGTTGATGAACCAATGAAGAGGACGATTGTTGAAGAACAAAACTAAATAAAACAAGTTGATGAAAACAGTTGCGTTGTTATGTTTTAATATATACGGTTATAAATAAATGTGTATAGTTGACAAGTTGGAAGTCAATAGTAGGTATTTAGTTTGACTGAATCATGTTATTTGTCACAAGAGATTCAAACTCACAGAAATGGGCCATAGTGAGCAATTGTTTAATCCATCTTGATTTGTGAATATTTGTTTGATAAAGTTTTGAGTGGTGTTTAGTTTAATATGGTAATATGAAAAGTGAAAAGTGTCATACCTATAGTATCACCAGTGATATTTGAAGTTGAACTGTATATGTGTATTATCACTAGTGATATTTGTATTATCACTTGTGAAATTTTGTATATTTTATATGTTTTTTTGTTTACTTGTTAAACTTTATTTTACTAGTGCTATTGAGTAAACCTAACAATTCAGAAAAAATAAATAAATAAATAAATAAAATAATAGTATCACAAATGATATACAAGTCCAGGATAAAATTAGCAATGCTATTAAATAAACCTAACAATCCAGTAAAAAAAATCAATCAATCAACAAACTAATACTTCAATTGCAGCGACTGAGAAACCGCCTCCACTTTTAACTACGCCGCCGCCCCATTGACATTTGAAACTTTTCCCTTGTTTGGACAAGTATGTCTATTATGATCAATTAAACTACAAATATTACAACCCTTCTTTTGGTTCTTACTTTTCTTAATAGCTTTCTCGCGTCCACCCTTAATACGGTCATTTTTATGTCCTTTAGCTCTCTCAGGTTGTCTACAAAAGAAGTCCAGTATCATAGACAGCTTATCAGTAATTTCAACAATAAGAAACAAATTATCAAATATATCACTGGTGATACTACACATATATCAAGCATATCACTGGTGATACTACACATATATCAAATATATCACTGGTGATACTACACATATATCAAACATATCACTGGTGATACTACACATATATCAAGCATATCACTAGTGATATTACACATATACCATCAGTAAAAACATTTATTGTGTTTGTCTAATACAGTGAAAGGCACAAAAAACATCTTGTATATAAAAAGTACATAATTAATACCTTGGTGTAAAATCTAATAATGATCTTCATTACATACTCAGCATTATACTCAGAAACAATACGAAAAATGACAAGAACTCCATAAGCTTTTTTGGTAGCCGTGCAAGCATTTAAATAGAGCACCACAGAAAAGACTTCAAAACACTATAAGCTACACCTTAATTAATAAATAATAAGCAATATTACACTATAATTAATAACTTATCAGTAACTTATACTCACAGCTTATCCCCACAAACTTATATTTTCATCCTCATCAAAATGTCAAAAATATTATATAAGAAAATTAAACATCTTAACATAAACAACTTATAAATAAACAAACTAACAATTATCATTGGTAATACTAAGCTTATATCACTGGTGATACTAAACCAGCTTATAATCATCAACTTCAAATATCACTGGTGATACTAAACGTATGATACAGAGCAGATTCAAAACCAAAATTAGACACAAAAACAGCATTCACATGCAGTTAAAAACATAAATTCAACTAATAACTTAATTAATAAGCAAAATTACAAAAGCAGATAACAAAATTATCAAATATTTTTCACTCACACATCTTATCAAACATTTGGTGTGCAACTTGATCAAAAGGAATGTTAAACAACTTGATCCACATAATTAACAAACGATTCAACAACACTATCAACAACAACAATATCCATCAAATTAGCTTCTGAAAAAAAAACGGTCCATTCAAATTAAAAGAAGATATAAAAAAAGGATGATAATGATCGGGAGGTGATTATGAGATGATGATCGGAATGGTGACTGGAATAGTGACGGTGATGATGATCGGAACGATGGTGTAGCAGTGGTGTTGCGGTGGTAACTGATTATGGAGGGAAAAGGTAACAGATTATGGAGGGAAGTCGATTGGGAGAAAACACACAGTTTGTGTGTGAAAAAAAAGAGCGAATGAGAAGAAATAAATAAAATAGAACTTTATATAGGTGGGGTAAATTAGGTTTAAGTGATTAAATCTTAGATTAATCTAGGCCACTAGATAAAAAAAGATGGAAGGTGTGAATTTGTCCATTGGTATGCAAAAAAAAAAAGAGTATGCATTTGAATTAATAAAGAATCAACTCCCACTGATTTTGACAAAAAAAAGATATTGGCCGTTAAAAAAAAAAAAAAAAAAAAAAAAACTCCCACTGATTTTGACAAAAAAAAAAAGATATTGGCCGTTCAAAAAAAAAAACTCCCACTGATTTTGACAAACCTAACTCCTCGTGTTACATAAATTAGCAAGGATATTATTTTCCATAAGAAAAAATTCAAATTGAAAAGAAAAAAGTGTAAATGCAAAAGGCAATATCATGAAATAAATTTGTCTTACTAACAACATTTTTATAATTCAACCCCCACCCCCCTCCCTCCAAGATCCAGCAGGCTCTTAATTAAAAAAAAAAACTATATATATACACACTAACTCACACACAATAAAATTGAGATTTGGTCCTCCTTGTTGAAAACATCGAGAGAGAGTTGACTTTGTTAATGATGGCGACTAAGAATCATCAACTCCGTCACGTTGAATCAATGAATATTCTGCCGTCCGGTGCCGGAAATATAACGGAGCTTAATGCTGTTATACTCGGTGAATCACTTGCTTCTGAAGAGCACGATCTCGTTTTTCCGAATCCTAAGTTTTCGCAAAACGCCCTCGTTTCCTCTCCTCAAAAGGTGCTTTCAAATCATCATTTTTTTTTTTTTTTTTTTTTTTTTTTTTTTTTTTTTTTTTTTTTAACTATGTTAAAAATAGTGATTCTATGTTATTAACAGATCATATGTATGAATGCTATTTCGTTCGTTTTACGTGTTAAAGTTTTTAAGTTATGAGTTGATTATATCAATGAGAATATGTTTTCACCTAGAAAAAACAAGTAGATTTAAACTATGTTACTTTACTTAGGGGGTGTTTGTTTAAGCTTATATAGCAGAGAAAGGTTAAAGCTGATGTGGCGCTGACGTGACACTGTGTTAAACTTTAACCCGTGTTATGGTTGCGCATGCTCTTATACAAGCTTATTATGACATTGTAAGCTTATGGGAATGTTTGGCGCGAGAGATTGTGGAAGATTACGGAGGCTTAAGATTATTTTGTTGAAAAATAAGCTTTCATCAAAAAATAATCTTTGTTTGGGTGACAAAGATTGTGGATTATTTTAGAAAAATAAGTTCCCAAATCTGGAGATTATTTTTCACAGATTATTAGTTTGCCAAACACCACTAAAAAAGCTACAATTTTAATCTTTTTCAGTAACAGCACAAGCATTAACACCAGCAACAACAACATCTATTTTTGCCAAACATACCCTATATAACCCCATATGTCCCAAAATAAGCCAAAAAGTTTGGGTTTATGAAATATAAGCCGAAAACCAAATTAACCATAAGCCCGCTATACAAGCTTAAACAAACACCCCCTTAAATTTCTAGTTTTTAGCTATAAATATTGATTGACTTGCGTTGAGATGGCTGCATCAACATGATAAAGTATAGTACCATTAGTATGTACTATTTCAAATACCTTCAATGAAGTTGGAACGATGCAAAGAAGATTAATTACCATGGCCCTGCAGGCACGCACAAACCAAGAAACAGTCCAAAATAGCGATTTTTTATTTTTTAAATAAAACAGAAACAGAGAAACACTCCTTAGCAGCCGTTCAGTCAGTCTTGAACATAAGCTCAACATTGCCTTCCCCATTTTGTCCTCAGTGGCATGAGGACTAGTCACTATTGTTCGTTATCAACGTTTTTGCCAAGATAGGGAATGAAGCACAATTTAGATTTTATTTTGAATATTATAGGGAGAAAATGTTTTGACCTAAAAAAGAAAAAGAAACAGAATTCAGGTTTCAATTTGAACTCAAAATATCAAAGTAACAAGTGATTTCTTATCATGAGGAGGAATCAAGGAAAGAATATCAGTAGTCGTGTTCTCTATGATATACTTTTGTGAACAGGCAGTATGATCTTTCATTGAACATTTTTATCATGTAATTGATGATCTTGGGAATTGTTTCAGTACTTGGAGATGTACACGAGGTCAATCGAAGATCCTGCTGGCTTTTGGTCTGATATTGCGTCGGAATTTTATTGGCAAAAGAAATGGGGTCAAGAGGTTTGCTCACAGAATCTAGATGTCACAAAAGGGCGTATCAACATTGAGGTAAGTAAATGTCTAGTCCTACAGATCCCGGTTCTATTAGCTTATATCATACATAATCAATTATAAACAAGTCGTTCGCAATCCCTATGCATTTAATCAGTGGTTCAAGGGAGGTTTTACAAACATCTGCTATAATTGCCTGGATAAAAACGTAGAGTCTGGGAATGGCGACAAAATTGCACTTCATTGGGAAGGAAATGAGCTAAATGTTGATGGCTCATTGACTTACAAACAACTGCTTGAGAGAGTTTGTCAGGTTTGATGCTCTTAGTCTCTTACTATGTCTTTTACATAATCTCGTAGTCCAGTAAATGTTCTTTGTGATGTTATTATAATATTCTTCTGTCTTGTGACAGCTTGCAAATTTCTTGAAAGACAATGGTGTTAAAAAGGGTGATACTGTGATTGTTTACTTACCTATGATCATGGAACTGCCAATCACAATGCTGGCATGCGCTCGAATTGGGGCTGTTCACTCGGTACTGCTCAAATAAATCTTTGCATAGTTACTATTATAGTTCATGAATAGCCAAAAATGACTAACACTGGACTGTGTTTGGACTTTCAGGTTGTTTTTGCTGGATACTCTGCAGAATCACTTCATCAAAGAGTGATGGACTGCAAACCAAAGATTGTAATAACTTGTAATGCGGTTATGAGAGCACATGCATAACATCACCTTTTTGAGATCCACAATTTCATTTTATTTTTCAAACAAATTAAATTTTATTAATTCAAATAAAAAATATAAAAAATATTTTTATAAAAAAGTTACAAAATAAAAAAAATATAAAGTCAATTATACAAAAACAAACAACATTATTTCGTTTAGATTTAGACTTTTTAGCCACCTTTTACTAGTAAGATGTGGTAGTCAGATTCAGACCTAAAAAATTTAATGAAACAAACACACCCTAAGTGTCAAATAGTAGATTCCGCATACTCTTTCATATACAACAAAGTTTCAACAAGCTCAAGCAAGATCCATGTTTAAGGACTCTCACTAATGCTCTTGACGTATACAGTAACATTTATGTGATACTAGACGATTATATGCTCATAGCAGCGATAATGCATAGTAGAGTCAATTTCTTTGTGTGTGTATTTTTCCTTTTATTTATGTGTATATATGGGTGTAAATGAGGTTGTCAAAAGTTTGTGGATTATAATTGTAATTAATATTTAAATAATTAATAGATTGATTGTCTTGACTTTTGTAAGTATACGAGTTGGAAAACCGCGCGTTGCCGCGGGGTGTTTTCCGAATAGGGAAAGTGTGATAACGACCGGTAGCTACTTAACGTCAATTTAGTGAATAAGGACTGACTTTGCAATGGACGTATAACATGAAAGACCAATTATGTAAATTATGAGAGGACTAAATATGCAACGAACCTCTAAGATGAAGGACCAATTTCGCACGGATTTTTTTTAAATGTTAAAGATAACGGTCGTTAGCTAACAGCCGTTAAATAACTAACGACCGTTAGTTATAATGCTACAGTAAATAATGGTCGTTAGTTACTGTAGATGGGAATAAAAAAAAATATTAATCACTGTAGTTGTTGTGGTGTTGTGATGTGACACTCCCAATCTTTAGTATATATAGATAATTTTAGACAAATAACATTACTCATTTTGTAAGTTTTTAAATAAGATCAAAGTTTGACTATTTTCTTTTTATATGTATTAAAGATTAAAGATAAAGAAATATTTGTTCATGTTACATAATACAACAACAAGAACAACATACTTAATGTTGCCGGAGT
The DNA here is from genome assembly GCA_030686995.1 of Artemisia argyi. NCBI lineage: Eukaryota > Viridiplantae > Streptophyta > Magnoliopsida > Asterales > Asteraceae > Artemisia > Artemisia argyi. The sequence continues at coordinate 198,117,804 of CM060700.1, read as the reverse complement.
GAGATTTTTGTATGCCATATAACCATTGATGTTCATGTTTAGGATGCTTATTATTTGTTTTGAAGTGAAATAGATACATAACTATATTAATTTTATGCTCCACAACCATTGATCTCCATTTCTAGTATGTTTATGATTTGTTTTGATAGAAATAGTTACACACTTATATCAATTTTATAAATTCAAAAAGATCAACCAATATATTTATTTTATCGTTGCTACAGTTAAAGACGACATCTTGAAGTGACCGTGAGTAAGTGATGCACATATAGCTGTCATCGTTGGAGTGGGTTGAAGTAGCTGCCACATTAAACGGAAGAGAATAACACTAGTGGGGTCTTGACTTTAGATATCCATGTTTGTTCACCTAAATTTGCTATGTACGAATAAAAAAGCTTCATGTTGTGGGGGTGTGTTGGTAGTGATGCGTGCGTTTATCGTTGTAGGTATAGATTATTCTTATCAAGTTTTACATTTATATTTAGTCAACTTAATCTATAACACACACTAACGAGCAGTGTACCCGATCAATGTAGCTAGTTGGTAAGTAGAGTGTCGTTCACTAAGAGTGGAACGTTAACACCTAAAATGTCTATCAATATTTTAATTCCTAAGTTAGTTTTACAACCTAATATAACGCAAGGGGTTTTTTCAGCCTAAGAGACTGACACGATTGAATTGATCATAATTAATAAAACTAATGACATAGAATACACGAATGGCGAACACGTATACAGATAGATAACATATATAGATAAGAGGCTTGACGAATGATTAAGTTGCTTGTCAATTGTTTTATTGCTAGTTTTATATGATGAATGCTAAAATCTATTCTCTCTCTCTCGTTGGTATCTTAGTTATAAGCGAGTAAACTCTTAATGATTACTTATGTCTATATTATTTAACCTTTTTTAAGGGTTTACACTAACTTATAATGCTAGTGAAGAAATCGTATGAGGGGTATGGCAGCCCAAGCATTCCACAGCTAAACATAGAAGTTATCAATGCACATATAATAAGAACTAAATAAACATCATATAAACTTTAATTGATAGGAAAACGATATAAAGGGGAGTCCTATGGTGTAGACAAGCCCAACAATCCTGTTGGATTAAAGCGTACTAATACAATAAAACAAAACTACTGAATGAATTAAAACACTAGCAGGACCTTCTTACTGCTCTGAAATCTTCGTTTGGTGGTGTCTGCCTATTCGTCTGTATTATTCTTCTTATGGTTACATTTTGTACACGAAATTCGGCTGTTGAATGGGGTATTTATACTTTCTGTCTGAGGGTTCGATGCGGTGCATCAATTTAGTTGATACAACGTATCTAGATAGCTTCGAGTGGGGTCCAAGATTATTATATTATGGAATATTCGTACACCGTCTTCAGATGCGGCGTAACTTGAATCTCTATGTGGCGCATGTCCTTCAGTATCTTGGATAATCTATGGTGAAGTCTTGAGATTGATGCGCCGTATGTCAAGAAGGTAATGCGGCGTATCTAGAGTAGATAAGTCAGATCTTCTTCGTTGACCAAAGTTTCATATGCGGCGCATGAGATTAATACATGCGGCGCATTCTTCAAAGTCAGGCAATGGTCTTCGAATTCATCTAAGTAAGATAGTATGGCGTATCCGTCTAGAATGATACAACGTATCTCCTTTAGTTCAATAGACTTTTCAAACTGTATCCATTTTGCTTCATTTTACGTCCAAAATAGCCAACTTTCACTAAAAGCTTGTTTATAACTGAGAATTACAAAAGTAAATGATTAAGTATCAATTCTCATAGATAATATTATAAAACAAGTCAAATACATAGGATAAATAATAACAATAATATGTGCTTATTAGATGTCATCAGGTAGTTAGCTTATTAAAGCTTATAAATAGTTCGAGCTACTAAAGTAAGCTTTCTTTCATACAACAACTTATGAAAACTAAGCTTTTAGAAACGAGTAAAAATTGTATTTAGTAAAATTACTTAAATGTCTATCACAACTTAAATGTCTTTCATACAACAACTTATTTAGTAAAATTACTTAAAATTGTAATTTAGGCCTCGTTTGTTTTTTCAAAATAAGCTCTTATTGCCTCTTTCACTTATTTCCTCTGCGGGCGGCGCGCAAAGGAACATGTTTGTTTTTTTTCAGACAAAAGAGCTTATTTCCTCTTCTTTCCTCTTCAAAAATTCAGACATCTCATTCCTTTTATTACCTCTTTTTTCACTTCTTACCTCTTCATTCACAAACCCTACATCTCTTTCTCAATATCAATTTTTTTACGTTCTCATCCGTTTTTTAACGTTTTCGTCCATTTTTTACGCCTTCGTCCGTTTTTTACGTTTTCGCCCGTTTTTTACATTTTTTACGTTTTCGTCTATTTTTTTTTACGTTTTCACCTGTTTTTTACCTTTTCGTCTGTTTTTTTTTGTTTTCGTCTGATTTTTTACGTTTCCGTCCGTTTTTTTATGTTTTCGCCCGTTTTTTTACGTTTTGCTCGTTTTTTACGTTTTCGTCTGGTTTTTTTACGTTTTCGTCCGTTTTTTACGTTTTGTCTGTTTTTTTATGTCTTCGCTCGTTCTTTTAGGTTTTCGTTCATTTTTTACGTTTTCGTCTATTTTTTATGTCTTCGCTTTTTTTTTAGGTTTTCGTCCTTTTTTTACGTTTTCGCCCGTTTTTTACGTTTTCGTCCGTTTTTTTTACGTTTTCGTCTATTTTTTTTTATGTTTTCTTACGTTTTCGTCTTTCTTTTACGTTTTCATCTGTTTTTGTATTTTTTTTACGTTTTCGTCCGTTTTTTTTTACTTTTCGTTTGTTTTTTTTACGTTTTCATCTATTTTTAACATAAAAAATCAGGCGAAAACATAAAAAAGGGACAAAATTGTAAAAAACAGATGAAAACGTAGAAAACGGTGGAAACGTATCAAAACAGTAACAAGCGGACGAAAACATAAAAAAAACTTGTGAGTTGTGAAAAAGAAGAAGGAAAAGAAAAAAAAGGTACTTTAATAACACAAAAAGTAGTCATGAAAAAAAAGAAAAAAAAAAAGGAAAGAAGTACTTTAATAGCACAAAAACAAACGATCTTCTTCTTGCAGATGAAGAGTTTATATGTACCTCTTCTTCTGCAGACATGTTTTGCAGATGAAGAGGTAAAAGCTCTAAAAAAACAAACGACACCTTAGTCTTATTTGGTTGTATTTTTTTGTCCCCTTTTCTTTTAATTATCTTGTTTAATTGGAAAATGATGCCTTGTTTTGTATGTTTTTCGATTTTATGATATTGTTGCATTTCAAAAAAAAAAAAAAAAAAAAAAATGTCTATCACAATATTTTAAATAAACACGCAAAAAATTTAAAAAGAAAAAGATTATTTCAATGTGTTCTTTTAGATTATTTTACATGATTAACTTCAACTTTAATTAATTCTCCAACCACTTTTCTAGAAAAAAAAAAAAAAAAAAAAAAAAAAATCAAGTCCCACTAATTTTGAGTTTTGACAAACATACCAACTCCTCGTGTTTTTATAAATTAGCAAGATTTTTTATTTTATTTTATTTTATGTTTTTTTTCATAACCAAAAAAAATTTGAAAAGGATAAAGTGTAAATGTAAAAGGCAATATCATGAGAATCAATTTGTCTTACACAAACATTTTATAATTCAACCCCCACCCCCTCCCTCCAAGATCCAGCAGGCTCTTAATTAAAAAAAGTATATATATACACACTAACTCACACACAATAAAATTGAGATTTGGTCCTCCTTGTTGAAAACATCGAGAGAGAGTTGACTTTGTTAATGATGGCGACTAAGAATCATCAACTCCGTCACGTTGAATCAATGAATATTCTGCCGTCCGGTGCCGGAAATATACCGGAGCTTAATGCTGTTATACTCGGTGAATCACTCGCTTCCGAAGAGCACGATCTCGTCTTTCCGAATCCTAAGTTTTCGCAACACGCCCTCGTTTCCTCTCCTCAAAAGGTGCTTTCAAATCATCATTTATTTATTATTATTATTTTTTTTAACTATGTTAAAAATAATGATTCTATGTTATTAACAGATCATATATATGAATGCTATTTCGTTCGTTTTACGTGTTAAACTTTTTAAGTTTTGAGTTGATGATATCAATGAGAATAAAAAGAAGTTGATTTAAACAATGTTACTTAAGGGGTGTTTGTTTAAGCTTATATAGCTGCCTTATAGCTTATTTGGTTTTCGCCTTATGTTTTATCAACCCAAACTTTTTGTGTCTTATATTAAAACTTTTCACCTTATACAAGCTTATGATAAGCTTATATAACCCCATATGTTCCAAAATAAGCCAAAAAGTTTGGGTTTATAAAACATAAGCTGAAGACCAAATACGCCATAAGCCCGCTATATAAGCTTGTTGAACAAACACCACCTTAAATTTCTAGTTTTGAGCTATAAATATTGTTTGACTTGCGTTGAGATGGTCGTATCAACATGATAAAGTATAGTACCATTAGTATGTACTATTTCAAGTCCCTTCAATGAAGTTGGAACGATACAAAGAAGATTAATTACCATGGCCTTGCAGCCATACACAAATCGAGAAACACTCCAAAATAACGATTAAAAAAATAATAAATAAATAAATAAATAAATAAATAAATAAATAAATAAAAAATAAACAGAAACAGAGAAACACTAGTCTTGAACATAAGCTCAACATTGCCTTCCCCATTTTGTCCTCACTGGTCAGTGTTGCTCGTTATCAACGCTTTTGCCAAGATAGGAAATAAAGCACAATTTAGATTTTATTTTGAATTTTGAATATTATAGGGAGAAAATGTTTTGACCTAAAAAAGAAAAAGAAACAGAATTCAGGTTTCAATTTGAACTCAAAATATCAAAGTAACAAGTGATTTCTTATCATGAGGAGGAATCAAGGAAAGAATATCAGTAGTCGTGTTCTCTATGATATACTTTTGTGAACAGGCAGTATAAATGTATAATCTTTCAGTGAACATTTTTATCATGTAATTGATGATCTTGGGGGGGCTTTTTCAGTACTTGGAGATGTACACGAGGTCAATCGAAGATCCTGCTGGCTTTTGGTCTGATATTGCGTCGGAATTTTATTGGCAAAAGAAATGGGGTCAAGAGGTTTGCTCACAGAATCTAGATGTCACAAAAGGGCGTATCAACATTGAGGTAAGTAAATGTCTAGTCCTACAGATCCCGGTTCTATTAGCTTATATCATACATAATCACATATAAACAAGTCGTTCGCAATCCCTATGCATTTAATCAGTGGTTCAAGGGAGGTTTTACAAACATCTGCTATAATTGCCTGGATAAAAACGTAGAGTCTGGGAATGGCGACAAAATTGCACTTCATTGGGAAGGAAATGAGCTTAATGTTGATGGCTCATTGACTTACAAACAACTGCTCGAGAGAGTTTGTCAGGTTTAATGCTCTTACTATCACTTTTACATAATCTCATATTTTAGTAAATGTTCTTTGTGATGTTATTATAATATTCTTCTGTCTTGTGACAGCTTGCAAATTTCTTGAAAGAAAATGGTGTTAAAAAGGGTGATACTGTGATTGTTTACTTACCTATGATCATGGAACTGCCAATCACAATGCTGGCATGCGCTCGAATTGGTGCCGTTCACTCGGTACTGCTCAAATAAATCTTTGCATCTTATAGTTACTATTATACTTCATTAATAGCCAAAAATGACTAACACTGGACTGTGTTTTGACTTTCAGGTTGTTTTTGCTGGATACTCTGCAGAATCGCTTCATCAAAGAGTGATGGACTGCAAACCAAAGATTGTAATAACTTGTAATGCGGTTATGAGAGGGAAGAAAGTGATCAATCTTAAAGAAATTGTTGACGCTGCACTTTCAGAATCATCTCAAAATGGAGTCTTTGTAGGTGGGAACTTCTTTTACTGTATACAATTATCATATGCATGAGCTATTTATATATGTTAAGGTTTTATTGGCCGAATAAGTACATGTTTAAAACTGAGATATAAAACCGTTTGCTAGCTTTTCACTTTGGTTTACCCTTGGTCATGTGCACAGAAATTGACATTTTTGTTAGTTCTTGTAATGGACGTGGAAGTAGGGCCTAGGAACACTTAGAAGAGTAAGGAACTTGCTTCAGTTAAGTATAGTGACCTTATTATGTTTTTGCATCTACAGACCATTTGCCTTTTAGCATTGTGAGTAATAAATTCAAATAATTTGCCCAATTTAAAATACTCAACTTAAACTGAACCTCGGTAGGAAAACAAAGTCAATGGCAATGAAACGTAATATTATAATCAGAAAGCTACTAATAACATAATAACATTGCTGGTCAACAGCAGTTACATGGAGGAGTGGTATCGGACCAGTATTGGATGGAAGTCCCAGCAGTGGAGACTAATAATTAACAAGATACTAATAAGTATAAATCTAAAATTTGTATAATTTATTTTAGAACCAGTATTGGATGGATCTCTTTATTTCCATGTCAACAGTAGATGTTCTCAGAATACACGTATTCATTTTTGCATGATCTTGCTTTTTCTTTGTCACACGCAGCTACGTGCTTGACATTTGAAAACGAATCAGCCATGAAGAAGGAAGATACTAAATGGCTAAAGGGTAGAGATATTTGGTGGCAGGTAATTATACAATGTCGCTTGCTACCAAAGTTATTAGCATATGTTCGTTTGTATCAGACTTTTTGGCTTTTTTTGGTAGTGGGTTGATGGTCATAAACATGCTTTCTGTTAGACTATCTTTTTAATTGTATCTCAAGTAGCTCATTTGGCTTATGGTTCGTTTTCAGGATGTTGTTCCTAAATGCTCTACTACATGTGATGTGGAGTGGGTTGATGCCGAGGACCCTCTTTTTCTTCTTTATACTAGTGGAAGCACCGGAAAGCCTAAGGTATTTAAGTCATATAAAAGGCTGAAGTATTTTTTCTTTTTGATTTGTGGTTGAGTAATGAGTATTGTATTATATTGAATCATGCTGGTGCATTTGATAGGGTGTTCTGCATACTACAGGAGGATACATGATATACACTGCAACAACATTCAAATATGCATTCGACTATAAAGACACTGATATATACTGGTATGTCTTGATTTTCTGAAAATGATGTTTTATTTTTGGAAATTTGTTTTTTTGTTTTTTTTTTTTTTTTTTGAAAAATGATTGTTCGTTGACACTTGCTTCCTTTAAAATTCCAGGTGCACAGCCGACTGTGGCTGGATTACTGGACACAGTTATGTTACTTATGGACCTCTGCTTAATGGAGCGACAGTTGTACTTTATGAAGGGGTAAATATATTCACTTTTTTGTGTATTTGCTCATCAGTACAGTAAATTCACTAGAATTTTGGCTATGAATGTTAAATATTAAATAATTTATAAGCTGTTAAATAGTTGATATCCTCACGTCATTTTTGGAAAGTACTAATCCACACGTCTATGTGTTTATAACAGTTTGCATCTGATATTCTAAATAACCTTATGACCCTTTTTATAAAGTTTTTGGCATATAATTGTACCTGCAGGTGCCTAACTATCCAGACGCTGGACGCTGCTGGGACATTGTTGACAAGTATAAGGTGACAATATTCTACACTGCTCCTACGCTGGTGCGGTCTCTTATGCGTGATGGAGATGATGTAAGGAGTCTCTTCAACTCTGTATTTTCTTATATGTTATACCTTTTAGCGGTTTACATCTGATTTGAAATATCTCTTATTCAATAAGTTACTTGTTTCACCCCGCTTAGCTCAAGTCTTGGCATCAACACAAGACAACCCTAAAATCTTCGTTATTAACAATTAACATAAACAGTATGCAACATATGTAGATACTATATATAAGAAAAACATTTTCTTTGCATTGTTACTCCCTGCTTAAAGTGCTTATGACTACTTTTGAGATTAAATAGTGTGCTTAAGTTTCCATATCATATTAATTTTGTGTGTTTTTACCGTGCAGTATGTTACTCGTTATTCTCGTAAATCCTTGCGGGTCCTTGGTAGTGTCGGCGAGCCGATCAACCCAAGTGCATGGAGGTTCTTACCAAAAGTCAACTTCTAATTTCTTTTAAAAGGAACTGAGTATCATATATTTTATATGAAGAATTCCTTTATTGACTTGACAGGTGGTTTTTCAATGTAGTTGGAGATTCAAGGTGTCCCATATCAGATACCTGGTGGCAAACCGAGACTGGTGGCTTTATGGTACATACTCATATTATTTACTTATTTTAAATTTGCCATATATCAATAATGGTAACTATTGCTAGTGACTTAATATTCACTGCTATTGCTTCCAGATTACTCCCATCCCTGGCGCGTGGCCTCAGAAACCTGGTTCTGCAACTCTTCCATTTTTTGGGGTTCAGGTATCCTGCAGATCATACTAAAATTGCATATTGTTGGCATTCTTATTGATTTTACTTTTGAAAATTTTAATGCAGCCTGTCATAGTGGATGAAAAGGGAAACGAAATTGACGGCGAGTGCAGTGGGTATTTATGTGTTAAAAACTCATGGCCCGGGGCATTCAGGACTCTGTATGGCGATCACGAGAGATATGAAACAACTTATTTTAGTGCGTTCCCTGGCTATTATTTTAGCGGTGATGGCTGCAGTAGGTAATAATGTGTCTGGTACTTTAAAGTTTCATATATTTGCTATTTATAATATCCTAAATAAGCCCACATGCACACTTACACGCCTACTAAAACTTCAACCACATACCAAAGTGTCACTAAAGTGAGGTTGATACTTTTCAAAAAAATTCCTCATGGTATATAAGCCATCACATATAGATGAGTTTATCGTTATCTGTTTTACGTTTTGTTCTCTAATATCTTCAAGGATGTAGTTAGCTAATTTGGAATTTATTTAGGGACAAGGATGGATATCACTGGCTCACAGGCAGAGTTGATGATGTAATTAATGTCAGGTATCTTCGTTAACTTGACCATGCGTATACTTATACCAATCCTCTTGTTAACTGTATTAAATTTTATTGGATTCCTTGAATTCGAGAATACATATATTAAACATCCACAACTTGTCACGTATAAGGTTAATCTGTGACCCTCAAAGAGACATTCCTCTTAGTCGTCAATTTTGTATATACTCAATATTGCTGTATTTGATTAGTTTACACTTTTTAATATAAACAGTGGACACCGTATTGGTACAGCAGAAGTTGAATCAGCACTAGTTTCACATCCCCAATGTGCTGAAGCAGCCGTCGTCGGTGTTGAGCATGAGGTAAGCTTTATATCTACATTAGAGATGGCAATTTTGACCACTTTGTCTAAGAACGGTTCGATTTGAATAATGTATCATCTCAAATGGGTCAAAAAATATGTTAATATAAAAAAATGGGTCAGTTGGGTTAGAATTCGCACAAAGTGTGTTTTTAAGGCATGCAACCACCTAATACGCTTCCAAAATTTAATCATCACAATAAAGATGTAGACTTGTAATCATATCTAGCACATTGATCCTTCATAGAAAAATCCAAAAATGGACGAAAGATGTTGCAAGTCGACTCGGCCCAAAGCCGTTTTGACTCATACTGAAGAATGACTCGCGTTGACCCATTACCAACCCGTCGAACCGCTCATCTTGCCACCTGTAGTATGCATGACTGCATGTTATGTACATTTGGTAGTGTTTTGTCAGCATGTGTTACAGTTAATTGCTTTAACAATCCATCACCTGTTTTATTTAGGTCAAAGGACAGGGCATCTATGCATTTGTTACCCTTGTGGACGGTATTCCATACAGCGAAGATCTCCGCAAAAGCCTTGTGCTTGTGGTTCGAAACCAAGTAAGCTGAAATTTATTTCACCTTTTAAACTGCCTAACTTTCTTGCAAGTTTTAAATGACTTCTAGAAAAATAGTAAAGTTGGTAAGAATATTGTGACCGATTTTTCTCCTGGATATAGTGCTGATTGACTCTATCCTACTAGAAATAGCAGAAAACTGTTGATCCGATTTACAGTTACCTTACTAAGGCAACAACATTATGAGTTACTTATTATTTCTGTATTTGATTCTAGAACTTTATTCTGAATCTGCATTATTTGTATATCAGATTGGAGCATTTGCAGCCCCTGACAGAATTCATTGGGCACCCAGTCTTCCAAAGACTAGAAGTGGAAAGATAATGAGAAGAATTCTGAGGAAAATTGCCTCTAGGCAACTAGACGAGCTGGGTGACATAAGTACACTAGCAGATCCAAGTGTCGTTGATCAGCTTATTGCTCTTGCTGATTCCTGAATTTTGGGGTTTATTGGTTTGATTTCTATGTTTAAAATATAAACCAACAATTAAAGAAAAATGTGTTTTTGCCAGAAAATGTGTATTAATAATGGGTGAGTGAATTGCATTAATCTGCCATATGGACTGTGTAATGGATGGTTTAATCAATTTATAGAGGCAACATGGTTCTATCATCTTCACTTGTAATTTTCTCCCTCATTCTTTTATTTTCTTTTGTAACTGAATTCATTTTAATATCTTTAATGTGAAAATATCGATGTAATTGTTTCGATAGTTGAATATATCTATTGACATATGTATCTTTCTCATTAAAATCATCCGGTATTTGTAATGGTTTATAAAATTGTAAGTACAAGGCAGATACAAAATTCTTAGAAGAATAATTACTACTATATACAGTTGTAATCTTTAGCAAATAAGTCGTCATTTGAAGTAAGTCAAACAAGTGACTCGAGTGAGTGATAGCGTAAAATGTTTTTCATGCTCTGCAAGAAAAAGTAGAAGACATACCTGAAAGTGGAAGTTGGTTTTGTAGGGCCCCTCAAGGTGGTGATGCTTAGCGGCGGCGGCACAACTGTTGCAGTGGTGACTGCTAGGAGACGCTGTGTGGCTAAGAAAATGATGCCACAATTCAAGCATAGGCTTTCTGTCCATCATCTCTTTTTTATAAAAAATATCTTAACGGTAACTGTTTTTCAAATTATTACACTTATATACTATAATTCCCTTGATGCGTTTGGGAAATTGTGTATGCACTTGTAAATATCATAGAAATATCTATCACTTGATTTCAATTCCCAGAGTCCAATATTGACTGAAAATAAAAAACGAAAAATCGAACACAGAAATTGTATGCTTGCCAGAAACGGTGATGCGACTACCTCCCCTGTCCATGTGACAACACGTTTAAGGACCACCCTCCTGGCGTGCCTTAAGTACCAGCTCTTCTGTAGTTGTGCCTATAATCTCATTCGCACGTTTAAGACCAGTAGTGTAATACCTTCCTATTTGATCCTATATTTAAAACATGCATAATGACAAAATTATACATTAAATCACCACCATTTATTCACAGTGATGCAACTTGCTTAATGGGAGAACCCACAAAGAAACGATAAACATGATGACTTATTATTGCTTCTATAACAGTGAAAGTTATTTGATCTATTATATGAAAGTGGGCAGTGTACCTTAGCAATAATGCCCAGTTTTTCCAATTTGTTGACCGCATCATCCACATCAAAGTTGCATCTTTCACCAAATTCTTCTCTTAGCAGTTCTTCACATTTTTGGTCGAGTTCCTATAATATCATCACAAAGGATCATACTTGGTGTTAAGGAGTCAAATTTTGGTACTTTGTATTCATATTATACACAATGAGCAATACCTTTAAAGTTGCTTTTCCTTGTTCCATCAATATGAAAAAAGAAACGATCACCTCTTTCACCTGAAACCGGGCATATGATCAGGTAAGTCAAGTATTTACCTTAAACACACAATTAATATCTATACACTTACTTCTTGTTGAATGACATCATCACACAAATGAAGAAGAGTGCCTTTTCCACTATCGAGTTGTTTGTCATACATGAATTGTGTAATCAAGTTCTGATAAGTTTCCATGTTCGCCTGAAACCTACATTCAGTCGAATGAGGACTGGTGATTAAAAACCTTATACATCCAACTAAAACTCATATTAAGAAACATATTAAAGACTTACGTAAAGTATACTTTGGCACAGTAACCAACTACCGTTGAGACAATGGCAACAATGACCCAAAAGTCAGCTTTAGCCGTCTCAATTGAGCCAGTCACAGCTGCCTGTAAAAACATGTGTACTCAAATAACGCTATGAAAAAAACAGTGAACTAACTAAATCACACAAATTATAAAAAGACTAACCAGCCCGAAAATAGCAGTAGAAAGGAACTTCAACCAATCCATAGGGGTTAAAGTTGGATTTTTCTTCTCTGGCTGTACCATACATTGGAAAATCATACTAGTCAAACTAAAAATCCAAAAGAAGTCATAAGTAAGAGAGATATCGATTCACGAATGAAGAGTAACTCACGAGTACTATTTCCATGTCTGCCATTGGAATTTGTTTAAGATGCTTCACATATATTCCTCGTTCCTTTTTTGTCTTGGTGCCTGCTAGCCTTCATATAGATTTATAAAATTATCAAACTATGAAATTTGATAAATATTTTGACAAGCCATGAATCATACCTGTAAACGACAATTATCCTGTCAAATGTTGGTTCTTGTATTGTTATCTTATTTGCCAACTTCTCTAAACTGATAAAACGATTCATGAATCAGCAATTATTATCAGCTAGTAAAGTAGTAATCAATAATATAAAAAAAGTTCAGCAAATATAAAACCTCAGCTCTAAGTTTTCTATCCGGATCCGCTCAACATACAACTCATCTTCTAACTCTTCATCTGTGATTTCATCTTCTTTCGTTAGATCTTTCTTGATTAGTGGACTTGATTTTCTCGGAAAAAACTTTTCTAGCCTAAAAATCACAGTGAACAGACAATAATTATGATTAAATAAGTATGATCTGTGGAAAAATAAAAAGCGTACCTAGTTACTCTCATGATCCATGACCATATACGTGCAACAATCATGTCAATCTTTTCCATGATAAAATAATCAGTTGTCCGATCAATTCCAATGCCACGTCTAAAGATTATATACTGCAAACCAGTATGTGAATACAATAACCAAAAAGTAAAGAAAAATACATAAAACACTATTAGCCATTTCTTATACTGTTACACAATACCTTATCTGCAAAGTCGGGAAGGTTTTCTTGAGGATGTTCCTTAAAGTACCTTGTTAATAAACTTTTATCAAGTTTTGATTCATCCACTGAGATAGGAAGATTTAGAAGATATTGTCCTGATTGTGCAACCGCGATTTCCTCATTTGTTGCAATCTTAAAATTACTCTTTTCTAGTACCTGCATTAATATGAATAGTATTTGTACAACATTTTGCAGTAGACATGATGCATATGCATATATGTATATATGATGATACCTTAAACATGTAGTTAAGGAAATTCGGTTCAAGAACACCAACTTCTTGGGGTGATAACTTCTGCTGCGCCAATTTTTGAGCCCCGTAGACGGGGTCAAAAAGTGCATATAGTTGCTGCAAGTAAATAACAGAAGTGGAAATACAACACACTGAAAAAGATCACAAATGTATGAAGTAATTAAAACAAGATAATACCATAAGATCTTCAAACTGAAGAAGATACCATGCCCGAATCGTGTACTCGACTCTTTTGCATAGTTTCAAGAACTCTCCGCGATCAGCACTGTGCTCTGCAATATTATTTCAATTTCAACAAAGCCGAACATATACTAAACTAGCAAAACTCTTTCTTAGATGTCAAATATGCTTAATTTCAACCTTCCTTAAACCATAAACTAATTAATGGAGTTTATATGATGTAATCACATATACTACTAATTAACGAAAATGATCCAAAATCAAAGTATTTACAGACAACTAATGTCATGATAAACAAATTCCGGCAAACACGAATGCAATTTACAAATGTGTTGCTACATCATTAAAATAAATCCTTTACTTTTGGCAAGGATGGCAGCTAGAATAACATAAATATGGATCATTCATCGAACAATCAACCGAGCAAAATTTATCATAAAAAACAAGATGTATACATACCAATGAGGTTGGCCAATGTCATGATGAGCCTAGGCTTCAAAACTGGAATAACGGCTTCACGTTCTAATCGAATGATTTCCCTGTCGTGATTATATTTTATACCAGTAGCCATTTTTTGTTCGTATGATCGGATTCAAATATTTCGTTCTTGATCACATTAAACAGAGAAATCGATACATAGGAAGATGTCAAATGAAACTATGATCTGTTTGTGTTTTGCCAAGCTTATTTAATGGCGAACTTTGTGTGTTAAATGCAATGACGTTTGCATTGGACATGCAACGTATTATTCTTTGTAGTAAAGTATTAATGCTTTTTAATGAAACTATAGTTATTTTAAGTTTAGCATTCATTTGTTATTAGTCCAAATATTTTATGTTTAGCATTTTTTATTTTTTAATTAATTTTTTTATTTTTTTAATTTGTATCATTTTGTGGAGATAAAAATCCTCCCGAAATTTCCTAAAAGATTAGAGATACAAAATTTAGGTAAATTTTACTAAAATTAAACACGGGTCTAGCTATATCGTATAGTTTAGTACCATTCTGCACATACCCGTTGCGTATTGAGCTAGAAACCATGAAAATATTAAAGCTACATCTTTTTAGAAATGTCTTTACCAATCCTAATTAGGGTTATTATGTTTACTTAAATTACAACATGGTTGAATCCTTGAAATGATTTTGTGGTTGGTTCAATACTCCAAGGTTGAAATTGTGATTTAATCCCTCAAATGTTAAATAAAAGTAATAAACTTTCATGAAATCATTACTACATTAGATTAACATATAAAAAAGTTTTAAGGAATAACCACTAGCAAAGACAAGTATATTTCTAACCTTAGAGGAAGGTATCAACAAGAAAAGTTTAGTGGTAAAAATATGCTGGTCATGATAGCTTTTTTATTATACACTTGACATTAATCGATTGACTTGCAAAAGTAAACGTCACGTAGATTAACATCAAGTGTCCATTGCGATGATTTAGTCATTTACCAAAAAATTCTTAGGAAATTCCAGAGCATATAATTACACATTTTGCATAATCTCTCAAAATTTGATATAACCAGAATAGGGGTAACAGCAGCGGCAAAATCCTGGTGACAAACTTGTCAGTTTTACTCTTTTGACCCGTACGGGTTGCACAGATCAGAGTATTTACTAAAACTGTGTATCTGTGAGTATCACATATAATATCAAGGAAGATCTACAGGAGCTAAGCGAACATTCAAGTAACAAATGTTGCATTTCTCTTGTGCGCCTGCAAAAATTTCAAAGAGTATGCAGTTATGCACCCATTTTTTACAGAACCCTTTGCCTTAACCAAAACTGAAGTATAAAAACATCTAAAAAAACCCAAAAACAAAAGCCCAATTCTAACATTATTAATCCTGCAAAGATTTTATCATAATCAGATAAAGATAAACCTGACTATATCCTTCCCATATATCCATCTATATCCTACTAGTCTATCTGCTAACTTCTAATCCTGACCATCTAAAACCTACGACTTTATAACCATCGTCACCGTCCTATATCTTTGTCATACCATAGTCTTGGAAACGATTTACCGGTCCCCTGCAATGCATGTGGCAAGTTCATCCATCCTAACTGAGCTTCATTGCCACTCATGTAGTTAAAACCTGACCCTGTGCCGGTTCGAGGAGGTACAGCAGTAAATGTAGGCGAAACTGCACCAAGCCCAACCCCAACTCCGACATAATTCCCAGATGGAATAAACTGTTGCATTGCACCGGTTGAACCAATATGGGCCCCATTATGCTGAGCTAAAACACTAAATAAGCTCTCATCAACTACCTGACCACCATTCAGAAGGTCCTGGTTCGGTACTACACCGCCAGACCACCCATTGTGCACCACCTCATCAGCATGATACCAATTTTGATTTAACCGATGATGGGACGATGATGTCATGGGAAGGTTAATACCACCATTCCCGGGCCAATCATGAACGTTATTCATTGGCAACAAGTGTTCTTGCCTTGGAATTGAATATAAGTTTTCTTGAATGGTCGGAAGCACAGGATCCATTGGCATCGATGGGCACAAATTTCTAGGAAATTGATTGGTTCCCAGCATCGGGTCACTCACGGTTGGGTGGAAAGATAAACTAGAAAGCTTATGTTCATGAAGATAATGAGAATTCCCGGGATCTTTATAAAGTGATTGGAGTAGTAATTCGTTACGGTCTTGATTAGCATATGGATTAAAGAAAGAATCACCACCATCAGATCCTTTGTGCATAAAACTTCTAAGAGGATCCTTTTGTAGTAACTCGGATTCTAGAACAATTGGCTGGCTCGACTGGCCTAGTGACAATTCACCAACAGAAGCGTATCCATTGCTTACACTTAAAGATGTCGGATGGTGATAGTACACACTTTGTGGTAAGCTAACTTCAGGCCATATTTGTTCACCAACTGATGCATCTGCATGATTTATACTTACGGGATATTCACCTAGACTAGAAGGAAAAGCACTTGACTGGATCAATACATCATCATTGGCAGCATCCATGGGCATGGAGCAGAAGTTTTGGCTATCATTATGTATTACATTAATCTCTGGCAGATGCTGATTCTGGCGCAAGCATTGATTAGGCTGATCATTTGGTTCAACTTTCATTGCTATTTCATGGTTTTCTGCATTAAGATTCGCCTCTGAATGGAACACTGCATCGCCATTTTGTTCCATGTTGTCCTGAACATCCCCATATTTTAACTCCTCATCCTGATTACAAAAATTTGAAACTGGTTGATCATTTGACTTCATCTTATCTTCCATTTCTTTCCTTAACGATATTCCTAACTGACACCTGGCAGATCGCCAACTATTCCAATTTGCAAAGCCTGCAGGGAGATCTTTCTTTGCCAAATGAGACCAGTGTTCATGCAGCTTTAGTCTCTCTTCTTCTTCAAACACTTCATATGGTATAACACAGAAACTATCAAGATTGCCTAAAACGTGACTGAGAGACCTTTGTTGGATGCCGGTGTTAGAGTGTTTCATACTGCTTTTAACTCGCTCATGCTGAACTTTGCTAACCTGACAAACCAATAGAAATTTTCCTGATTCTTATGATGAATATCAATGTGCTAAAAATTTAACTATAAAGAGATTTATCACCGTATATAAAAAAGTTAATATGATTCAGATTCAAATGAGAACCTTGATATATGACATATATTTGGCACCATCACCACAGTCTACACTGAGCCTGTGTAATTTATCTCCTTTTCTAGATCTTGCTACCGATTTCGATCCAACTGAAGAATCCAAATAATTGTTCCCTGATTCCATTTTCGAGACCCTAACAAGAAAAATAATAATAAAATATATTTCTATAAGTTGTACCCCATGCAGTTAAAAGAGTGTGAGATTACCTTGTTGAAGTTTCTCCGTTCATGATTGCAACATCTGGGCTATTGCTACTATATGACTTATCTTCAGCATCGAAATAACCAGAATCAGATGTTGCACCCACATCATCTTCAGGACTACCATATATGTCTTTCTGATGTGAGGAGCCATTTTTGTCATATTCATTCATGGGCCTGTTACATGGAATATATTCATCAATGAACAAAAAGAAATAAGAGTTAATTGTATTTTTGGTCCTTGTGGTTTGGCCAAATTGCAGGTTTGGTCCCCAAAACTTTGGAAGTGCAGCGATAGTCCCCATTTTGAAGTTTGGGTTGCATTTTACAGCGATGGTCCTTTTGGTGTGAAATGACCAAATTACCCTTGTATTTTCCTGAACAAGACAAAGGGTATTTAAGTCATTTAACTTTATCCAGGGACCAAAAATGCAATCCAAACTTCAAAATAGGGACTATCGCTGCACTTTCAAAGTTTTAGGGACCAAATCTGCAATTTGGCCAAACCACAGGGACCAAAAATGCAATTAACTCAAGAAATAAACAGAGAGATGTTGCAAATATCAGAGTTACTACAAAAGTGGTGTAATGTTTAGTAGTCAACAATAAATTCTTCTTTCTTTCTAACAATTCGCAGAGAAAAAAAGGCTTAGAAAATAAATTACTGAAATAAGAGCAATCAACCTCGGTATCTGTTGGCTAAAGTCATTTTCCGGATTCACACAGCATGCCCATGTTTCCTTCCACAATTGCAGACTCCCTATCATTCTGTCAAACGACAAAATATCAATACCAACAGGACAAAACAGAAAACTCGTTGGAAAAGAAAAAATATACTGTATATAACAGAAGACAGGATATAAGATGACAGCATACTTGGTATGGTACTCTTGCAATTCCTTATAATATGCAATTTTGTTAGCCTTGTTACACTGTTCTTGACGAAGAACAGCATCAGGATGACAATCACCAGAACAAACTGAAGTACCCCTACACAGGCATATTACAGATAATTTAATCAGCTGAACCATTACAGTAAGGAGATAATTCCATTATAGCTTCCAACACATGCGTAGAGATAGACGTTTTATGTACCATGAATCCTACTATTTAAGATTGTAGTCAACATCGAGTCGTCAACTCAATTCTTTAAACAATCCATCTGATGAATATTGCGTAAAGCAAAACTTCACCATAATATTTAATACAGAGATCCAACATAAGAAAACTGATGAAAGAGAAGATGCTTTTATAACTCTTAAAGTTAAGTGACTGAATTTACCATTTTTGGAATGGACTTCCGAAGCAAAAATTGCTCCCAGATAACAAGTCATCTACAACAGTATGTGGGTCAGCTCCTTCTGGAAGAAACTGGGTGAGAAACTCTCTTTCTTGTACAGACAATTGAGTTTGCCAAACCTACAACAAGCTTCAAAAATATAAACGACATCCACAAGAAAGAAAAAGTATACGCAGTGCATAGGCAGAGCCACCATTTACTTATGAATGGACCAATGGGTTATGATTTGTCTATAACAGGGCAAATGGGTAAGATAAAAAAAGCTAAACAGCAGGTCAAAATTTGCGCAAAGTGTATTTTAGATAATTAAAACATTAAAACCTCGTAAATGATTTTATTATAGAATCCATATATCATTACTAAAATCCTATAACTTAATCAAACATATTTGAAGTGCAAACTATTTATTAAGGGAAGAGTTGAAATGTGTTTGGGTCAACCCTACATTGCCCGTTTCGACCCAGCCCCGTTTTGACTTGTAACCAAACATGCTCATTTTGCCACCTCTGCTCACGTGATTTAACTTACCTCATACGACAGCAAACCAGTCAAATCATTCAGTTCAAATAACTCAGAAGGAGCTTCAAAGACATCACCCAAGACGTTCTGGTGATGTGGAACATGAGGAAGAAGCGTTGTCAACTCTCTACGAGCAATGCTTATCTGCTCCTTCTTAGGAACAACATGTTTCTTCTTGTCATCCCACTCGAGAGAAATACTTGATCTTGTATTTAACTCATAATGTGAAATTTTTGCCTTCTTCGTTTTCTGCAGCTCCCAAGAAGTGTGATGGGTAACGTTGCTTACATTAGAACACTTATTCAGCTGATCCGCCGCCATTCAAAAAAACAATTCCGAAGAAAAATGTAGATGTTTATGGATAGTTGCTGTATCGATCTCTGACCACAGGTATGTTTCTTCCATGAAAACACTGAAAAAACAAAGTTCAGAATAACAAAATTCGGCCAAATAAGCAGTATTATATATGTGGAGAGAAACATAGACATGTTGAACAAGAACTTTTAAGAAACCATAATATACATTGTTGAGGAATTATTAACCAAACAATTGAACAAAATACATAACTGATATTATCAAACGAGACTAACGTGATGTGCCCCTCGAAATACAAAAGTTTGTTGTTTAGTCAAAGAGCATACTTCACAGTCCCAAAATACAACTTTATTAGAATCATAAGGGTCATGTAAGCTTAGGAACCGTTTGACAGCATGAAATGTCCTAATCTTCTATAGTTCTATGCCTGAGAAGAGTTACTAGTAATAACACCGTGAATGTAATAACTGCCTTGTGACTTATGTAGGAAAAAATGTAGAAAGTTTTTAGGCCGTGTCACGTGTTTAATGTGCCACAGCACAAGAACTATGAGTCAAATATCAATGATAGACGTTTGTGTGGGATGTTTGATGGAAGGCATTACCTTCAAAGCAGCACAGACAAGAAAAGTTATCTTGTAGATAAAGCCATTTATAAAAACAAGACATGTTATCGAACATGAACGTTCTGACAACATAAAAGAGTGGCTTTAATAGGTTTTACCAATTTTGTAATCCTTGCGCATTTAAGGCAAATACGACTATTAAGTACTAGTAATAATTATCTTAACTGCATATTTCAGGAAGAGGTGGATGTCCAGATGGATAATATAAAGCATTCACCAAAATACCAAATGGTGACCTTCATGTAGCAATAAGCACGCAGTTTTTGGCACAATGTACCTTTTACCAGTTAGTTTACATCTAGCTTGAATTGCTTAAAAGTCAAAACGCTCCCAAGATTCAGCTCACTGAAATTAGCAACAGTATGTTCTGTATACTTCATTTATTCTCTGAAGTCTAACCCCTGACAAGACGTTAAACCTAAGTTATAGATTTTGTAGAGTTATGGTTTAGAACTCAATCAATCTTTTATTATGTAACCTTTCCTCCAATGACCTATCCTTTTCAATGCAGCATAAATAGACAAATGTTCTATCTACTTACTGTCAATTCGTGAACATCCCAAGTGTTTTCCTTACTTACTGTGAACCGTGAACTACCATTGGCACATGCATACATCAATTAAGAACGGTATTAAAAATGACCAAAGCAGAGTCTTGTCTAAGAGATAGTAGCATACTAGCATCTGATGCTGACAACATCGCAGTCAACTAAATTTCAGACGCTTAAGATTACAAACTGCTCATAGTCTACTTATTATGTGACCACAAATTAAACACCAGCATTGTTTAAAAACGAATAATCCATGGGTTAACATCACAACAGAGTCCCACGTTTTCGATTCATATTTCATACAGCATTGCTTCTAAACGGTGAGCATAAAATATCCATTTATCAACACTACAGGTATACTAATCAAAACATTATTTACTGGCATATCATTAATCACAATGAATACATCACATATTAAGCTGAATGCATATAAATGTAATTCATAACCACATAATACCAGTAACTAGAAATAGCATACCTACAGTTTTTTACCCACTAAAAAACACTGGCATAATTCATAAACACAAGCATTTTGAAGGCGTTTAAGACTTAAGGTTAAGCTTTTAGCGTTTAGAATTCAAAGCTTTAGCTTTTAGTTTTATTGTAAGTGCTACTAATGAAACGAAAATGGAAGAACCATTTAGCGTTTAAAATTGTGGGTATGTTTGGCAAAACTATTAGCAGGCGAGAAGCTATAGTGTTTGGTAATGTAGATTATAGAGTTTAAAATGACATAAATGCTAAACGCTTCTTCAAGTAGCGTTTTTAAGAAGAAGGAAAAAAAAACCTTAAACGCTCATTCATGGGCGGAGGTAGGGAGGGGGCACAAGCCCCCTACCCAAAAAAAATTTAGTGTAAACTTTTTTTTTTTTTAATTTTAGGAGTATTTTCGTAAAATCCCCCCCCCCCCCCCCCCCCCCCACCCTCCCCGAAATTATTTTCTGGCTCCGCCCCTGCGCTCATTGCCATGCCATGCCAAACGAGCTTTCCATTTTTAAAAAGCTAAAAGGTAGATGCTCTTAAAACGCTCTATATAGTTCCTGCTAAAGCTGGTTACTAAACATTTGTATTAAAAAAAATAAATAAATAAATAAAAAGCTATCGCTAGTTTCGCCAAACATATACAGTATCATTCATTCAAATAAAGTAACCACAAAGAAATAAAAAAATTATACTAAAAAAAAAAAAAAAAAAAAAAGGATAATGTATACAGTAAGAATAAATAATTAAATTACCTAATAATAATAATGGATAGCATGAAGCTTCAACAACCTCATTGCTGAATAACAATTTTATAAATAAACCAAAACCCTAAAAACTGAAAAGAGGGATTGATTTTGTGAAGAATAAAAAAAATGATAACGTGAAAATAAAAAGAGTTAATGTTGTGTGGTGAAGAAATAATAAATGGTGCGTTTTTAGTTTTAATTTAAGGTGTAAATATATATAAGATTGATTTTTTATAAAAATGAGGGGGATAAGATGAATATATCAAGTGATTAATAATTTTTGTTTGTTATCCGTTTCGTCGTCGGTCACAGTGAGGAAGTCCACTTGCACATGTGTATACTCTCACTCAAATGTTTTGTTGTTGAGGAGGGGAGGAAACGCACACCAACAACCTCTTCATTTTTATTTATTTTTTTATTATATACTTTATAGTATACTCCGTATTTTTTACTGTACTTTTTTATAATCGCTTTATGAGCTTATTTTATTACTATCTTTTTGTAACCGTGTGGTTATGAGCGTTTGACCGACATAATAATGGATAAATTAGGTTTTTATTTTTCATTTTTATAGTAAATTGCAAAAGCTGTCCTTCTGGTTTGATCAAATTGTAGGTTTCGTCCCTAACTTTTTGAAAATGCAGACACCATCCTTGTGAGAAACTTTAAGTTGCAAATTTAGTTCTTACCAACCTTGGCTTTTTAGAGAATCCCGCTCCTGTCTCGTAGGACTTGTAGCTCGGCAGTCCACAGGGTGGGTTTTTTTATCCTTCCAGTTTCGAGTGTATTCTTGGATAGTTATAGCGGCCCATAGGCGCGAGATGTACCTTGTGGGGGGGGGGGGGCGGCGGTCCCATGGACATAGTCCTTTCAGGCAGTGGCCGTTTAGTCCATGGTCCATTGGATGGCCGGTGCAAGGCCAGAAATTGGAACATATTGATTCCGCTCGTTCCCGTCCTTCGCTTCAGGGCCTTCCTTTCCTCCTAACAACTCGCTACAGGGTCTATGTAATTGAGTTGGTTCTGTAGGTGGGGATGACGCTCGTATCCCGTAACTTGTCAGTAGAGTCATTCATCCCTATCTTGGTTGCACTTGAAAATTCGTGTAAAAGTTGCTAATTCTATTTTCTAATAGAGTCGTTAGTTATAGGGGTGTCAAATGGACCCGACCCGACCCGAACCCGATAAGGTCTTATAGAGTCGAGTTGATTCGGGTCCAACATAGTTTATCTGGTCAACCCGATAGCCTAATAGGATCGGGTTAGGGTCATAATTAGTTCGTTATCGGGTTGACCCGATATACCC
This sequence comes from Artemisia argyi, assembly GCA_030686995.1. Classification (NCBI taxonomy): domain Eukaryota; kingdom Viridiplantae; phylum Streptophyta; class Magnoliopsida; order Asterales; family Asteraceae; genus Artemisia; species Artemisia argyi. The sequence continues at coordinate 198,094,540 of CM060700.1, read as the reverse complement.
GATAAGCTATAATGTCCCATAAAAAATTTGATTTTTTTAGCTAAATTCCTTTTTTCCAGTTTGCTGCTACATGATGCTTTAGTATTTACAAACTCGATCTAGTTTTGTTATCACTTAGGATATTAAGTCAAAAAGAAACAGCTCCTTAGTCTTTTCTTTTTTGTAAATTTGCTTTTACATAATGCAAAAACAACATGACCAACTGCCCACTAATTAAATGCCTACTTGTAATATGCTTGTTTGTTTATAACGAGGATGTAAGCCGCGCGTTGCCGTGGGCATTATATAATATTAGATTGTAAGGACTAAATTTGCAACGAACCTCTAAGATAAAGGACGAAGTTCGTATGGATTTTTTTTTAATTGTTGAAGATAACGGTCGTTAGCTACTTAACGTCAAGTTAGTGATCAAGGACTGATTTTGCCATAAATGTACAAAATGAAGGACCAATTATTTAAATTATGAGAGGAGTGAATTTGCAACGAACCTCTGAGATGAAAGACCAATTTTGTACGGATTTTTTTTTAAATGTTAAAGATAACGGCCGTTAGGTAATAGTGTTAAGTAACAAACGACCGCTAGTTACTATAGCAGAAATTATTATTTTAAAGATTTACTATTCACTCACTCACAAAATTACTATAGCCGAAATTATTATTTTAAGTTGGGGAATAGTACACCCACGCTAAATGTAATGTATATATAATATGTTGGGTAAATACTAGTTTGGTAGTATTTTAATACATGAAAAAAATAAATAATAAATAAAATCTGCACAAAAATAAAATATATGAAATAAATTGGGATGTGATTAGCAAGTAACCCGATAACTCACAGCCCGATAGACCCGGTACCTTACACGGTCGGGTTGCGGGTTAGTTTTAAATTTTTCAAAACCCGATCCGATAACTTGTTTGACACCCCTACCTACTAAAATACTCGTGTCAAAAACTGCAACCCAAAGTTGAGAAATATTTATAACCACATATTCAAATAAGAGTGAGAAATTTAAATGCATCTATTTTTGGAAGAGCATCTAAAATATGTGATTGTCTTTTCTTTTCACCCTTCTTATTTTAATATTATTTCTTATTTGATCGTAACTTATTGATTGAGCCCGAACCACCTAACTTATATTGACCAAGGATTGGTCAACAAAGTCAAACGGCCTAGATCAATGCTCCGCGGAAGTATAAGGTTTCCCCGGGTCGTTATGTCCCGACGAGGTGTGAATTGTAAACAAACGGTTTCGTGATCGGGTGAATTTGGATGAAAAGGGGTTTTGAGTTTGATTAAACTAAGGAATTTACAACGAAATAGCTTAAACAAGCTATATGAATAAGACGAGAAAGGAGGAAAAACCAGAAACGCTTTAAACCTAAAAACGCGTACGTTACGTTTAAATAAAACGTAAACGTACGAAATAAAACGCGAGTTTTGATAAAATAAAATACTTACAAAAGTGAAAATCACATTTTTACAATCCTAAAAATAAAAGAAACTTTTTAGAAAATTAAAATTACTTTTTACACTATTTAATTATTTAATATTAATTAAAAACTATTTAATACTTATTATTAATATTTAAATAACTAAAATACACTTACAATATTATTTAAATACTAAAAAGGTAAAAATAAAATTCCTAAAATTATAAAATGACTAAAAATAAGTTTTAAAAATAAAAATAAGTGTTTTTGTCTTTTTGTGGATTTTCTTTTAATTAATTACTATTTAATTTCTAATTACCTAATTAAACTATTTAAAATTAAGAAAAATACTAAATGAACAGTGAAAATTCTAATAAAATTTCTAAAATTATTTTACAACATATAAAAGCTATAAAAAATATAAACTTGGTTTTTCTTAAGAAAAACTAATTATGCTATTTTAAACTAATTATTAATTAATAATTAATAAAACTAAAATTAATTCTAATTAATACTAAATGAGAAAATAAAAATCTGAGAAAATTAATATAAATACTTTAATATAAAATATAATTAATAAAAATATAAAAATGACAAGTACTTAATAAAAATTTAAAAATGAAAATTAAAATTAAATTACATTAAATAGAAACTATCACTTAATTTTAAATTGATTTTTCTTGGATTTTCTTTTACAAACCTATTTTACATCTAAAAATAGCAAACTTTTGTAAAAACAAACTTTTTAGAAACTAAAAATAAGCACTTGAAGTGCTTATTTGGTCAACAGTTGACTTCTGTTGACCAAAAGGTAAAATGAGCTAAAACCAGCTCAAGTGGGACCCACTCTGGTTGAAACAAGTCCAAACAAGTTTAGAACTTGTATAAGCTGGAAAAAGCAAATGAGAATCTCAGAATAATCAAAAAGCTAACAATAAGCACTTCCCAAAATCCACTTCAAACACAGAAAAGGGACAAAGTGTATGGCCTGATTTAGGTGGGGTCCACTGGGATACAGGTCAAAGCTTTGGTCAAACTTGAAAACCTACCATGAGGGGGGTTCAAAGAAGCAAGGTTGGTGCAGTGGGGCCCACTGATGAGGCCAGAACACCACCACAAAGTGGTGGTGGTGGACTGTTTATCTGTGCACAGAGTACACCAGTCACCCTGCAGCTCTCTTTGGAGAGGTGTGGGACCCAAATGAAAAATTGCAAAAATCAAATAATGCAAGAACCTTAGAGATGAGGTGGTAGAGAACACATAGGAACAATTTTCAACCTCTAAATCAACTCACAAAAATCACAACAATTACCACAATATTTGAAAAATTCTGAGAGAATGACTTTTGACTTTTGTAAAAACTTAGCTAAATTGACTTTCTTGGATTTCTAAAAGCTATAATCTACTGATTATGTTATAATATGATAAAACAAACCTAATCTAAGTTACATGAGTCAATTATAAACTAAATGGATGGATTTGAGGTCATAACAGTCCAACAGTGGACTGTTATAGCAAATGAAGTGGAGTTTTGACTTTTGCTTATGAAACCATGTTGTTTTAGCCTAGACTGAGTTAGTTAAACCTAAAGTGAGTTGTAGCAACTTAAAAACAGCAGCTAAGATAATGTATAACACAGATGAACCAACAAATGCCAAACACCTCTGAAACAACCAACTATTTTTGGTTTTCAAAGCAAATCACTAATTGAAACCATGCAACTGAATCCTAAGGCTACAACATGATAGAATAACTTTAAAGGAACACCTAAACAACAACAATAACAACAAAACACTAGTAAATCAAAATTATACTAAAATGGCAGTCAAAATGAAAACTATGAGCACAATGGGAACTAATGAACAAAGACCAAATATTAAGCTTCAATTACACTAACATAGACCAAATAAGCATGAAAAACACAAATAAGCAGTACTTAAGCTATTGTACAGTAAATAAGCAAAATGGAGTAATGTGGCTTACAATTGGAGTTGGACTGAAAACAAGTGAATCAAGTATCCAAGACACACCTATTGCCTCCCAAGAGACTCTAAACCATTACCATTCTTCTAAAATCCAAAATGCTCCAAGTAGCTTCAGTTATTAACACTATTTTTTTTTTCTTTATTTGGAATTTTTGCTAACTTTTGTAAATATAATCTAAACTGAATCACACCTCTTAAAAGCTTAAGAAACCTAATGATTGAACCTTAACTGAACTCAAACCAGCATAAACAAACAACAATTAGCAAGGTTGAGCACAATTACCAATTTCACTTGAGATTACCAAAAACTGATTTTATACTTTGAGAATTGGAACTGAGAAACTGTTGAAAGATTTTTCATTAACACAAAAGCTTGTTACAACTGAAATTAAAGACTGAATTGAAAGTTTTACAACATAAATTTAAATTCTACACTACGAAATGGTCTAAAACATGTGACAACCCTTCTTCTCTTTTTTTCTTGATCTTTTATAGGCCCTGGAGACTTCATTGACCTTCCCACTTCACTCTTGGCCCTTGGATGGCCTTGAATTAATCCCAGCCATTCAAACTGATTTTGGCGGCAAAATTGGGTTTGGCAGGTAAAGTGGGTTTGGTGGGAATTTAATGAAGAGAGGAGGGGGGTTGAATGTAGGTGAGAACATTTATGATAGTTGGTGAGGAGGGGGGAGACAAGAACCTGGTAATTAGGGGGGTTAATAGAGGTTAGGGACGATGAACAGTAGGATGGCTTGGGGTTTGACTGTGTTTGACCCTGCGTGTTTAATATTTAAGGGGAGTGGGCCGGGTTATTGATTGGGCTTGGGGTTGGGTTTGTGGTACTGGATCAGATATGGCTTGTTTAGTTATTGTAATTTGTTTGTTTATTTTGCAAAAACCATAAGGACCATTTTTGTAATTTAGCAAAATGCAAGGGCTGATCATGCAATCTTTCCAAAGTAACAACAAGGACCATACTTGCATAGTTCAAATATCCAAAACCCATTTTTGCAACTTTGTACTTTTCAAAATTCCCGGGGACCATTTATGTAAATTTCCAAACCTCGGGGACTAAACATGTAATTTCCTCAAAATTCTCACCCAAGGATCATTTTTGATAAGTTATGATTTTTAAGGACCAAAAATGATTTTTCTTTCAAAAATATCCCACCAGGGACTTTTTCTGCCAATATTTGAAACTCCAGGGACTTAAACTGTAAATTTCCAAAACTTTCCAATTTTTCACCCAAGGACAAAATATGACAACTTATGATTTCAAAAGGACCTTTGGTGATAATTTTCTATATTTTGAATATCCAGGGACTAGTTTTGTAATTTTATGAAAGTTGGGGGACTGAAACTGCTAATTTTGCAAACTTTGTGCGTTTTTCATTTGTTTTTGCTCATTTTGCATCTAAAACATATAAAACACAATTTTGAAATATTTTTAGTATTTTGATGCATTTCTGAGTATTTTTGTATGTTTTGCAGTTCAGATTAGACAAAAAATGATGAGTGTTTGAGCACTCATCACTTATCATACTTAATACATTTGTTATGCATCAACCTGAAGTGTAAATGATGCGAATTAGTACTTGAAACACATTTCACATGTAAAGTATGCAAAATATAGAAAATTCAACACATTTCATAAAATACATCTGATATGTGTATATATTTTTAATTTTAAGCTAAAATTATGGGCAATTTCATATCTCCCCTCCTTTTAGATGAAAATTTCATATATACCCAAACATGCATTAAAAACATTGTACATTATGCATTCAATATTTGCACTTTGGGTATATATGAAATTAATCATTAAAGTAGGGTGATATATGAAATTAATCCATAAAATTATTACATTATGATTCATCTAAACGAACCAAAATGCATCTAATTCAAATCAATACATATTCAATGTGTATTTATAGTTACTACTCATTGTTTTTTGTTTTAAGATTTCTTTATGTTCGATATTGAATATACAATAAAGTTACCACCATGGTAAAACAATAGTGGTAAATGAATTGTTACATGTTATCTTCATCATAAATTAATTGTGCACTTTTTTTCTAGATTATCTCAAAATTATTATTCATTATTAAAAATAATTATATTAAAAAATATATATTCACTATTAAAAACAAATAAATGAATATGAAAATCGGATCAAAATTATCATATTCTTTTTAATTAATATTATTATTACAAACTTTACTATAAGAATCTAACAATGCTTTTTTATTAAAATTAAAATACTACTTTAGTAATCACATTTACTATAACTAAAATTTCATTGCATATTTAATTAAAAAATTTGTCATAACTTTTAACTTATGAAAGCTTCTTATCATTAAAGATACTTTTGCTATTTTAAAAAAAAGATGAGAATGTTCATTTTAACATGATGAATTATGTTGAGTTCTTTAAGAGCAAACAGAAAAGTGGACAATTATTACAAAATATTTATTTTATTTTAAGTCGAATATACACTTGCAACAGTCATGACATTTTTTACCATGAAAAGATTCTAATCCGTTAAAAAACAATGTTTTTGAAGCCCATTTTTTAATTAATCAGGTCGAGTTATCCTTTCACCGGGTCATCGGTCAATCGTCGGATCGAACCGATTCTATACAAATGTATATTTTTTCATAATATATTTGATAAATATTTGTCCAATTTCAAACTTACATTCAATTGAATCGATAAAAATGAGATTACTCTATTGGGTTTTACTCTTTAGTTTCCATATCTACAACACTAGAAAATGCGAAAACAATCAATTTATAGTTCTAGTTTACAACAGATTTATAGTTCTAGTTTATAAATATGAGATGACTCTATGGTATTTTTAGAATCCTATCTTTATTAATGAACTTTTTAAATCAAACGAATATATACCAATATTAGTTTATAACTCTAATTTATTTTTTCGTCAAAACTTAACAACATCAGTTACCACCACTTTAATTTTCAATTTAATTATAAACTTTCTGAATCATAAGACTAAACATAACAAGCCCTCACCATTCGGTTGTCTACCCAAACCGAACTTACATTCAATTGAATCGATAAAAATGAGATTACTCTATTGGGTTTTACTCTTTAGTTTCCATATCTACAACACTAAAAAATGCAAAACAATCAATTTATAGTTCTAGTTTACAACAGATTTATAGTTCTACTTTATAAAAATGAGATGACTCTAAGGTGTTTTTAGAAACCTATATTTATTAATGAACTTTTTAAATCAAACGAATATAATACAAATATTAGTTTATAACTCTAATTTGTTTTTTCATAAAACTTAACAACATCAGTTACCACCACTTTAATTTTCAATTTAATTATAAACTTTTTGAATCATAAGACTAAACATAACAAGCCCACACCATTCGGTTGTCTACCCAAACCGAACGCCCCCCCCCCCCCCCCCCGGCGTCCCCCTAGACCATTGCATTCGTTGGTCTGTCAGTGGATCAAAAGATTGAAAGTGTGTGTGTGTGAGTGGACCGAAAGATTGAATGGTTTGTGTGTGTAAGTTATTTTTAATATATTTTTGTGGGTATGTTTTTGTATTGTAAATACGGTCCCCTTACTACAAGCATTTGGTCTTGGTGTGGTCTATGAGAGAGAAAGCTGAGATAGCGCTGATGTGGTAGTGTTGTTTGTGGTATTGGTGGGGTCTTATTACTATCAGTCTAATATGTTTTGTCTATACAAATATGGATCTTAACACAAAGTTTGAGTTTTGCAAAAATAAAATGACAAAAGGGTTTTGTTAGTTTTAGAGAAAAGAAAAGATTTTTGCTTTTTAAAATAAAGGAAAAAAGAACAAAAGTCATGACCCGGCCGAGTTTAAGGTCGACCCATGTCAATGAAAAACCCTCGGTTCAATCCGGTTCTCAAATAAGCAAAAACCCGACCACATCCCGCCCGGTCTCCTAACCGGTTCCCGAGTCAACTAAAGTTTTAAAGCATTGAAAAAAACATTCGCAAAGATAACAATCAATGTTGTTGAAAGAAAAAATAACAATCATTTGAAATATATTACAATAAGGTAAACACTTAAACCACTTGGTCTACGTCAAGTATTCACCGGGGTCAACTTTGGGAAGTTTTTTTGTAGGTTTTGCGTTCGAGTCCTGCAATGGGGTTTCCTCTTAAGCGGAAAAAAAATAGTTTATTCTTCTAAGGCGAAGGTTTGACTTTGAGGAAGGCACACTGACCTCTTATATGTCACTTCACGACTTAAATCACTAACTACTAACTAGCCGTTTAAAAAATAAATGATGTAAACACTTAATTTATCTTATGAAAGTCAGAAAATATTGCTAAAGAAATAGGAAAATCATGAACTTAAAAGACTAATGAACTTTTTGAAAAGAAAAAAACCCACTAAAAATAAATATAAAAAGGAATAAGGATAAAATGGAAACTGGGCTCATTCAAGTCCAACCAATCAACAACATCAATGGCAGTAGTAGCAAAGCTGCTTCTTCCATCATCTCTAAACTCTCCTTCCAACCTCAAACTCACCAAACAAACACCCTCTTTCCATAACCATCAACACCCAACATGGAGACCAAACAAGAACAACAAACGCAGACATGTACCTCGTATAACCTCATCACTTCAAGAAACTGCATTAATAGCCCTTCAAAATCCTATGTTTGAACTTGCAGATGCTGCTGTTGGTTATTCAACTGCTAGCTATTATACTTCTTTGGGTCTGTTTGTTATATCTGTTCCTGGACTTTGGTCACTCATTAAGCGTTCTGTTAAATCAAAGGTTGTCCTCTTCACTTGCATTGGTTTGTTACCTAGTAAAATATCAACCGTACTTTTTCATTTGTCCCGTTTTAGTTATTGTAATACTTTTGTACTTGTCTTATCATTGAATGTTTTTCTCTTGCAAAATGACCCAAGTGGTATATTAAGCCATCGTTTAATGACTCTCGAACGAAGTACAACAAGTAAAATGGGACGAACGAAAAGTATGTTCAAGGACCGATTGTATAAGTGATTGGTTTGCTAATGTGATAAAAATGATTTTGTTTTTTTTTTTTTTTTTTCAGGTGGTGAAGAAGACGTTTGTAGAGGAATTGGTTGAAGGAAATAAGAAGTCGCCGAATCAGGTTGCAGGAGAGATTCTTTCGTTTTTCACCCGTAACAACTTCTCCGTTGTGGATAAAGGAGAGACCATCACGTAAGAACATAACTAGCTAGCGACTGCTATTTGAAAATGTCATTTGAATGTTAATGAAACTTTTTGAAAGATGATTCATAAGGCTGATTGGGGAATTGGGATGCTTATTAGAGCTGCTCATCTGTGTTTGGATAAGACTAGTTATGTGTGTTTAGATAAGGTTACATCACCCTAAAATAATAAGATAAACAGTTTCGGATAATCAATCCCAACACTCAGAACTTGCTTTTCTAAAAAGCAATTTCAAAGATAGCTTTAAGCGGCTATCAATCATGTAAATTTGCTCACAAAAGCAAATTTCAAAGATAGCGTTAAGCGGCTATCAAAGATAAACATTTTCGGATAATCAATCCCAAAAAGCGATTTCAAAGATAGCTTTAGGCGGCTATCAATCATGTAAATTTGCTCACATGACAGCCTAAGTACCTAACTGATTATGTGGATATCAATTGTGTAAAATTAGATGTCGGGACTCCACATTGTCAAGGTTATACAAGCGACGCATAATGTTAACTGTTTTACATAAGTGGCATACCAAGTGAAATATACGGCATTTGTGCTACATGTCAAATTTTCAAAGAAACTCAGTGTTGAAACTTGTGGTTGATCATTCAGAAAATGTTTAACATTGATCAGACAGTTGTGAAAAATATTTACTACTACTTAGTTAAATTTATTTTTCTCAAATCAATCTCATCACATGTAAATTGCAACAGGTTCGAAGGTGTGATGGTTCCAAGCAGAGGGCAAGCAGCACTCCTCACGTTCTGCACATGTATCAGCCTGGCTAGTGTAGCCCTCGTGCTTACCATCACCGTTCCAGACGTTGGTAACAATTGGTTCGCCCTAACCATTCTCAGTCCATTGGCGTAAGTCTCTCGATCTATATATCCATGTATCTATCTATCCTTATGAAAAGACTAAAACTGAGAACTGATACAGTGGAGCTTATTACTGGAAGCGAGCTTCGAGAAAAGAGCAGATCAAGGTGAAAATGATATTGGCTGAAGATGGCACACTCTCGGAGATAATTGTTCAAGGGGATGATCAGCAGGTTGACCAGATGAGAAGGGAACTGAAGTTGAATGAGAAAGGCATGGTTTATGTTAAAGGCCTCTTTGAGAGATGATGTTCCTATATAGTTTATACACTTTATTCTTTGTGCCGATAATCCTTTTGTATCTCTATACTTAGCATCTGAAATTTTACATGTCCCTATTTAGCACCCGCTATATAGTACAAGAGTAGTTTGCCTGTTAACTTGAATATACAAGAAACATACAACTGAGTCGATGTGTTTTGGAACTATCATATAATTATTTCGATTTGTAACTGCAATATTTGTCAATCATTTCCATAACCACAGCACAAAAGACTTCAGTTTCATCCCACAGAGTCACCTTGTTTTCAGACGAAAATGCCATTTTTTTATAATTCAAAGTAACTTGTCATATAATCAAAGCTTGTCAAAGCATCAATTACATTACTATAACGATTGCAAATAGCTAAAGTATATGCAACCAAAAGCACCGTAAGTTTTGCATATCCGTCTAGGGTCCTGCAACTTGTACTGTCATGCAACAAACATGATAGATCTTACATGTTGTGTAAAGATCAATGACATTTTTAAGTAAGGCAACCAATCTTATTCACGCGGATAACAGAAACATGGAATGAGTACTCCAATGTTACAAAAACATATAAATTGAAGAATGTAACAGGCTGTTTAGAAAGTAGCAACAGGTACTCGAACACTGTCCTCTTAGCCACAAAATTAAATATCGCCAACATCTAATGTCATAAAACGCTTCGAATTTTCAGATCTTCAGATCATGTGAAAACTCTACTTATCATCCGATGAGCAACTTGTTGTCTTCCAAGAAACTGTAAGTCGGGACCTCCAAGTTGTAAGGTGCTGGGCCCTTACGGATCCTGCCAGAAATGTCATAATGAGAACCATGGCAAGGGCAAAACCACCCACCAAAATCACCAGCATTTGGTAGTGGGATGCAACCCAGATGGGTGCATACACCAACCACAATAAGCCATTCAGGGTTCTTCACCCTAGCAGCATCCTCTTGTGGGTCCCGAAGAGATGCAACATCAACACTGTTAGCCAACTTCACATCATCATCTGTCCGGCGCCTGATAAAAACGGGCTTTCCACGCCACTTAACTGTCACGGTGGTTCCAGGCTCAATGCTAGCGAGATCAACCTCAAGAGAGGCAAGGGCAAGAACGTCTTTACTGGCAGACATGCTGAGAACAAATTTGAGGACCAAAAGCCTAATCAGGGAAGCATACACAAACCTGCCACCTGTCAGGACAAAATAGGCAAATGCTCGCTTGCTTGGGTCACCAGGTGGGTAACGCTCGTGATTGTACTCATCATAGACAATTTTGGAAGTAGGGTTCGTGATGGCTGCTATTGTTGGTGGAACTCTGTCCTCAAAATTTGGGGTGATCGAATTCGAAGCAAACCCTGCAATTACCACATGGAATAAAGAGTAAGGTAACTAAACATTTGAAACCGTTATGTTTTCTTTAAGATATAGGCACATGAACAAGATTAGTATGAAAAAGGTTTTTTCAACACGGCCCGGTCTGCTTTAATTCTACCATTTAGGCATCATGTACAAGATTAGTATGTGTTGAAGTGCTTGCAGAAAAGTATCATTTTATGCCAGCTTGAAAAGCACAGCTCTAACATGCTATAATATTATCCGACCAATCATTAAGAGAACTTGAATCAGCAGGCAGAGTTTAATAGAACTAGAGCATTAAAGGACACTCTAGTTAGGGATAGATGGGGCGATTCAGGTGAGAACTTGACTCAGCAAACAGAGTTTAATATAACAAGAGCATTAAAGGACACTCTAGTTAGGGATAGATGGGGCGATTCAGGTGACATCCAATGTAGATCCAACTTTCGATATTGTGTTTATGTTAAATGCTTCTTTATTCCTAGCCTGAGAGAATAAAATTACAAACTCAGTTCCTAGCTCCAAACAAGAGTGCCCAAAATGATCCCTTCATCCCAAACAGTATTGTCATTAAATATTTCTCTGTACAAAAATGAAATGGTAAGTCCTAAGCAATAAGATACATGTGATGTTACTATACGACCCTCCTTTTTTTGTGATTGAGAAGAGGCAATTGGTTGATCTGTCTTTAATCACATGTAAATTTGCCCAGAATTACTGTCTCCAAAATCCTCCTACGTTTTATAGGTGGCAATGATCTATGGGACAACAATGGGGTGTGTGTGTGTGTGTGTGTATATATATGTGTGTGTGTGTGCGCGCAGTTAATAATATCAGGTACATAGTCCCTCTATCCCATAAAAGTTGAAACAATTAGAACTTCATATTATCCCAGAAAAAATGAAATTGGAATAATCATCTTAATTTGCATATTTCAAGGTAGAGCTAGCTATTAACAGACTGTGTCCACAATATTCAAACACTCTTTTAACACTGTGCACCCAATCAAACATGATATTTCAATGGAATTGATACAGCATACAAAGAATCTAGATTCTAGAGCAGGATGCATCAATTTCATCTTGAGAGCAGTAGGTGGCAGAAAACACAGGAATTCCCTGATCATCATTGATGTTTCTGAGTCCTCATTTCAAAAGGTCCAGCTATTCAAGTGTTTATGATAATAATGTTCTCCGGCGATAATTGAGTACTTGAGTATACACCTCTACAGTATGTGACAAAGTAAAAACTGAAGAAAAAGGAAAAATACAACAAATGGTCATTTCACTACGTTGATACTCATGATAGTCTGTAGTGTGGCATTTGTAGCATCAGAATAGGTTAAAAATCCCTAATTTGGTTGCGAGAAGATAGGTGTGAACATGTACATTAATCGAACAGGATACAACATACAAAACATAATTTCCATATCACATACATAATACACACTGTAGCCAAGTAGTACCTTTTATTTTTATTTTTTGGTTACACACTTAATTATTCATTTCTTATATGAGGATAAAGGCTAATACTCATTTTGTAACTCCAAAACAAAGCCACCACTCACCACTAGACTCCATGAGTCCCTGCATCCCCAAACAAGATCCTCTTCACAATATTTCTGTGCCACATTGAACATGCATAAAACTGAAGTCTGAAGCAACAAGACAGATCTTATATTTCTAAATCATCCTTTACTCCTCTAAAGATTTAAGAAAAATTCATTTGGTTATATAATATATAAATGCATGCAATATCATCCAAACTTATTCTCCAATATACTCATCTATAATATCCTTCGTCATTTCACAGTTGAGTCCTCTACGGGGCAACAAATGGGCTACCTATGAGCATATAGAAAGAAACACCATGTATATACTCCATCCATCCTATACAAGCTGCAGCAAATACCGTAATATTGGAAATCTTATTTTTTTTATAAGAAATATTCAAGGTAAAACTTAATGCCTGCCCACTGTGTGTTAACCAGCTTCCTTTATTCTGTAACTATTTAAGAACATCTAAACAATGATTGAACACTTGTCTAGCATCATTCGCCAAATAAATTTTCAGTTTAAAAGAAATGGTTAATTGGGAAAGTAAATAAATAACTTACATCAGGTTGCACAGTTGCACCACCTCCATTCATAAAAAATATCTAACTATAGAGTCGAATATGTATTTAAGTCTGTCACGTCTTTTCCAATATCCAAAGACGCTAAGTTTCCAACACCTAAACAACATATGTATTGGGACTTAAAACTATCACCTTTCTGCAGCCATTACATGAAGTCTTAACTTAACATGGCCTCTAGTCTAGCCGAAATATATGCTAGAAAACACTATACCCTCTTTACCTCAATGGAATGTAAATTCATAAACCAAGAGTGGTTGCAGTGACAATTTGCGGGTCTTATGAGCTTGTATTACATCAGAAAAGTCAAAATGTTCCCTCAAGTTTTATGTGTAACCGTGAGTAACTCGTAACTACTACAAATTCTGCACAATCTACCTGATATTTGCTTTTGACTCATCAATCGACTTCCAATTGACACCAATATACTAATCAAGTTGTCCAGCTACGATATACAAAACCTCTAACAATCACCACTACGTACTGCCATTACCGTATGTGTTCACGTCGAGTCACACCAGCTAGCCTTCAACCAATAACAAAAGACTAATTTTTACCATCTACTCTTATATGAATCCCAATGCTTATTTTAGCACACATCATATAAACTAATTAAATTTATCTAACAGACTCATTTCCCTATCAGTCCCCCATAACAGAATGCGATTAACACCGCTTCGTATAAACCAAACTCCTATTAGTTTTACGCGCCTACTTAAAAATGGATCTAAAGCCAAGCCTAATCTACAAATCTCATCTTTATTAAATTAAATAAATAAAAAAAAAAAACAAAAAAAAACTATTTTCGTATTCAGGTAAATTAGGTCAAAATTAAGGTAATAGATATAAAAAGAAATAAATAAAAGGTAAGAGACCTCTGGAAATGAGGTTGGAGCGATAGATCGATCGGACATCATAGTCGGCGGCGGCGGTGTTGTGGTGGTCGTCGGAGATCTGAGTAATATGGGGGGAGATGACGGAGGCGGAAGAGGTTGTTTGTCTCCAGGGAGACGTGAGGGAGGCTGCTAATCTCCGGCTTCCGGCTCGCAACATCTTTTATTATTTTTCCTCTTCTATTCTATTCTAGGGTTCTTTCTTTCGATAGAATGGAAATGTTTTTGGTTTGTTGTTTATTATTTGGTCATGAAGAACCGGCATAAACAAACTTTTTTCTTTCTGGCCCTTTAAATCTAAAGTATTAAAAATTGATTAGTTTCATTATTTGTAACACACATAATATAACGATGCTTTATAATTAACGAGGCTTATAAAAATATAATTATATAATATGAAAATTGTAAGATAGAGAAGTAAAATATCAGTTGCAAAAACTCATCTCAAACTCCTTATCCATCATAAGAAAACACACTCAATCACTTTTTACTCACATTCCTGCTCACCATTTACCCTTATCCATCTCACAACACTCACTATTCAAATCATTTTTTTTTTATTTATTAAAAATTAAATTTTTATTCATTTAAATAAAAATACAAAATATAAAAAAGCAATACGAAAACTAAAAAACATTACATGAAAAGAAACACAATCACGTATGAATGCCTTAAAATCTTTCTGGCCCGTCAAGTGCAAAGTAAATATCCACTTCTTTATCAACAAGTGACGGCATCACCTTGTAACTTTTGACGCCGTTAGGTACTGTTCCAGCTTGAATTCTTGACTTTGTTGTTTTTTTTACTTTTATGCTCAAAAAAGGTCTAAAATGCTATGTTTTCAGAATTCATCTCAAAAGTACCTAAAATGACAAAAGGAACGATTTAAGGTAATATTTGATCATATTATCGCGACTTAAGGCTCAAATGACCCCTTAAAAGCGTAACACTTTTCGTCTCATCAAATACCCTTACACTTGAGATTTGCTTGTCCTCAAGCAAATGCGCTTTTATTCTAATCAAAATACAAGATAGGGGTCATTTAACATTAATATAAAAGTAATTACAACAAGTGATCGTTCCACCTTAATCAAAATAAGCACGAAAATCATACACTAGCACCTCACAAATAGTGTTTGGATACTCTCATCTCTCGAGTGTTATAAACCTATATATAACTAATGGAAATGGAAAAATATCACTCACTACATGTCATAGCAAATAGATTACCATAGGCTTGTGAAATGATCAAAAACCTCCTCCACTAGGTGTAAGCACCTAAGATAAACTATTAAAGAGGGCTTTTCAAGGGTTATAATGTTAGGTGTAGGGATATGGAAAACACGGTTTGTTGGATAAAGGATATTTTCCTGGTAGCAAGTTAATCATCTAGGTCAATTACATGTACAATGCGGCGTTGCTAAGCCAAGACTCGACTCGACTTAAACTAATCATAAACATAAACATATACATAAATAAAAGAAACGGGATGGTATTACGTATGTTTTTCTCTTTTCTTTTTCTATTTTTTTTTTCTTTTTCTTGATTTTTTTTCGATTTTTTTTTCATACATTCTTGCCCTACCATCCAAAATAATACATGAAATGGGCCTTGGTTCTCCCCTTACACTTGAACTTTTACATACTTTACATGTAACTATTCTAATGACTCGAATTAAGATAATTGAAACATTTGGAGTATTTTAAAACTATTTTGCACATATGGTGGTAATAATTGATGTTCTTCCCCATTACTCCATAACATTAGTATTTTACCCATGAGTCCCAATCGTCCCAAAATAATATGTACAAGATATGACTCGACTTAGCAACCATGTAATTAATTAAATAATTAACTAAGGGTTTAAACAAATGTTGTAACAATAATGCAATAAAGATGAGTGCATAAAATGAAGACTAACGCGATTTGGGTGTACATTTGGGGGTGGATTGTAAACAAATTATATCTTTAAGTAAAATGCTTAAAGTTATAAACGAAAAAGATAGGCTCTGAGAGGGGTGTACTAGGGGTATCGTATACTAAAAATGAGTACATCGCAAAGGTGTGAGAGAATTACTTGACCAATGAAGTCAATGTAATTATATAAACACATGTGTAAAAACATGGGTTATCCTAATGCCTCTTATCATGTAGTAAATCTAACTACACGAATGTAGTCTCACTTGTGGTCTCATAATGAATCAGTAACGCAAGTTCTAGAATCTAAGTACTATCGGTACACTCATAAGCACTAAGGCTTTTACTAACAAATCTAGGGGCGAACCTCACATATTTGGGGTGGAAAATTTTTGAGTGATACGATTTTTGTGCTAGTCATATAACTCATATCCATGAAACGCTTATTAAGATTAAAGTTTCACTCCTATATGTTGCAAAAAAAAATTAAATTTGGTGCTAAAATTATCCTAACAAATATTTCTCTTAGTTTTATTGCACATCTACTATTAAACAAACATAATCAAGTGCCATTGTATTCTCTAAGGTATCTTCATTTACCCCTCTTACACTTAAGCCGAACATTGTCCCCAATGTTTAATTAAAAGATGTAAAAATAAAGAAAATGAAAGAATGAAACAAATACTCCCATGATTCGTTCGGTGTGAATGATATGGTAACATGGTTAAATCCTCCTCCAAGAAAATGTAACAACTTCAATATTAAAGCAAAGCCAAAAACTTAAAACTTGATGCCCAAAAACTTTACTATCCATGTACATCTTTTTGTCCAATATAACATGTTAAACGTGAGAAAACAAACAACAAAACCTAGCGTAAAATCGGCGGTAAAATCTATATAAAAAAATCCTAAAAAGCAGATTAAGATATAATGCTTGTGGAATGAATGGTTGCAGATTTCTGGAGTTTACAAGTTAAAGATTTAACAAAACTTTTCAATTCCAGCAGAAAAACCAAACTTGCAAAATTTTCAGAAAATTTGTACCTGACGTCGTTAGGTTTTAATTTTTGACGCCGCCAGAATTGATCTGGCGGAAATTTTATGTTTAGTTTCCGGAAAATTTCTAGAAAAACCTATGCCTTAATTCATGGATTTCCTGCAAAATATCATTACGACTCGATACAAGCATTTGACTCAAACAAGTACTAATATGTATGTTCATATGTCATGTTTATCGTTCATGTTCAATTCGTTCTTTGAAAACAAATTTGGATTTCCCTTACACTTATCTTTCACAAAATACCTTTATATGTAACTAAGACGAAGTTAAAAACAAAATAAAGCATTTTCACAATTTTACTTGAAACATGAATCATAAACAATAGAAATAAGAACACACATACGGAAGCAAATAAAACAAATAAACAAACAAGCAAACAAATAAAAGCTTAGGTTGCCTCCCAAGAAGCGTTTTTATTTATTAACGAGTCTTGTAGCTAGACTCAAAGTCATGCCCTGTCCTACGTGAGTGAGATCCTCATCGAGGACATCTTTAGGATCAAACTTAGGTTTTAATTTCCTATCGGTACGCTTAGTACGGTATGACTTTTCAAACTTCTCTCCATCCGGATCATATAGTGTCATCTTTAGGTGCCATGATCCATCTTGTTAGGAATACAAATATTCCTATTGAAGACTCGGTCACCTCAAGAATGTAATAGCATGGATATAGCTCGTAGTTACATATTAATATTTAGTTATTTAGTTAGTAATTATAAATAGTATTTGTGGAGTGGGTCGGGTCTTTACCCACTGTCATCTCACTCCAAAGCCCGTTTCATGGGGCATTATTATATAAGTGTATATATACCCTCTTCCCTCTAAGGGAGAGGGTTGGTTGTTTCAATATTACACACACCTCATTAGGTGTTTCTCTCACTAGAAACCTCCCACTCTCTCTATTCTTTCTCTCTCTAACACAACAATGATGAACATGTTCTTCTACCATACTAGACCTCCCGAATCACAATAATCTTCCATAATCACGATCCTACAATTGGAATCAGAGCAAGGTTGTTAATATTGGTTGATTTTTTGTGGTTCAAATCTTGTCAAAAACGTTTTCAATTAAATCTGTTATAACGTGTCTCTTAGTGTGTTATATATCTTTTGGTTAACAGTTTTTTATGATGTCGAATCTAGTTACATATCTTTTGGTTAACAGTTTTTTTGATGTCAAATCTGGTGTTTTTCCTTTATGTAATACAGTTTTTACACAAGTTTTTAATGTATCTAAATGGTCATTCACCATTTTTTTTAAACTGTGTGTGTGTGTTTTTTTTTTTTACTTTTGTCCAAATACAGTAACAGTTTTGTTAACATATACCATTATATCTTTTGTGTTGTTGCGGTAAAAAGTTATATTGGTCGGAATCTAGTCGGAATTTGCTCGTTTGGTATTTCTTTTCTTGGCTGCGAGTTGGGTTCTTCTTAGCAGCGAGTTGAGGCCTTTCTTAGCAGCGATTTGGTTTGTAGTTAAGAAAAGGGAATAAGACAATACAAGTAGATAGTGACAGTTTTGTCTGTGGCATTGCAGTAGCGATTTGATTTGAGGTAGCGATTTGCTTTCTTGAAGACAAAATATCGAACATACAGAAACGTTATGCTGCCAATTATCTTTCAAAACCAGCGATTTGCTCAAAAAGATAAATGATGAAGAAGACAAAGACAAAAGATGAATAAAAAGACATACTCGTTGACCACAACCTTTATACCACAACTCATATGACCTCATTCTTGTACATCATCAGTCCACTAAATGATAACGAAAAGAAAGGGATAGATCGAGAAGTTATAAACTCAGCCTACAACATCATAACCATTGCTACAACAGAACAGTTACATATTATCCCATTCCCTAATGAAACACAACTCAAACCAATACTCTATATCATCTACTTATACACGACAACAATCATCAACTCACGAATCAAAACGGGAAATACAAAAAGGATCTCAGCTCTATTTCCTTTCGTGTCATTCATTGCAGTTTCAAACCTCATAAGGGTTAAACAAACGAAAGAAATAACTCCTCATCGATCCAATATTTTTTGAAGCCTAGCATCAATTTTTATTCGATTCAAAAAGATAAGATTAATAACAAATCTGTCACTATCTTATTTTGGCTCATTCATTAACGCATAAACAAATCGAATAATTGAATATCTCAGTTTGATTTCGTGTATAACAAGACCGTTAAAAGATCATTCACACGAAAACAAATATCATCATAGATCTGTAGTTATTTCAAAACCATATATTTCGAAACAAAGTTTTTTAAATATACGAACACATTCAAAGAAAGATAAATAAACAACTTTGTTTCATCCCTCTTTTCGATTTGGTTACTGATTAAAACCACAAACGAAAGAAAAATAATGAACCTACCTGGTCTCGTAATCTTCAAAGATATTCAAATGAAGTAGGTTAGTGTGTATTCATTATTTTCGTAATGAAGATGAGATGAGATTTGATTGTGATTGATGATGAAACTGAGATGAGATGATTGTTTGTGATGTAATGATTGATATGTATTTTGGTTTAGATCAGATTGATGTACACATATATGTTAGGTGAGCTGTGTTGAGAGGAAATATGCAATGGGGGCGGTCAAAATGAAGTATGAGATTAGGGTTAAGAATAATGATACTTGTGATTAGGGTATGCTGCTGTTATATCTCTTGGTTATTGGATCGGGTCTAAGGATTAGTCTGGGTTATGTTAATTGGGCTTGGGCTTAAACTAGTTATAACTTATGGACTGGGCGTGGGTGCTTCTTATCCTAATATAGTAATATGGTTATGAAATGGACTGTTATGTTTCTTATCCGAAATGTTTATCAAAAATTGGGATAAAATGTTATATCCAGTGAGACAATTAATGGACTAAATTTTGATAATCATTTGGCAATAAGAGTGGTATTTTGGTATTGTTAATTTTCACGGGGATAAATTTCGCGGAACAGGGGGTATATATAGAATTAGGGTAAATCATAAACTCAACCATCTAAAGGCTAGTTGATACATGGGGATCGCACCCTCGCAACAGGTTTTACCTCTCAAGGGATCTTGAGAAGCTTATAACCCCCACCAGGCAATGTACCTGATCGTTGTAGTATAGTATAGTGACAAGTACCGGGGGATTGATCGTTCAACTCAGGAATAGTGTCACTAGGATTAGGAAGCCTACTAAACTAGGTTTAGAGGTGAGGGATGATTTTTTTGTATTTTTATATTTTTATGAAAGCAGGTAAAATCTCGGGTTTTGAAAGAGTGGGCGGAATTAGTTGCTAGTCAACTAACCCAATTAACTACAAATGCAATCAAACTAAAATAAAAGAAATGAAAATAAAACTATTAAACTAATGTGGTGGAAACAATAATGAGAAAAGTTTTGTTTACTTAGATTTCATTACTCCCTAGATATCTTTTACAGGTTGATAGCTTGTTACAATTGCATGGATGACGGGTCATATTCCTTAATACTAGTCGTAGGGCCGTGTACAATATTCCCTAACTCTATAGGATCCTACTTCACTCCTATGTCGAGCCGTTAGAAGCTCTTAACATGGGATCATTAGAATTCTCCTACGCATTAAATACAACCAAAAATCGTAGTACACCTTCGATCATGTTTCTTAAGACGTTCAAGCAAGTTATCAATGGAAGTCTGCCAGTTTTCTTAAGCCTAACATCGAATACAATCATCCGTAATAATTATAAACAAACAATCAACCCATAATCAGCATCTAGGTTTCACTACATCTAAGCAAACACAATGAAAATCTAGCCTAGCATGTTAAAGAGAAGAAAAGCGTAAGATATAATCACACAACACATAGACATATTGAATGATTTGAATGAATACTTATCTTCAATTGAACATGGAAGAATCAAGGGGTTGGAACCCTTGAAAAACTGATAAAATTCGGACTAGGGTTTATTCCCTCAAAGTTGCACACTAATGAATGAAATTTGGAAAACTATATATACATTATACATCGTGACGGCGTCATGTGTTAGATCATGACGCCGTCAACTCGCCGCCTTGATAAAATCGTATTGCCTAGATCTGTTTGTGACGCCGTCATGTAGGAATTTACTCTGGGACGTCACGTGTAGTTGGACCCTGACGGCCTTGGTGACGCCTTCAGGTCCTAAGCTTAAAAACACTCTGGATCATCAAGTGTATTTTCCACTTCCACCTCTTTTGTAACTCTTGACGCCGTCATGTGGAGAGTCTTGACGCCGTCAGGTACTGTTCCCAGCAAGGAAAATTGAGACTTTGCCGTTTTCTTCACTTTTATGCTCCAAAAATGTCCAAAATGCTTCTTTTTCCATATTTTTCCTCAAAAGTACCTAAAATGACAAAAGGAACGATTTAGGGCAATATTTGATCAAATAATCTCGAATTCGGGCTTAAATGCCCCCTTAAAAGCGGTACACTTTTCGCCTCGTCACTAGTGTGTGTGTATTTAGCCGCATGAGATGATCATGAAGTTTATTTGGTATCACTTATTTGAGATTGAAGTAGGTTTCACGAAGGCGCGTACTTATTTTATCTTGAAGCCGGGGTTGGTTGGATGCATGACTTTCAATGATAACTTGCTCGTACTTAAGATTTAAGCTGAAGACTTGGTTTATCTAGTTACCAGCAGTCGGGGTGGATGGTTGAAGACCTGGTTAACTATCACTTAAAGGAGTTACATTATCGTACTCGGTTTCACACGCATTAGACGATGTGGATAATCGCAAGAGGTGATGAAAGTCTCATACTTTGTCATGATAGTATTGAGTACTCAGAGATTTGCATGGTGCACAAATTCTCTACACCGTCCTTCCAACAACAGTGCAAGTTTAAGTAACAAATTTGGGGAATTCTACTTCATTTTCAAGCCTGGTATATCGGGTTTACTTCACCAAGTGGTCACAACAATAGCCGACAGATTATGAGGTTGGTTTTCTAGCTAATGGGTTTGAAGGTTGAGATGTGATCAACAATTCTTATGGGACATTCGATGCTACCGCACGTCAAAGATACTTCACAGTCTAAGTAAAATCTTTCAAATGCCATTCATGATTTTTCAAGATGTCTGCTTCAGACAAGAACTTCTCGTGTATATGGTCGTACACGTCAAATGATGCTTTCGAAAGTTCAAAACCATCATTGAGGGAGAAAACGTGTACTTTGATGATATAAGTTCAACCTCCAGGGGGAAGTAGTTTATACTACTTTACTTAGTATGGTTTGTTAAGTATTCTACATGTGTGAGAAGAATTGTTGTTGAGCTCTTGCATATTTCCCCAAACTTGTCATAACTCATTCTATTTATTACTGCCTCACGGTTTCTTCTTGATTTTGTAAAATCCCGCGAAAGAATCTATTTCTCGGTTTAAATCATAGATTTGTAAAATCCCGTGCAAGCCAATATCAGGTCAACTATCTCAGATAACATTCAATCTATTGATGAAAGACCTTTCCGATGGGCACTTCCAATGACACAATTTCTATCAATGAAGATGGAAGTATCCTGGAGATAGATAAGTGTATTTCTGGATCTTAATTGAATTTGGTGCTACGGTTTCAACTTCGAAGAAGGGATAAAGTATGTACTTCATGTATTGGATGAGTTTTGATACACTTCATGGCATTTTGGGTTATAACAAAGTTTTACGGGGATATGCGCTTTTGGACAAAGATCGGGATAAAACCATTATCAAAGTTAATTTTCAAACATCAAAGAGGCTAGATTTGGGCAGTTAAACCACAATATATGACTACGGCGTCAATTCATTATTATTTTATTTGAGGTTGAAGTGAAAATTTCATGGGTGCGTGTACTTAGTATCTGAAGATATCGGGGTGGTTGGATGAAGATTCTTCAAGATCCTTGTTCAAGCTTTTAACCTTTACAATGATGAAGACTTGGATATCTAGTTATTTTTGGGATTCTTCCTTTCTATTACCACAAAATAACTATCCTTTTAAGGAGTTACGTTGTAGTGCTCAGTGTCACACGTAGTTGTGGATATTCAAGAGGTGATGTACGTCTTATACTTGATGGTTGGTTGGTTGAAGAGTATATAGTACTTAGAGATTCGATGTTGCACGAACTCTCCACACCGCTCTTAGTCACACATTAGTGCAAGCTTAAGTCACAAGTTCGGGTTATTTTACTTCAGTCTCAAGTTCGTCATATTGGGTTTTTCTCCATCAGTAGTCACGACATATAGCCGACAAAATGATAATGGGGTTGGTAACGAGTTAGCAGAGGGAAGAAGAAAAGAGAGAGATGACGTCTGAATACATCAGTTCAGGCCTCGTTCTTCAACATATGATGTTTGAACACCACAGTTCAAGCCTCGGTTCTCAATGACAACATAATGACGTCTGTTCATATCATTTCAGGCCTCGTTCTTCAAAGACTATGACGTTTGAACACAACGGTTCAAGCCTCGTTCCTCAACGACAATGGCGTCTGCAGATAACACTTCAGGCCCCATTCTTCAAAGAAAAGAAAAGTGTACGTTTCAGTGCGATTTATCTTCAGAAGAAGAGAAATCTTCTTGTTAATGACCATTCTCATCAACAAGCTTCATGCTTTTACCTTGCTCCTTCAGTCAGCAAGTGGATCAACGTACATTGGATTATATTCTTATTCACTTGTTCAATCAAAAATGGCAGTCATATGCAATTTTTGAGGGGGAGAAGGGCGAATAAACTAAATGTCAGTCATCAAGTGGATCTACTTATCGTTGATTGTACTCTTATTCACTCGTTCAGTCAAAAATGTTAGTCATATGCAATTTTTGAGGGGGAGAAGGGTGAATAAACTAAAAGTGGATCTACTTACCGTTGATTGTATTCTTATTCACTCTTTTAGTCAAAAATGGCAAACTCATATTCAATTTTTGAGGGGGAGAAGTGTGAAGAAACTTCTTGTTGATTGATTTTGGGTCTATCAACATCTTCTCACGGGCTGATATTATTAGTGATGATGGGCTTCCAGTTAATGCTTCATGTACATATCATTATGATGATTTCGATTAATCGCAACCATCAGGGGAGAGATATGTGTGCATCAGGGACGCACAACAGGTTCACGTGATTGGGCTTAATCATTTATTTCAGAGTTGATATCCGTAGAGATGATCAGTGCTTCAACCTATTACTTTGGTGTTATCGTCTCAACTTGTGTTGGGTACATGTGTACGTCACGGGCTGATTAATCGTAACCATCAGGAGAGAGAAATGTGTACATCAAGGATACACAACGAGTTCACGTGATCGAGCTTAATGTCTTATGAAACAAATTAAAAATGATCAGTGGTTCAACTTGTTACTTTGGTGTTATCATTTCATGTGTACGTCACGAGCTGATTTGGTATATGTAATATAACTGAAAGCGTTTGGTGAGATGAAGATGTGATGTGCGTTTTATTAGTGCAAGTTTTAAAATTTATAAACACGATTTATCCGATTATTTATTTAGCACATACGAGCAAGTATACTCGTCCTACGTAGTAAAGGTGGGTAAGTCGAGGTTGTCCCAAGGGATTTGATAGTTTTAGTAATAAGAAAAACGCTTCTTAAATAAGGGTTGTCAATCCAAATTTATGTAAATATCAATTTAAAAGAAACTAAATAAGAACTAAGCGTATACTTGTGTATAATTCCTTGATTGGTAATTAGGAGTATCATGACAATTTAAGTATAAAGTTTGGTGTAAAACTTGTTATGATGTGCAACTAAAAATTAGTAGTTATACAATCTATGATGTATGTCATGTTTTAACTACCACTAAGAATTCTATCACCTAAATGATTCCTTTCGGACATATCAAACGAGCATAATTGCTCGCGCGTTGCTGCGGGGCGGCTGTTTGTGGCAATTATTTGGTTCAGCTCTACGTTTATTTCTATTTATGTGATACGATATTGTGTAGGTAAATATATTGAATGTTTGTCAAATATATTAAAATATATTGAATTCTTGAAAGTTATACATATTTATACTCGTTTTCATTGAAAAAATTATTTCGTGAACAATGGCGCAAGTTTCGTAATTTTTCGAGTCTGTTTGGTACATCAAATGAGGCCCGGAGTGATTTCGCGAAAAGTTTAGCCAAGATTGACACTTACACCCCCTCCACCTCTAGGTTCATTTCCCACCCTCACATTTCAATTTATATTTCACACCCTCCCCATTTTATATATAAACCATTTTTTTTTTCTTTTTGATTTCATTTTATATCAAAATAACACACACATTCCCACTCTTTCTCTCTCTCTACTCGTCGGATTCTTCATACATTCCTGCAACACCAGCAGTTTCCGGCGCCGCCGTCACCGGAAAATTTTCCGGCAACCCCTTTTCTTAGTCGGTTCGATAGATCGGCTCCCTCTTATCATTTCTAGAGCTTCTGAGCTTCTAGCTCTCACCGTAGCACTCGTACGCGCCGCCACCATTTTCTGTCACCACCACCGAAACCTTCATCACCGACGGTAAAACGCGCTCACGTGCCTCCACGCACCCTTTTTCGTTTAAAATGGTTTATGAAGAATAGATCAAAACAGAGCATATATACGTGGGTCGAGTAACATCTATTTTGATCAACATCTATTTTGATTCCTTTTATATGTTTAATCATTTATTATTACTTTATATAGTTTTTCTTTAAGGTTTCGTTTTTTTTTTTCATCCATCAGAGGGGATTTAGTAACGTAGGAATGCATAGCAATAATTAAAGTAGGATGAGGATATCTCACAAAAGGATTCTGATTATTGTATATAATAGAAAGAAAGAAAATATAGTTATTTTGTTATTTAAATTTTTTGTTGTAATTTTTTTTTATGTTGTGGTTCAGTTTTTTTGTAATCGAGCAGTTGAAAAAATAAAAAAATAAAAAAAACTGTAGCTACAGTGCGTGCTACAGTACCACCGATGAACAATGCTTATAATAGTGTTTTGGGGTGCTGGTAAAGTGACACGTGTCGGTGCCTCGTAAATTGCCTGGGTTTTATATATATAGTATAATGAGTATGACAATTCTATAATCACATGGTTGTTTTGAAAATCAATTCTTTTCTTATGAATTCCTACGAATTCTTTCGGTCCTTTTTCGTGATGAAATCTTCTCAAATCCATTTTAACAAGTAAATAAGATGGGTGTCAATTTTGGAATAAAAACAAGTTGAAACTCCTTTCGGACCTATTTTTCCAAAGATTGTCTTTACCAACAAATTAAGCAAGATTAGATGTTACTTCAACAAACTCATAAAATAGATATGTTTTCATGCATCACCTTTTTCATAAAAGAATACTCCGTAACCAATCACATCATACACACAAGTATATCACAAATTAGCCCATAGCAATCATATTAAAACATAAGTAAATAAGAAAACTTTCATTAAACTCAAAGTAACAATTATTCATTATAAGTATCAAGGTGTACCTAGCTTGAGAATTACAATGAATAAACTTGTGGAACTATAGCAACCACACTCCTCCAATTGTTCACTAACGTAAGTAAACAACTCCAAACTCGAACCAAGGCTTGAGACTCGAACTCAACACTTTCTGGACGTTTTTCACAACACTTAGTAAACTTTCAGGCAATATAAGATGAACTAACAATATTTGGTGTAACACTTAGTTAGATATTTGATGGTACATGTAATCTAGACCCTAAGTAGTCATTATATAGCATAATAACACTTATCCTTCAAGTAAAAAAACGTCCCTCTTGAGTTATTTAAGCAGAAATGATCAGCCACAAATGATTATGGGGAGTAAATTCGTCCATAAATGCAATACTTGTAACAGCAGTCACCTCCATCCGATTGGTTTCTCTCCATCCGATCGGATGACACTCCTTGAGAATACTCCAACCGAATCGGATGCGGGTTGCATCCGATCGGTTGGACACTGTCTGGAAACTATTCTTTTGTCTTTTCTTTGTCGTTTTACATTGCATGCATTGTCTTTCTTCGTGGCATGACTTTATTCATTAGAACTTGATATTTCCTTGATAAATATGTGTAGAAGACTTGTCTTTATCAAATCCTTTTGTCCATGCGTCGTTTCTTTCTTTCTTGATCTTCTTGAAACTCTCCAAATGTGCATGATCACTTCATTTCTTCATCTTTTAATTATTTTTACCTGCTTTTAGCTATATTTGCATGCATAAACACTTTTCCACGATTAAGTAACAAATATATACAAATATGACCAATTTCCATGCGTAAAACAAACAATAACGCGACAAAAAACATGTTAATTTTGAGCGTTATCAAATCCCCCACACTTGAGCTTTGCTCGCCCTCGAGCAAGTCTTAATCAAAAGAAAATTGATTTCAATGGCAATAGTGCAAATATCTTATTTGAACTCAAACAAGTAAATAAAGAGCTTGATAACAATTCTATGCACCTTACGAAGATAATTTGAAATTCACTCATCACTCAATATGTGTTATGATTAATAGATCACTCATTGCTCAGTCATGATTTATGTTTCTTACCATAAGCTTGTACAAGTATCAAAACAATGAAATAATTCATCAAAGAGGTCTTTTATTCGGGTTGTAACGTTTAGGCTAAGGGTAAATAAAACTTTCGTGCAAATATCTTATTTAATAATTACACTAAGTCAAAAAGGTAAGGATAAGGCCTGTGAATATTTATGAAATTGGTTTTAAAGAAAAATAAAATCAAAGTCTAAGTCTCATTGTTGCTAATCACGAACAAACCACAAATCCCATAAATGATAATAGTTACAATCTTTCTCCTCTTCGAACTTTCACATGTCGATACATCGATTCACCATAAAAATATTTTTCATACTTAGCACATTGGCTAACAACATATCACATAACTTTCTTTATTCATAATAATATAGCACATTTGCTATAATTGTCACCTTATAGTTGCGATAATTTTTTTTTTTTTTTTTTTTTTTTTTTTTTTTTTTTTTTTAATACATCTCCCCCACACTTCGCATAAGCATTACCACAAAATACAAATAAGAAGTTGCGCACCTTCATCTTTGTCGGAATGGCACACACAAATAACAAAGTGTGTCTAACTCATAAACATCGAAAACAATCCAACATACCAAGCAACTAGCAACCCACCGTTTAGACTTTGACAAGAGTTAGGCTAAGGTTTAAAGTGTAAAATATTTTTGTATTTTTCTAGATTTAACAAAATGAAAAGGATGGCTTAAAGGGTTTAACTCGGGGTATCTAGCGCTAAAGATAAACGCTAACAAATGGGTTCCAAATACGAGGATAACTAACCGATGTGGTTAGAAAAAATTTGTTTTGTAAACGGATAGCCATTTGGTTTTATATCCTAAGTTTGCCTCTTATCATATGAATATATCCTTATCATTCGAAAATGATTTAACCGTAATGCATAACAAGTACAAGTTCTAGAATTAACACAACCACCGGCACACTCATAATGAAATATATAAATAGCATGAGAAACACTATTCACATAAAAAAAAACTAATCCTCACAATTTATAGTAATAAGGGTATAAAATTGTGCTAGCAAATGTTATCAATTCCGAGACGAATTGCTCTTTAAACTTAATTTATTCTCCAAAAATATCATTATTATTTACCATTGAATCAACCTTATTTTAACTAAAATATGAAGGGCGAACTACTTCTAGTTACTAAAGTTCACGACTCTAAAAAAAACGAAAATTAAAAATTATGCAATTTTTCTATTTTCTTCCCTCCCTCACACTTAAGTTTTGCATTGTCCTCAATGTAATAAAAAAAATGACTTCAAAGTAAAGGAAATGGAAAAATTTAGAAAATACCGGAGTTAAATACGCAATATGCATATTTGATCATAATAAGCAAATGAGTTTATCGACTCAAAACGTTGATCAACTATATGCTTCCGTAACAAAACCCCTGCAAGAAAACTGCAAAATATACGAAACAACCAAACAAACACAAACAAAAATATCTAAATGAAATAAGTAGAAAATTAAGTTACGTTATAAATCCTAAAAGAAATAGTTAAAGGTAGTGGAGATAGAAATAATTCGACACATAATTGTTTTAACACAAACCATAAACCATATGACGATCACTCGTCATCATCAATAACCCTTTTTGGGATGAACAAACTCGTCCTCGCTCTCATCTTCATCCTCATCATCATCTTCATCCACCACTCGTCGCTTCTTCTTTCCAACTCTTGATGACGAACCTCCAACATCATAACTCGATCGTCCAGGATTAAAACTTGATCCACCCACATTGACACCTGAACTACCATACTCGAGAAGTCCACCGTATGGAGGGTATGGCTCGGGAAATGGTGAATAACTAGGATAAGGGTAGGGGTATGGCCCAGGATATGGAGAATATGGTAACGGGTATGGTGAAATATTTGGTGGGTTGTAGGGAGGTACCTCATAATTGGCATCTTGTGCCAAGTGTTGGATCATTGACATGGAATAATCAAAGTTGTAATTATTCCTCATCATCATTGAATCTTTCCAAACTTCCCTACACTCAATAGCATTCAACTCTCGGTTCCAATCACCCCATCCCGAATCAAAACCACTTTGAGTATTCCCCGAAAAACTTCCTATTTGAGGTTGTGATGGTGCCTCCGTATAAGCTCCTGATTGCGCCCCCACACTTGGTTCGGTCCAAGGTCCCAAAGTCTTATTATTCCTATCCAATGCTTTTCCAAAACTAAAAGCATCCCATATCTCATTCTCCATCCTCACTCGACACTTCCTCAACTCATTCTCATTATAGTACCCAATATTCTTAGCCAAAACGGTCACATAATGACCTCCACAAACATCACTTTGTTTCTTAATTCCCGGTGCTCTCTTAGAAAGATATTCGGAAATAATCCATGTCGCATTCCCATTCTTATCTTCCTCCAATAACTTCATCACCCATAGGTCCAGTTGACTACATTTGTCTTGACTACCGCTCCTATGCAACAATCCCCAAAAAATCAACTTTTGTAACACCTTCATCAACGGATTCCTAATCCTAGAAGAATTCCTCATAAGACAAGTTGGATCACCAATTCTATTCCAATAAGCATCAACACCCGTGTATTGATCATGATCTCTTGCCAAGCTCACAAAATGTGGTCCAAACAACCTATGATTAACCTCACTTTCCTCATACAAACCTAGGGCAACTGCAAAATTTGGCAAAGAGAAAGCATGTTCGCGCCCACACAATCTAAACCAAATACAAACATCCCCAAGAACATCATTCACCTTCCTATCAAAGTAAAATGTAGAAAAGAACTCCAAACACCATTCCTTGTAAACATCCTCACGTATACTAAAAGCTCTTTCCCAAAAATAATCTTCAAACCTATCCCCATCACCGGGATACACATAAATCATAGTCATCATGCTCCTCAATTGATCCTCACATTCATACTCCGCAAGCAAATCCCAATCGATCAATCTAGGCTTAGCAATCTTTCTCTCTTGAAGTTTTGAAAGACGTTACCTATACGCATTCTTCTCATCTTTGTTTTGCACATGAGAAAACTTGACATTATCATTAGACTCCGGTTTCAAACTGAAAGTGATCCTCTTCCTCTCGTTCCTTTTCAAATACTTGTTAACAAGCGGGTTTCTTTGACTACGACCCAACCCTACAACATTTCCCTGAAAGAAAACTCAAATTATGTTATTATAAAAGTATAAAAACTAATACCAATAAATTTAGAAACTAGAAAATGCGATTTCAAAAATGTCAAAAATTTTTCCGTAGCATCCATCCGATCGGTTTGTGCTCCATTCGATCGGATGGATCTTTTGGCACACTCCTATCCGTTCGGATGCAACGCGCAACCGAATCGGCTGGAGTTTCTGTTTACATAATGCATCCTCAATCCATTCTAAACGTTTCCCAATCAATCCGAACTTCTTTCTAACTTGTAATCTACCGTTTTTGAGTGCTTCTAACATCTGAACTCTCCTATCAACGATTCGTAACATTTCCATGCATCAACCTAATGATCCTATGAAACTCAAGAACACCATCTACTAAAATCTTCCAATTAGTGCTCTAATTAACAATGCAATTACCTAACATCACTAATTATCAAGCATGTAACTCCTGGGATTCATCAATTGCAGATAAATTAGCTCCAAAGATTCTACCCAATTCAATCCGAAAATTCAATCAATCAATTCTTACTCAAAACTTAATCAATTGATCTAAATCTTTTTGCAATACATTCTCCTATCATCTAATCACTTGTCCCCAAAATATTATATCTTAATTCGAACTAATTCAAAAATACCCAATTCGTGACCTAATTTCAATCATCCGAATAAAACCTAATTGAATGAAATTAATGATGTAACTTACTTGACTTGATGCCATTGTTGATCAATTATCACTCCTGCAACTCTTAAACAACTTCTTATGGTCGAATTTATGACCTCAATATTTTCTTTTTTGGTGGATTGTGTGTGTGTGTGGTTTTCTTGGGTTTTTGAAAATTTTGGTTTATATATTCAATTCCATTCGATCAGTTGTGAATCCATCCGTTCGGTTTTGTATGAAATTGATTTTTCAAAGCTTTTCCACTACTAAACTTAGTACAAGCACTAGTAGTTCTTGTCTCTTCAAAAACTTGTCTTTTTGTATGTATATATTCCAAACATACTTTGTCTACCAAAAATTTGGTCATCATTTCTACTTCTAAACTTAAGACTAAAAACATAACTTAACCTCTTAAAAACTAGTAAACATATAAATAGATAAACAAACAACTAGATAAATAGATAGTCTTATTTCAAACATAAAATGCATAAAACCTAAAAACATAAAATAAATTGCATGAAATTAAAAATATGAAACAAACAAATAGCACAAGATGTGCTTTATTCTTGTGATCATTCTTCTTCATCCATATAAATATTCATTCCTAATAATGTCTTCTCCACGATACTTGTTTGACAACTTCCTAGTAGTCTTTTGAGTTTTGAAACTTCGTGCAAAATTCCTTCCGTTAGGACATGTGATATCAAATTTGCAATGCCAAACACCATCTCCTTCTTCTCTTTTGTAAATGCTAGGACCATCGGATCCCCATTCCAAGTTCTTCAATTGGACCGATAAAGATCCAAGAAAATATGTCAATTTGTTAAACACAAAATGTTTTTAAATGGGTTAAAGAAAGCCTCCATTGCTAGAGCCCTTTCCATTTCATCCTCAATATCAAAGTAACTAGGTGTGCATGGGCCAAACTTGGGCCTACCATCTTCATCTCTTCCTACTTCAAAGCAACCAAGGTAATCCTTCACTTGGTCCTCATCATTATCAACCCCATTACTACCCCCTCTAGGCTTTGGATAGTAAGTGTTCTTTAAGAATTCCATCGTCAATTGTCATGGTACCTCTTCCCATATCTATTATCGCTCCACATGTTCTTAAGAATGGTCTACCAAACAACAAAGGTAGTTCCTTACCAACCGCAACATCCAACACAAGAAAATCCGCCAAGAACGCTTGGTAACCAATTTGAACTCTAACATTCCTTACCTCACCCATTGCTTTCGCCTTAGAATTATCCGCCATAGTGAGTTTATAATTTTTAGGTTTAGGGTCTCTTAATCCTAACTTTTGATACAATGGGTAAGGCATAATACTAACACTCGAGCCCGTATCGGCTAATGCATATAAAGGAGTTGTCCCATTAATTTTAACCGGCAAAACAAAATTTCCGGGTTCATTCATTTTCTTTGGGAGCCCATTCTCAATTATCCTTCTCTCCTCTACTTCATCAAAACTATTATCTTCCAACTTCGACTTTGCTAACATAACCCCATCTAATTTCTTCCTATAATCTATGTAGTTTCTTAACACTTCAATGACCGGTTTGTTTTCCATCAATTCACGAATTTTTGCTTCAAGATTCTCCAAGATAGCTTGTTTTTGCTCTTTGGTTAAGGGTTTGCTACTTTTTGGTGAATTTGGTGGAGTTTTGGATGATGATGATGATTTGTTTTCTTTTTCTTTTTGGGTGGAGGGTTGGGTTAATTTGTTCAATGGTGTTTTGTTTCGGTTAGCCTTGCCCATCTTACAAATTTCAGCCATTCCTTCCTTTATCTTTTCCATACCTTCACAAACATCAACAAGCATTTCATTCACACATTTTCCTTCTTCCAAATCATTTATGTTAATTCGTAACTCCCCAAGTGTGAAATCCAATGTACACTTGGTAGTCACAAGAAAATCTCTACCAAAGATAACCACCGGTTCATCGCCATTAGTATATTCCACAACCACAAAATCAAATTTGACAATGTGACCATGAATGTTCACTCTAAATTCTTTCACTTTCTTCCTTCCATAATCTATATAGTCAAGCCTAACAAAACCAAGCTTGTCAAGTACTTCTTCCGAAATGTAATTGTCTCCATATTCCATGTTCAACTCCGCATCCCACGCTTTAACACCTTCCACCGCACAAGGTGTAGAATACCTCATGTGTGGAGCATCGAATTCCTTAAGTGGTGCTCTTATGAAAACAACAACCTTCCTTTCCTTCTCCTTCTTTGGGTAACACATTTCATGTGGCAAGTAAGACACATTGTCACCAACAACCTTTTCTCCTTCTAAATCTAACTTAGCCTTTTCCAATATGCTTTCCAACTTTTCCAAGGAATCACCGGAATCTTTGAAGATATCCTCCAAATCTTTCAAGTACGCCAAAATCTGACTTAAACTCTCCATTTCAACTTAAGCAATTACTAACTATAACATAACCATCAACAAAAACATCCAAATCATTAGCATGAGGGTTAGTTGTAAGCAAATAACTCTTAATATGAAATAAGAATAAGTAAATTAACAAACTAAAACACTTAGAATTGAAAATAAACTAGAAAATAAAAATGTTAAAATTTTTACCGTGGCTTCCATCCGTTCGGATGGACATCCATCCGATCAGATGGAACAATTTACCCACCTCCAACCGATCGGTTGGAACCCGCAACCGATTCGGTTGGAGCTTCTGAAACTAATTTTTTTTTTTTTTTTTTTTTTTTTTTTAAAGACTAAAAACTTGAAAACTTTAAAAGCAACCATTGAATGTCTAATTAACTATGACTAACTGTATTCTAAACATTGTAAAAGCATTAACTCTATTTAAGATTAATCAAAACATTAATAACTAATCATAATCACATCTTAAAACTAATAATTACTAATATTAATCATCTATTCATTAAAATTAATTAACTAAAAACAGAAAACTGAAAATTAAATGAACAAACAAGAATCCTAAAATTTTTACCGTGGCCACCAACCGATCGGATGGATATTCATCCGAATCGGTTGGCTAAAACCAATTTTTTTTTTTTTTTTTTTTTTTTTTTTTTTTTTTTTTTTTTTTTTACTCTAAAAACCTGAAAATTCAAAAATTACAAACAATTTTATTACTAAAAACTAAGAAATTAATCAAATCCCCGGCAACGACGCCAAAAACTTGATGTGCGTTTTATTAGTGCAAGTTTTAAAATTTATAAACACGATTTATCAGATTATTATTTAGCACATACGAGCAAGTATACTCGTCCGATGTAGTAAAGGTGGGTAAGTCGAGGTTGTCCCAAGGGATTTGATAATTTTAGTAATAAGAAAAACGTTTTTTAAATAAGGGTTGTCAATCCAAATTTCTGTAAATATCATTTTAAAAGAAACTCAATAAGAACTAAGCATATACTTGTGTATAATTCATTGATTGGTAATTAGGAGTATCATGACAATTTAAGTATAAAGTTTGGTGTAAAACTTGTTATGATGCGCAACTAAAAATGAGTAGTTATACAATATATGATGTATGTCATGTTTTAACTTCCACTAAGAATTCTATCACCTAAATGATTTCTTTCGGACATATCAAATGAGTATGACAATTCTATAATCACATGGTTGTTTTGAAAATCAATTCTTTTCTTATGAATTCCTACGAATCCTTTCCTTTCGGTCCTTTTTCGTGATGAAATCTTCTCAAATCCATTTTAACAAGTAAATAAGATGGGTGTCAAGCATCATATTCCATATGTTTTGGAATAAAAACAAGTTGAAACTCCTTTCGAACCTATTTTTCCAAAGATTGTTTTTACCAACAAATTAAGCAAGATTAGATGTTACTTCAACAAACTCATAAAATAGATATGTTTTCATGCATCACTTTTTTCATAAAAGAATACTCCGTAACCAATCACATCATACACACAAGTATATTACAAATTAGTCCATAACAATCATATTAAAACACAAGTAAATAAGAAAACTTTCATTAAACTCAAAGTAACAATTATTCATTATAAGTATCAAGGTGTACCTAGCTTGAGAATTACAATTAATAAACTTGTGGAACTATAGCAACCACACTCCTCCAATTGTTCACTAACGTAAGTAAACAACTCCAAACTCGAACCAAGGCTTGAGACTCGAACTCAACACTTTCTGGACGTTTTTCACAACACTTAGTAAACTTTCAGGCAATATAAGATGAACTAACAATATTTGGTGTAACACTTAGTTAGATATTTGATGGTACATTTAATCTAGACCCTAAGTAGTCATTATATAGCATAATAACACTTATCCTTCAACTAAAAAAAACGTCCCTCTTGAGTTATTTAAGCGGAAATGATCAGCCACAAATGATTATGGGGAGTAAATTCGTCCATAAATGCAAGACTTGTAACAGCAGTCACCTCCATCCGATCGGTTTCTCTCCATCCGATCGGATGACACTCCTTGAGAATACTCCAACCGAATTGGATGCGGGTTGCATCCGATCGGTTGGACACTGTCTGGAAACTATTCTTTTGTCTTTTCTTTGTCGTTTTACGTTGCATGCATTGTCTTTCTTCGTGGCATGACTTTATTCATTAGAACTTGATATTTCCTTGATAAATATGTGTAGAAGACTTGTCTTTATCAAATCCTTTTGTCCATGCGTCGTTTCTTTCTTTCTTGATCTTCTTGAAACTCTCCAAATGTGCATGATCACTTCATTTCTTCATCTTTTAATCATTTTTACCTGCTTTTGGCTATATTTGCATGCATAAACACTTTTTCATGATTAAGTAACAAATATATACAAATATGACCAATTTCCATGCGTAAAACAAACAATAACGCGACTAAAAACATGTTAATTTTGAGCGTTATCAAGATGTTGATATTATGTTCCCCAAATGGACAATCTTGAAGAAGGTCGAGTCTACAGTCAGTTCTACATTTTCCGCTGCGTGTTAGAAGACTAAAGACGATATGCATTTAACTATCAAAAGACTTCTTTATATTCAGGGCATTCATTAGAAAGTTTGTCAGTTTAGCGGAGAGCACTAATTAGGGGAGAGTGAAAAGCAATAATTAATCCCTAATTAGATTTGCTCACATTGTTCTTCAGCAAGCAAAGTGATGGCAGCTGAGAAGAGTCAGGAAGCTGAAAGATGTAATGAAGTTTGAAGACCACTCTCGGAACTGCTGCATCAAGTGTTTCACCGTTTATGAAGATCTATGATATAATGTTTCAACCATTGGTTTGAAGAATACTTGTAGCCTGTTCAAGTGTTGTATCTCCTATATTCCGCTGATGCACATATATCTGTTGATACAACCCATACTCCTTCATCAACCACAATGGCTCAAGAAGTACCATCTGTTAGTACTTCTCCAACAACTCATGAAACTATATTTTTGGTCATTTATCAAGGTGTTGAAGAAAAAAATATTGGAATTCATGTTCATGAGATCGATGATGAAACCCTCCTCCACAATCTTACTCCAGACCCGAGTTCTGGAGAATCATCTTCACAAAGGATCATTCGATCAAATTCTCATCAGCTCAATCAATCGTTTGGTTATATCAGCAAGTGGTCAAAGGCTCATCCATTGGAGAACGTGATTGGCAGTCCTTCCCGACCTGTTTCGACGCCATATGGTGCTACTTTGATTCACATGGAAATCTGATGCTATTCGTCGAAAAACGATCTGATTGAACGCTTATCTATCTAAGAAAGAATTAAGGACGTAATTCTTCATGTATCCTTTGTAAATATATAAAATCATAAAAACACAAAAAGATTTTTCAATTTCATAAAACTTTTATAAAAACAAATACAAAAATATAAAAGCTTCAAAAGGAAAATCAAAACTAGAAAATTTTCAATATATATATATATATATATATATATATATATATATATATATATATATATATATATATATATATATATATATATATATATATTCTTCTCACGACATGTCTCTCGTGTAATTAATATTATGTACGTTTCTAGAAATGTCATTCACTAATGACACGGAAACATACATACGCTTGATCGAGAGTTCTTTTATGTTTTTCAAAATAATGTTTTCTAAAACTTGTCGTTTCTTAAAATCTCCTTTTAAAATGGCTTGCAGTTATTTCAGACTGTAACCCTGGATTTAATCTTACGGTTTGCTATTACTTCATATAGCAACCCATTCTTTAAATTTGAGGAATACATGTCGTCAAAAATGCGGTAGTTCCTCTTACTGGGTGAAGTTCACCCGGGCATGGATTACTTTATATCCATGTTTCTTCGAAATGATGTACGTTTCAGTGCATCATTCCTTGTATAAGAAGAGAAGTCTTCTTTACGTCTTGAATACTTTTCCTTCAATAATTATTCAGGAAAGTATTTGATCTAAACTTGGGGGTACCATGATTTTTGAAAATCAATCAAACTTGAAATTTTGTATAAAATTTGCCACTCAATCGATGCTAAATGATTAACCTTTTTGCGTAAAATGATAAATTGAAAATGGGTCATCGATTGAGGGGGAGAATGATTTCAAAATTTTTATGAATCATCAAAACTCGCCACTTTGTACATATCAAGCAGCTTTCTAATTTGTGATGGTTATGTGTCAATACATGAACTTTTCATGAGTTCCTCGTTGAACTCCAAATCATTTATAAACTCATAAGTTCTGACACATAACCGTCCCCCTCATAGATTGAGGGGGAGCTAAAAAATGTTCCTATTATCAGACCAAATTTAACCTGACCACATTTTCTCCCAATAAAAGTTTTCTAACTTATTTAAATCAATTGAGATCCAAAATCTCAAAAGGTTTGATATTTTTGATCAGGAGAGAGAATGAGATTTAAATAAGAAATCTGATAAAATGTGATCTTTTGGACTCAATAATAGGCTCCCTCGTGTGTGCTAAACTCTTTCATAATACCGATGCACATATTAAGGGGGAGCTAAAGGCGTACCATGGCAACTGTGGATAAATACCAAAGACCGACCATTTTACTTTATGTAATGGAGTTATAAGGTTGATAAGGTTAGGTATTTGTTCCCACGATCCTCCAGAACCGAAGGGATCTACCCCAGGGACAATCCTCTAGTTATAGTAGAAGTCCTTAGGTATGATGAAAAAAGGAAAAAAGTGATAAAGGGAAGAGTGCCGACTGAGATAGAGCTAGGACTGGAACAAACCCAACAAGGTTATAGTAATGAAGTCTCGGTAAGCACTGAAGGGGTTGAAGAATGAAAAAGAAATGTAAATGAGAAAGGGTGAAAGAAATAGCCCTCCATATATTCAACCTTAAGGTAGAAACCGGGTTCATGCTACTAGTGGTTACCAAGGTAACACTGGTATTGAAGACAAGACGCCATGGACCCAGTGACGCACTGCACTAACCTTCCTATCCACTCAAGTTCTCTTAAAAGGACTTGTTTCATTCTCACGGGGAACCCTGCATAGTGTATCGACCGTTCACTGCGAGCTATGTTGATACTAAAACAGGAGACGCCTCTCCAGTCTCCAAGAGCGAATCAAAACGCACAATTGAGTCTAGAGCCAAGAGATCATCCATAAATCTCGTTAGGACACAATTCCAATATGCTTACTCTTTCATACACCGTGAAAAGTAAGAATATATATTTAGAGTCCTACGCATTATCCTTGTGGTATTGCCAGAGCATATGAGTGATATGCAATTATTCACAATGACAATCGAAATCCTTCTAGAGCGAACATCTTTCAAGCTCTTGGTAGGTGACATGTGAGATCCGGCTTGGATCAATGATCAAGTGACTGGAAAGCAACAATGGGGCGATTCAATCTTGAATCAAACTTGTTCCAGGATATGGATTGACGTATGCTTTTGTAAAACCTTTCAATGTGCTTACCAACTATCTTTCAAGCACATTGATTGGGTATACTTTCTCAAACAAAAGTATTTTTGATGGAAATGTGATTCAAATTACAAAACTCTCGTCGTGTCTAAAAATGTTTATTAAGTGACACGCGAGTGATTTATATAAATCAATTTCTCATCAATCAGTGAATATCAGTTCACCGATTCACTCTATCATGTTGTCTGCTTTGAGACGTTTCGGTAAGAGAACATGCTTAGTATGATGATTCCGAAGTGGATTCTATGGAAGATTCATTACTACAAGCTGGAAATTCCTGTCAAGGAGAGTATTCTTTAAAAGAGATTCTACCTGATCACAGGTCGGTTTTTCACAAAACCGGAGGGTAGTACGTCCTCGCAGAACGAATGACAAAGCCATATTCGTTCTCTATCTCTATTGCTAACTGTTTTATTTTATGAACATGTAAAGATGGCGATGGTGATACCCAACTCCAGCTGAATCGTGTCATTCCATACCTCATGCTCACACTGCCAAATCATTATGAATGAAGATCATTAATGACGAGAGACTTGCAACAATGAAAGTTGAAGAGACTAACAACAACATTTCCGCAACTCTGATGAAAATTCTCCTAATCCAGAAGAATGTGAGCATGACGGTTCAAAAGTCACTATTCCACATGAAGGCGAAACAACAAAGGATGAGCTTGGAGATTTACGGTAGCTAATGACCTCAATAAAAGATCAAAGATCACACATACCAAAGGAACCTCAAATCACAAGATCATTGCTTGAAGTATAAAGTGTGTTGAACATGAAGAATCAATACTACGAGCTACAAGATCACAAGAATGCTTGAAGACAAAGATCTTAATCTTCAAAGGTGACCTCGCTTAAGGGGAGATTGTTAGGAATACAAATATTCCTATTGAAGACTCGGTCACCACAAGAATGTAATAGCATGGATATAGCTCGTAGTTACATATTAATATTTAGTTATTTAGTTTGTAATTATAAATAGTATTCGTGGAGTGGGTCGGGTCTTTACCCACTGTCATCTCACTCCACAGCCTGTTTCATGGGGCATTATTATGTAAGTGTACGTATACCCTTTTCTCTCTAAGGGATAGGGTTGGTTGTTTCAATATTACACACACCTCATTAGGTGTTTCTCTCACTAGAAACCTCCCACTCTCTCTACTCTTTCTCTCTCTAACTCAACAATGATGAACATGTTCTTCCACCATACTAGACCTCCCGAATCACAATAATCTTCCATAATCACGATCCTACATATCTCCTTCCTTATGTGGCTTATTCCAATTCCACTTGCATTTATCACCTTCGCTTTTTCACCTATTCATTCCTAGGTTAATGGGTAAGACACCTAGGAATTCAATCATCTTTCTAAAAACCAGAGGATCTTCAAAGGGGTTTAATTCTATGTCCCTAGCCAAGAGTTGTTATACCGTGTGTGCCCGGTTTAAGAATTCATCTTCTAGGTAAAATGGGTGTTGGGGCCCTATGAAGTCTCTATTAACCCAAGGTATCTAGATGGTCTCCTATTCAAATCTACCCAATGAGGTGTTGGTTCCTCATTAGTATCGTAGGCATGTTTCTTAACATCGTATACCGACCAAGTTTCTCCTTCTCCTACTGCTATTCTAGATTCCTTTCAATCAATCATCGCACTAGCGGTAGCTAAAAATCCTCTTCCTATCAACAAAGGGCATGTAGTGTCACTAACCATATCAAGGACATGGAAATCGGCTAAAATTGTCAATCTTCTAATACGTCCTTCACTATCCCAACCGGGTATGCTACACTTCCATCCGCAAGACCTATGATCACTTCCGTTTCATCTAATTTTCCCGGCTTGAGAGTGGTGTAAAGTGATAACGGAAGAAGATTTAGGCTTGACCCAAGATCGGCTAATGTGTCAAAAGCCTCGTAATTTCCGATCTTGCAAGGTAAAACAAATATGCCCAGATCATCTAATTTCTTAGGCAGCTTGTTTTGATCGAAGGCGGTCCCATTTTTACCCAAATTAAGTTTGTCCTCGTACTTCTCTAAAAAGGCATTGTAGTAGGGGGCTCGAGCTAAGACATCAATAACAGGAGGTTCAAGGTGGAGCTCCTTGATTTCATCGTCAAAGTTTTGGATTGGAGGCGTTCCAATTACTTTGTTGACCGACTTTTTATTGGTGGTTTCATTTTGTTGGTCGTTTTTAACAACTTGAGTTTGCTTGAAACAGGTGCTTGATATGTGGGAATCGCACCAGGCTTTACCTCTCGAGGGATCTCGAGAAGCTTACAACCCCCACCAGGCAGTGTACCTGATCGTTGTAGTATAGTATAGTGACAAGTACCGGGGGATTGATCGTTCAACTCAGGAATAGTGTCGCTAGGATTAGAAAACCTAAAAACTAGGTCTAGAGGAGAGGGATGATTCTTTTTGTATTTTTATATTTTTTATAAAAGCAATTAAAATCTCGTTTTTTGGAAGAGTGAGCGGAATTAGTTGCTAATCAACTAACCCAATAACTAAAGATGCAACCAAAATAAAATAACATAAATGAAAATAAATCTAATTAAACTAGTGGTGTGAACAATAATGGGGAGAATTGTGTTTACTTATATTTCATTACTCCCTAGATATCTTTTACAGGTTGATAGTTTATTACAATTGCATGGATGACGGGTTATATTCCTTAATACCATTCGTGAGGTGGCGTACGTACTTCCCCAACTCTATAAGCTCCTACTTCACTCCTATGTCGAGCCTGCAAGAAGCTCCTAACATGGGATCATTAGAATTCGCTCATGCATTAAATACAACCATAAAAACCTAGTACGCATTGGTTCATGTTTCTTAAGACGTTCAAGCATGTTACCCTATGGAAGTCTGCCAGTTTTCTTAAGCCTAACATCGAAATCATTCATCCGTAACAACTATAAACAAACAATCAACCCATAATCAACATCTAGGTTTCACTGCATCTACGCAAACACACAAGAGATCTAGCTTAGCATGTTAAATTCAAGACAAGCGTAAGATATATTCAAACAACACATAGACATATTGAATGAATTGAAAAAGTACTTATCTCAAATTGACATGAAAGGTTTCAAAGGGTAAAAACCCTTGAAAGAGCAGTAAAATTCGTGCTAGGGTTTCTCCAAAGTATACCCTCTAAAGTTCCACCCTAATGAATGAAAATTGCAAAACTATATACATATTTTACAAGGTGACGGCGTCAAGAAGAAATGTCTGACGCCGTCAACTCGCCGCCCATAATGAGATCGGATTGCCTAGATCCAAGTTTGACGCCGTCATGTGTAATTTAGTTCTAGGCCGTCACCATATCATGAACCATGACGGCCAAGCTTGACGCCGTCACGATTTCTCTGGATCGTCACCACTTCCACCTCTTGTTTACTCTTGACGCCGTCACATGAAGACTCTTGACGCCGTCAGGTACTGTTCCCAGAAAGGAAAATTAAGACTTTGCCGTTTTCTTCACTTTTATGCTCCAAAAACGTCCAAAATGCTTCCTTTTCCAGAATTCACTCCAAAAGTACCTAAAATGACAAAAGGAACGATTTAGGGCAATATTTGATCAAATAAATTCAAATTCGGGCTTAAATGACCCCCTAAAACCGGCTTATTTTTCGCCTCATCATATACCCTTACACTTGAGATTTGCTTGTCCTCAAGCAAATGCGCTTTTATTCTAATCAAAATACAAGTTAGGGGTCATTTAACACTAATATAAAAGTAATTACAACAAATAATCGCTCCACTAAAGACCAAAGACAAGCACGGAGGTCATATACTAGCACCTCACAAATAGTGTTTAGATACTTACATCTCTCGGGTGTAATAAAGTAATTATCACAATATGGTAATGGAAAACATCTCTCACTACCTGTCATAGCAAAATAGATTACCATAGGCTTGGGAAATGATCAAACCTCCACCACATGGCGTAAGCACCTAGGATAAACTATCAAAGAGGTCTTTTAAAGGGTTATAACGTTAGGTGTAGGGATATGGAAAACACGGTTTTGTTGGATATAGGCAATATTTACTGGTGGTGAGTTAATCATCTTGGTTAATTACATGTACAATATGGCGTTGCTAAGGCAAGACTAGACTCGACTTAAGCTAATAAATCAAAAATAACAAAAACACAAAATAAACATAGAATGAAACGGGATGGTAGTCCGCTTTTTTTTTTTTTTTTTTTTTTTTTTTTTTTTTTTTTTTTTTTACCCTACCATCCAAAATAATACATCATAGGGAATGTACATTCCCCTTACACTTGAATTTTTACATACTTTACAATAAACTATTCTAATGACT
The DNA here is from genome assembly GCA_030686995.1 of Artemisia argyi. Lineage (NCBI taxonomy): Eukaryota > Viridiplantae > Streptophyta > Magnoliopsida > Asterales > Asteraceae > Artemisia > Artemisia argyi. Next base: position 198,050,852 of record CM060700.1, on the reverse strand, counting down.
CGAATTAAGAAAATCAAAACACTTGGAGTACTTTTTTAAGATTAACTCATATATGGGGGTAATAATATGATGTTCTTCCCCATTACTCCATAACACAAGTACTTTACCCATGAGTCCCAATCGTCCCAAAACAATATGTACAAGGATATGACTCGACTTAGCAACCATGTAATCAATTAGATAATTAACTAAGGGTTTAAACATATAACAATAATGCATTAAAGATGAGTGCATACACGGAAGGCTAAGGCGATTTGGTTGTACATTTAAGTGGGTTGTAACAAATTCTTCCTTTATGTAAAATGCTTAAAGTTAGAATCGAAAAGATAGGCTCGGAGGGGTGTACTAGGGGTTTCGTGTACTAAAAATGAGTACAACGCTAATGGTGTGGGAAAAATTAGTTGACTTTACTAGCCAAGTAATATGACTTAAATGGTCAAGTAATTATGATACGGGTTTAACACAAGTGTGATCCTAATGCCTCTTATCATGTAGTAAATCCTACTACACGAATGTAGTCTTACTAGCGATCTCAGGATGCATCACTAACGCAAGTTCTAGAATCTAAATGCTACCGGTACACTCATAAGCACTAATAATAAATGTTTTTCCTATCAAATCTAAAGGCGAACCTCACATATTTGGGTGGAAAATTTTTCTAAATGGTACGGTTTTGTGCTAGTCATACGACTCTATCCATGAGACGCTTGCTATGGCTAAAGTTTCACTCCTAAATATTGTAAAAAAATTTAAATTTGGCGCTAAAATTACACTAACAAATATTTCTCTTAGTTTTATTACACAGCTACCATCGAACAAACAAACTCAAGTGCAATTGTATCCTATAAGGTATCATCATTTACCCTCCCCTTACACTTACGATGAACATTGTTCCCAATGTTTAATTAAATAATGTAAAAGTGAAATAGGTAAAAGAATGAAATCAAATACTCCCCTGATTTGTTCGGTGTGGATAGTGTGTCAACAAGGTTAGATCTTCCTCCAAGAAAATGAACAATCAAAGCTTCCCTTCCAGAAAAATAAATCATCTTCTTGTCATACATAACCTGTTAAACCTGAGAAAATAAACAAGGCAACCTCGCGTAAAATCGGCGGCAATCTATATATACTAACAAATCCTAGAAAACAATGTAAGATATAATGCTTGTGGAATGAATGTTTGCAGATTTCCTGGAGTTTATAAAACTAAAGAATTAACAAAAACTTTAAGACTCCGCTAGAAAAACAAAACTAGCAAAATTTCTAGAATTTTACACATGACGCCGTCAGAGGTGGCCTGCAGAAATCTTTACGTTAAGTTTCCGGAAAAACTTATGTCCTACTTCCTGGAAAATCCTGCAAAACATCATTATGACTCGATACAAGCATTTGACTCTAACAAATACTAATACACATGTTCATTTAATATTGTGGAGAATCATGATCAATTTTGTTCTTAAAAACATATTTGGGGTTTCCCCTTACACTTATCTTTTGCGAAATACCTTTGTATGAAGTTAAGACGAAGTCAGACGACAAAATAAAGTATTTTCACAATTTTAGTTTGAAACATGATCTACCAACAATAAAAATAAAGCATGCATACGGAAGCAAATAGCAATCAAACAAATAAAATCACACAAAACATGGGTTGCCTCCCAAGAAGCGTTTTTCTTTATTTACGAGTTTTGTAGCTAGACTCAAGGTCATGGGCTATTACGTGACCTCATCGTTGGTTTCATTCTCTAGGTCATATCCTATATTAGTTTTGTATTTCGGACCTAGTTGCAAGCATTCTTTGTAGAAACCAAGTATTCTATTCATAACATATTCTACTCCTCTACGTCTATCCTCATCATTCCTATAGTAAACCGCTTGTTTGTGTTCCTTTTCTATGTTCGATAAGAGGCGGTATTATTCAATCTTATAGGGCATTTGGTAAGCAATCTCATCATTTTGTTCCTTGAATCTAACTATCCCTAGGGTCGGATCATAACTCATCTTAGAGGCCTCAACAAACGGTTTTCCGAACACTACTTGACTTAGGAAATCATCTATCACCAGACGAGTATCCTCCACTATCACAAAGTCGATCACATAAGTGAAGTTTCCTACAATTACATGCAATCCTTTCACTCTTCCAACAAAATTGCTTATCAGATTTTTATGGTGCATCATCCTATAACCAAGTTGCTTCTTCATTACCCAATTATAATAAGTCCTAGTCATGATGTTTATAGTAGACCTAGGATCGATATAAGCTTTCCATACATGCATATGCCCAATGTTACATGGTATGTTGAAGTTAGAGGGGTCACTTACTTTAATAAGGGGTGAACCAAGGATATATGGTGTCTCGGGATCATCAAATAAATCCTTGTGATATTCCCGTTCTTCCCTGGTGGGCAACTTATCAAAGTACTCTTCTACGTTTTCTACTTCCTCTAATTTTTCTCCCTTATTAACCTCAACTTCCTTAATCTCATCACTAGTCTCGGTTTCTACTCCAACTTCATCCTTGTCACTTTCTTCTATATCATTATCTTTTGGCTTAATAGTGACAACATTGACAAAGTGGACGTGTTTGGATGACGAGGGGTCCTTAATTTGGATTCCGCTATTGGCGTCCCTAGTGTCCTTTCTAGGTGTATTTAGCGCTTGGTTGTTGAGGGCTTTCAACAAGTTGTCAATCTTATTAGTCATCTCCGTTTGTTGTTGATTGAATTCGGTTTCAAACTTAGCTATGCGAGCTTCTTGAGATGCCATAAACTTGGACATCAACCCTTCAAGATTATTGGTACTACCATAGTTATTAGAAGGGTTGTTGTTGAAAGTACGGTTGAAGGGTGGACCGTTTGGTTGGTAACGATTAGGCAGATTGGAAGAATTGTTTTGGCTTTGTTTCCACCTAAGGTTCGGGTGATTTTTCCAAGAAGGATTGTAGGAATCACCGTAAGGGTTTGGCTCGGGTTTGAAAGTGTACCACTTGTCTCCCACTTCGTCGGTACGCGAGGATGCGTAGTCCGCAAAAGTTGTTCCGGGGAGTTCCACGCAATCACGAGTGTCATGGGAACCACTACATAATTTGCATGAGGAAGTGATTTTGTTCACTTGGATTGAAGGCTTAGGGGCTTCGTAAGATTTCATGAGAAACTTGACTTGGTCCTCAAGTTCCATTATCCTATGGTCGGGAGTGCTAGAATTGTTCGAAGGCAAAGATATTGCCTTGACCGTTTTGTTCAAATCACAGGGATCATTCCAACTTTCGTTGTCATAGAGAGCAAGATCTTCTATGAGTTCCCATGATTATTTCGCACTTAGATCACGTAGCTTACCACCGGCCGATTGGTAAATGGTTCGCCTTGTGGAGAGATTGATATGGTCATAAAAGATTTGGACTTGGAGCCAAAGATCTATGCCATGATGAGGGACTTTTTGGAGTAAGTCCTTGAAATGAGTCCATGCTTCATATAGAGTTTCACCTTGACGTTGTTGGAACATTAATATATCATTTCTAAGCTTGGTAGTTCTCCCCGGTGGGAAAAATTGAGCAAGGAAATGAGTGGTGAGATCATCCCATGAGGTGATGGATCCCGCGGGTAGACGTTCAAGCCATTGACTAGCTTGATCACGTAGAGAGAATTGGAATAGGCGTAATCGGGTCGACTCTCTAGTTGTAACATCAAGGTCTATAAAATCTACGATCTTAAGGAAATCCTTGAGTTGTTGATTAGAATCTTCGGAACGAAGTCCATGGAGTGCACATCCGCTTTGCACCAACCGGATGGTGTTGGATTGCAATGGTGACACATTGGCTCATTGGGTGAGCTCAATAGTGTTTCGATAGCCTTAGTGGCTAGGACGGGAATACTCTCCTAGGGTTCGAGGCCTAAGAGGTTGGTTTGCTAGTGGTGAGTTTTGTGGGTGGTTTTGTTGTGGGGGGTTAATGGGTTCAAAGATGTTACCACCTTCCATGACGTCGGACGGTAAAGATTACGAACAAAGACACGAAGAAATGAGATAGACTAAAGTAAACCTAAAAATAAAAATAAAATCTTGCTAGAAATGAATTTAGCAAGTAGACGTAATAAAAAGAAATCCTAACCTAGACAATAACTACTCCCCGGGCTGCGGCACCAAAAACTTGATACGTGGGAATCTCACCAGGCTTTACCTCTCGAGGGATCTCGAGAAGCTTACAACCCCTACCAGGCAGTGTACCTGATCGTTGTAGTATAGTATAGTGACAAGTACCGGGGGATTGATCGTTCAACTCAGGAATAGTATCGCTAGGATTAGAAAACATAAAAACTAGGTCTAGAGGAGAGGGATGATTCTTTTTGTATTTTTATATTTTTTATAAAAGCAATTAAAATCTCGGTTTTTGGAAGAGTGGGCGGAATTAGTTGCTAATCAACTAACCCAATAACTAAAGATGCAATCAAAAAAAAATAACAGAAGTGAAAATAAATCAAATTAAACTAGTGGTGTGAACAATAATGGGGAGAATTGTGTTTACTTATATTTCATTACTCCCTAGATATCTTTTACAGGTTGATAGTTTGTTACAATTGCGTGGATGACGGGTTATATTCCTTAATACCATTCGTGGGGTGGCGTACGTACTTCCCCAACTCTATAAGCTCCTACTTCACTCCTATGTCGAGCCTGCAAGAAGCTCCTAACATGGGATCATTAGAATTCGCTCATGCATTAAATACAACCATAATAACCTAGTACGCATTGGTTCATGTTTCTTAAGACGTTCAAGCATGTTACCCTATGGAAGTCTGCCAGTTTTCTTAAGCCTAACATCGAAATCATTCATCCGTAACAACTATAAACAAACAATCAACCCATAATCAACATCTAGGTTTCACTGCATCTACGCAAACACACAAGAGATCTAGCCTAGCATGTTAAATTCAAGACAAGCGTAAGATATATTCAAACAACACATAGACATATTGAATGAATTGAAAGAGTACTTATCTCAAATTGACATGAAAGGTTTCAAATGGTAAAAACCCTTGAAAGAGCAGTAAAATTCGTGCTAGGGTTTCTCCAAAGTATACCCTCTAAAGTTCCACCCTAATGAATGAAAATTGCAAAAATATATACATATTTTACAAGGTGACGGCGTCAAGAAGAAATGTCTGACGCCGTTAACTCGCCGCCCATAATGAGATCGGATTGCCTAGATCCAAGTTTGACGCCGTCATGTGTAATTTAGTTCTAGGTCGTCACCATATCATGAACCATGACGGCCAAGCTTGACGCCGTCACGATTTCTCTGGATCGTCACCACTTCCACCTCTTGTTTACTCTTGACGCCGTCAGGTACTGTTCCCAGAAAGGAAAATTAAGACTTTGCCGTTTTCTTCACTTTTATGCTCCAAAAACGTCCAAAATGCTTCCTTTTCCAGAATTCACTCCAAAAGTACCTAAAATGACAAAAGGAACGATTTAGGGCAATATTTGATCAAATAAATTCAAATCCGGGCTTAAATGACCCCCTAAAAACGGCTCATTTTTCGCCTCATCAATGCTCATAGCGTTGGCCGGATAGTATTGTAGACAAGAACTAGGAGACGTAACCGAAGAGATGGCGTTAACGTTAAGTTTTGGGTTCTTGACCGTGTTGCTTGGGAGTGCTCCCATTTCTCGGTCATTGAGAACTTTCAACAAGGTGTCAATTTTATTGGTCATCTTGCTTTGTTTTTGTTTGAATTCGGACTCAAACTTAGCCATACGAGCTTCTTGAGATGCCATGAATTTGGACATCAATCGTACTACCATAGTTGTTGTAAGGATTATTGTTGAAAGTACGATTTGAAGATGAACCGTTTAATTGAAAACGATTAGGTGGATTGGAAGAATTGTTTTGGGTGTGTTTTGGTTTTGTTTCCACCTAAAGTTTGGGTGATTTTTCCATGAGGGGTTTGTATGAATCACCGTAAGGGTTTGGCTCGGGTTTGAAAGTGTACCACTTGTCTCCTGCTCCATCGATACGCGAGGATGCATAGTCCGCAAAAGCCTTTTCGGGGAGTTCCATGCAATCACGAGTGTCATGGGGACCACTACAATATTCACATGAAGAAGTGATTTTGTTCACTTGGCTTGAAGGTTTTGGATCCTCGTAGGATTTCATGAGAAACTTGACTTGGTCTTCAAGTTCCATGATCCTACAATTGCGAGTGCTAGAATCATTCAAAGGATGACTTGACCATTTTGTTCAAATCACGGGGATCATTCCAACTTTCGTTGTCATAGAGAGCAAGATCTTCTATGAGTTCCCATGATTATTCTGCACTTTGATCATGTAGCCTACCACCGGCCGCTTGGTCAATGGTTTGCCTCGTGGATAGATTGATGTGGTCATAGAAGATTTGGACTTGAAGCCAAAGATCTATGCCATGATGAGGGACTTTTTGAAGTAAGTCCTTGAAACGAGCCCATGCTTCGTAAAGAGTTTCGCCTTGACGTTTTTGGAACATCAATATGTCATTCCTTAACTTGGTGGTTCTTCCTGGTGGGAAAAATTGAGCAAGGAAACGAGAGGTGAGATCATCCCAAGATGTGATGGATCCCGCGGGTAAACGCTCGAGCCATTGACTAGCTTAGTTACGTAGAGAGAATTGAAAGAGACGCGATCGGGTCCTCTCTCGAGTGTCAACATCAAGGTCTATGGAATCTACAATTTTAAGAAAATCCTTGAGGTGTAGATTTGGATCTTCGGAACGAAGTCCATGGAATGCACATCCGCTTTGCACCAACCGGATGGTGTCGAATCGCAAGGGAGATACATTGGCTCCTTGAGTGAGCTCAATGGTGTTTTGATAGCCTTGGTGGCTATGACGGGAGTACTCTCCTAAAGTGCGGGCTCTAGGAGGTTGGTTTGGTTGTGGTGGGTTTTGTTGTGGTCTCCATGATGTCGGATGGTAACCGTTACGAACAAAGGAACAAAGAAGAAGATAGACTAAAGAAAACCTATAAAAATAAAATAAAAATCTCACTAGATAGGAATCTAATAAGTAGACCTAATAAAAAAATAAAATTCAACATAAACAATTACTATTCCCCGGCAGCGGCGCCAAAAACTTTGATGCGTGTGGATCGCAACGCAAAAGTTTTACTTATCAAGGGATCTTGAGAAGCTTACAATCCCCACTAGGCAAGTGTACCTGACCGATGTAGTATAGTGTAGTGGTAAGTACCGGAGGATTGATCGTTCTCCACAGGGAATAGTGTTCGTTAGGATTGAAAATGATCTAAATTAGGTTTAGGGGTGAGGGATGTTTCTTTTTTTGTATTTTTATATTTTATAGAAAGCAAGTAAAATTCTCAAGTTTTGGAAGAGTGGGCGGAATAAGTTGCTAGTCAACTAACCCAAATACTACAAATGCAAATAAAAATAAAATAACTGAAAATAAATGTGACAGACTTCTAATATGGAGACAAACGTGTTTACTTAGGTTTCACTACTCCCTAGTTATCTTTTACTGATTGATAGGATTGTTACAATTACGTGGATGCCGGGTTGTATTCCTTAATACCATTTGTGGGGCTGTGTACGATCTTCCCCAACTCTATAAGCTCTTATCTCCTCCTAAGACGACACGTTAAGTTCCCAATCCTAGGGATTATAAACAGTGGCTCATGTATTAAATACAACAAAATAACCGTAGTACACATCCAATTCATGTTTCTTAAGACGTTCAAGCATGTTACTATTGGAGTATTGCCAATTTTCTTAAGCCTAACATCGATAAACATCCACCCACAACAATTAACAACAAACCATTCAATAAATAATTAATAACTAGGTTTCATTAGACCTAAGCAAACACAAACAAACCTAGTCTAGCATGTTAAAAGAAAGACAAGCGTAAGATAAAATCAAACAACACATAGACATACTAAATGATTGATAGATTACGTATCTTCAATTAATCATTGAAGAAAAGAGGCTTTGAAACCTCAAAATATCTGCAAAAGTCGACTAGGGTTCGTACCCTAAGTTCCTACCAAAAGTCATCTCCTTATGAATGAAAAATATAAAAGTATATATAGATTTTACAACTTGACGGCGTCACCTTTTAGGATGTGACGCCGTCATCTCGCCGTGTTAGGGTTTCTTGATTGCCTAGATCTACTCTTGACGCCGTCTGGTTGGAAAGTGTTCTGGGTCGTCTCTATTTAACTTAAAATGTGACCACCTTGGTGAAATAACACGTGACGCCGTCACGTATGAATGCCTTAAAATCTTTATGCCCGTCAAGTGCAAAGTAAATATCCACCTCTTTATCAACAAGTGACGGCGTCACCTTGTAACTTTTGACGCCGTCAGGTATTGTTCCAGCTTGAATTCTTGACTTTGTTGTTTTTTTTCACTTTTCTGCTCCAAAAACGTCCAAAATGCTATGTTTTCCAGAATTCCTCTCAAAAGTACCGAAAATGATAAAAGGAATGATTTAAGGTAATATTTGATCATATTATTACGACTTAAGGCTTAAATGACCCCTTAAAAGCGTAAAACTTTTCGTCTCATCAATGCCTTACCAACCTCCCTATTTATTTGAGAGTAACAAATCCGATTTCTTATAAGATAAGAATCAAATATTTCCTTTCAGTTGATATATTCTGATTTCACGTGATTCATTTAATGCTCTGCATCATTCTCTTATCTTGTAAATAACAACTTGCTCAAGTTGTATCTTCTAGATGAAGCTTAATTTTATTTCACTTTCCATTCGACCCATGTGAACTTCACTTCATTAATATTCGTGTGACACATATGCATGTATATATATTACATCTATTCATGTATGACCCTACTATACACTCTTTGTAGCCAATTGGTTTTCTTTTGCCTATATCAAATGAGTATATCAAATGTTCCTTTTTGTCAAATGTTCTCACGTGACTTTCCATATTCATGCAAGTGTATTTTACTTTCAAGTATATTCCATCTATTCATGTATATTACATCTATTCATGTATGCCCCTACTCTATACTCTTTGTAGCATATTGGTTTTCTTTTGCCTATATCAAATGAATATATCAAATGTTCCTTTTTGTCAAATGTTCTCATGTGACTTTCCATGTTCATGCAAGTGTCACTACAAAAAATAGTGCTATTTTCCACACTTATTTTGCCACGGTATGATCAACCGTGGACTTTTTTTATATAGATAATAATTTTGCTACATTTATAGGTGTGACAAATATTTAAAAAAATAATCTACATATATAAGTGTGTACAATTACAATAAAGGTACACTTATAGGCATAGCAAATGTCTCAACACTTTTATTTTTTAACATTTTTTACAATTTTACCACACTTTTACGTGTTGACATTCAAAGAATGTTTCCACATTTTTAACCATAGATATTTCGATAATATCTCCACACTTATATGTGTAGCAAAATTTGTCACACCCATTATTACCACACTTGAGAAAGTGTGGAATCAATAATTTTGCACATTTTTAAATATGACCATTTGGCCTTTAAAATGTGAAGAATTCAACTAGTTTTTTTGTAGTGTGTATTTTACTTTCAAGTATATTCTTAGTAGCCAATTGGTCTCCTAATTTTAAGATATTCACATGGCTACGCTATCATAAGACATAAGGCAACACATTATAGTTGACTCAAGTTTTAACTCAACATCACTGTTATTGTGTTGCCTTTGTTAATAAACAAGACTTGAATTTTAACTTGATATTGACATATCGTTGTTATTGTGCTTCCTATAGGGAAATTACCAATAAGTTATAAAATCTCGAGCATCGGCGCAATTAAGCTACAAAAATATTGTAACGAATTTCTATTTAATGAACGATATAACATACATGAAAAGGCAGTAGAGTAATAATACTAAAGCTTCTAAAACTAAATAGACTTCTATTTAGCTATTTTGATACTATCAACTTTTGGAGAGTTTCCATTGATTATTATCAAAATAGCTTTATATAAAACATGTTATAAAATGAAATTTGTGCATTTGTAGCATGCATAAAAATAAAAGTTCCATCTTATGACACATTTAATAAGCATTCATATATGTCGGCTATGTTAGAAAAATTAATTGTTGTTGTAACTTGTAGCAAATAAAATTTTAGGCCATTTTGGGGCACGAGATTATGAAAATGTTATTTATTTTAAAAAATAAGTCTCTTTTAAGATTTGTTTGAAACTTATAAATTATATTATATTTATAAAAAAAAGTAATATTTTATAGTTTATGAAAATTAAACGCTATTTCATGTAGCTTATGTAATTAATTTATATTTTTGATCTTCCGTTTCATTTTCTTCTACATCTCCATCTCCATCTTCAAATTCAACAATAGTTACTTTTGCCAAACATACCTTGAAGCTAAGTGTTATGGTTACAAACCTGACAACTTCCACATCACTCGCCACATCACTATTCAACATACCACCAAATACGCCACCAATAGGTGTAATGGTCACCACCAACTAAACATATAAAATGGATTGGAATCTTTTCATGTTCTATTTGAACATGAGAGGTAATGTTAGATGTGTTGCGAGTAAGATCCATCATTTTCAACAAATTTGAGATCTCACATATATGACTCACTGTTTTTTTCCACTCACAAAAATACTCAACATTACCTATCATATCATGTTCAACTTAAAATGAGAGTATCTCAATCATATAAAAATACTTCACTTATACAAACATACTTCATAAACACACACAAAAAAAAGGTACAACCGTTTGGTGGTGCAGATCACCAAATCATTGCAAAAATCGGCCCTTGATGTGCAGCTGGGAACGTGTTTAATGAGAACCCCGCGTGAAGACATGTTGGTCCTTCAGTCCTTCACCCACCATAACCCTTGGTCTTAATTAGATGGGGATTGTTTGAAAGCTAGTAGAAAATTTTATAAGCTACATTAACTAGCATTTGATTTTATAAGCTTCATTACTTCCCTGTTAATAGTAGAACATAACTTTCTTTTTATCATTATTTGTTCTGTATTTTTTTTTTGTCAATTTAATACTTTTGACTTGTTAAACTTTATATTTTATGTTACGTACTTTCAGTTTTGTAGTAATAAGAAGAAAAAAAAACCATGAAGAGTACAAATGGTGTTTTTAGAGGTCTTAATAGCGTATCCCTTAAAGAAATATTAAAATCACACAAGTTTTACAAAAAAAAAAAAAAAAAAAAAAAAAAAAAAAAAAAAAAAAAAAAAAAATCTATGTGGTTTACATTAATTATTATTCATTTTTAAATATGACATATTATCTCTCTTAAATTTAAAAAAAAAACACATAGATGTTTTTTTTAAATTTAATAACTTAAATAGAGAACTGCAAAATACATCTATGTGGTTTACACCTTTTGCCATCTTACATCTCTGTCAGAAACTATTGGCAAGTTGCATCATTTGTTAGCCAAACGTTTGCCACCCTACATCCTTAGTCCCTAATTTCGTTATTGTTTAATCCTAACTGACGTTAAGTGGTAAAAAATGAGGGGTATTTATGTCTTTTCGTTTACCATCTACCACATGCCCTATTTAAATACTCGTATACCCTAACTTATGTTAATATCCACCCACTTTTACACTCACACTTATCACCACAGTAAAATCCCTAAATCATAAAAAACCTAATTTAAGAAACTCTAATAATGGAAGCAAGAAATTGTTTTTTTGGTACTCCAACAATAATTCGCACTTCATGGACACAAGAAAATCCCGGTCGTCGTTTTTATTGTTGTGCTAGGACTATAAGTGTTCATCATTTTGTCTACATAAAATGATTTTGTAATGTGTTAAGTTAATGCTAAGTGTTAATATTTTAGGTACAAAACTGTGGTTATTTTGGGTGGGCTGAACCACAACTGTGTGCAAGAGCCATGGAGATCATTCCTGGACTTTTGAATAACATTAACAACCTTCGAGCTTTGGCAAGGGAAATGCAAATCAAGCTCGGAAATGAAAGTTCATATTAGCATTTAGTTGGTGTTTGTTTTTGTTGTATGTTGTTATGAATTGAAGTATGGGTTACAAGTAAGCTTTTGTGAGTTAGAAGTAAGGTTTGGCTTAGAAATGTATGGGTTAGAAGTAAGCTTTTGTGGTTAAAGTTACCTTTTGTGGTTTATCACGAATGTAATGTTTTGGAACATCAATGAATGTAATGTTTATGTTTGATGAATGTAATGTTAATTTCTATAAACAATTGAGATGTTGTTCAAGATTGAAATGCAATAAGAGTAAATTGCACAAACCAAATTGCAAATGACACTAAATGCATAAGAGTGAACTTAGAGCAAATTCTAAACCAAAGTGCAAATACATAAACAAGGGCTTGCAAATTCCACTGTAGTCAGTGTTTCAAAAGTTATAACCACATAAACAAGAGCGGACTACATTGTATCATAGTGGCTAAACTAAGTCAGTTTTTCAAAATAACCACTTAAAGATTACATATTTAGAACATTGTTTTGAAAATATCCATAACACTTAAACCATTCTTTCTTTTCCCTTGGACTTTGCAGACCCTTGTGATGCTCTGGTTTGAGTAGTTGCAAACCTTTGAGATGATCTTGGAGTTGCAACAGATGTATGTGATGTTCCTTTATTTGCAGCAGAAGCTCCCATGGGTTGATACCCTCCAACTTTAACTTTACATGTTATTTCCTTAAGTTTCTCAAAGCTTTGTTCCTTGGACCCTCTAATTCTGTATCACTCGCACTATCAAAATCATAACCTTCTTCAACATTGTGCTCAACAGGAATTTCAACATTACCATTACTGCATCCAATCCATTCAACCTCTTTGTCTTGTGTTCATAAAAGACTTTCATGTCAACATCTGCTTCATTCAACACATGTTCATCATCTATAAAATCACTATCATTCTCATCACTATCATTATCATAATCACTACTAACTTCCATATCATTATCCTTATCACAATCTTCATCATGTTCCATTTCCACGTAATTGTCATTTCTAACGGGGTCTGTAGTTGGGGTTGTGGTGGGAGCTATGTTGGGGCCATTTGGTTCACCATAAAAGGGATCAAATTCTTCATTCATTGCCTGCCTTGACAGATCATTGCCTACATCACTACCCTGCCCAAGTACATTAGCATTACCTAAATCATTATCCTCCTCATCACTCCCATCTCCCATAGTAAGTAGCAATGGTAACCTATTTCTCTTCTTAGTAGTCTTTTTCTTAACTAAGTTTGTCTTTGGTTCATCTAGGAGTTCCTCAATCACTAATGATCTAGGGGATTTCATATAAGTCTCCAAATTTGTACTCTAATGCTCAATGTAAACCTCTATTAACTTGTACTTTTCCGTATATTTAAGCAAGTTCAAAACATCTTGATCATTTCCTAATGCTTGTAACCCATAATCTAAGCTGCTATTCGGAATTTTGAAATGATAGTACATAAGCTTACTCCTTTTATAACCTTTATTTTTTACCATGTCGTTTAACTCAATAACCGAAAACAAATCAACATCAACCTGGTCAATATAGTTAAACGAGCCATTCATGTATTTTCTGTTGGGTGTATCACTGAAAAACCCCCCATGATGAATCTTCAAGCTGAAGTAGCTGGGGAAATTACCTGTTCCAATTATTCAAAACAAAATTAGGGTTCCAAAACAAAATTAGTGGTACACCAAATTGAAACAAGATTGAAACAAGATTTAAGGTTAACAACATTGGAACTTACGACAAGCATGTGCTTCATTAACTTCGTCATTATAATCACGAATGTGCCACTCATAGACCACCATCAGAAAAAATTTAAGGGTTATCACTGATTGAAGAGGTTTTTTATGGAATGAATCATTTTTTTTAGAGAGAGAAAAGAGGTTCTATGCATTTTTTTACCACAGTGAGTAGTTGAATCCCAATAAAAAAAAGAGGGAAAGAGGCATGTGGTAGATGGTAAACGAAAAGACATAAATACCCCTCATTTCATACCACTTAATGTCAGTTAGGACTAAACAATAACGAAGTTAGGGACTAGGGATGTAGGGTGGCAAATGTTTGGCTAACGAATGATGTAACTTGCCAATAGTTTATGACAGTGATGTAAGATGGCAAAAGGTGTAAACCACAGGGATGTATTTTGCAGTTCTCTCTAACTTAAATTACATTTTTTTCTTGATCAATTTTAAACTTAACAACAATTAAAAAAACACTCACTATAATAATTTCAAAAGGAGAAATGCTATAATCTTATAATTTTAACATAAAGTTTTACGCACAATGATGTGTCATGATGATTTCACTATGTTCCTTAGTATGAAATGGAAAGTAAGAGCGATGGAAAGGGAAAAAAAAGAGAAGTAAATAGGAGAGGAATAAGAAATGATTTTTTATCTTGTGTTTTTAAGTTGAAAAAAAAAAGAGGAGGATGTAAGAAAAAAGACTTTAAAATTAACTTCACCCAATTTCATCCCAATCTGGAAATAAGATTATGAGAGTAATTTTAGTGTAATTTAATATCATTTACTTTCTTCTCGTCACCTAAAAAATTCTTAGGAAAACATTTTTTTTTTAATTACCATCCTAAGAGCATTGGGTACGCTCGTGACGTGGGGAAAAAGTGCTCACACATTAGTAAAAATCTAAATGGCACCAGAAATCTCACGGCACCACATTCTGGCAGTAACCCTTGACACCAGAAAATGTGGTGCCGTAACTAATAATAAAAAAATAAAAATAACTTAGGGACGAACATTGCAAACATATTAAGGAATAGTGATGTAAAAAATGTCAAATGGACTTAAAATGTAACTACTTAAAACAAAAAGGCTATAAAATAAAAAAGTAAAAAATATACTGTATATAAAAAAACCTACTTCTTCTTCCTCCTTATGCTTCCAGCCGCCTGCAAACACAAAAAAATAAAACAAGAAAAAACCCAAACACAACGTACAAACACAAACACAACATAAAAACACAAACACAAACAAACCCATCAAAAAGGGGAAGAAAAAAAAAGGTCGCGTGGGCTAGCCACCACGGCGCGAGCGACCATGACGCCACCCACGGTACGGTGCGCCATCATTGTTTTTGGGCTGGTGGTGAAAACGCGAGCGACGGCTCATGCATACCTCCCGCTATAAACTTTCTTTTTCACTCCAAAAAATAAATTCGAGAACATCACTGTCTAGTTTAAAGGACGAGGGATAATGAAATTCAATCAAAATATTGCGTGACACATCATTTTGTGTGTGTGTGTTTTTTTTTTTTTTTAAATTTTGTGATCTTAGCATTGCTCTTTGAAGATACACATGCTTTATATTTAAAAAACACACGCTTTGCATAATGTCAAACAAAAATCATGATTTCACAAATATAATTATTTATCGTCATACACTGTCGTTTTACGCAGATACTCATTTGATTTTATTTACCGCTCTTAAACAATACTAGTAATACTTTTATTTACCACTCTTCATTTGGGTCCCACGTGTGCCACATCACCCAACACCTCTTCACAACAAACCCCCTCCTCACCAAACAACAAACCTCAACTTCTTCATTAGGGCCCCACCACTTATGTCACAACTCACCATTTCAGGTCATTTTCCCAAACTTCGACTTTTTACTATTCATAAATCACTATTCATCAAAACACTATTTATCGTTTTACTATTTATCATTTTCAAGGTCAGTTTGATATTCTGAGAAACTTTTGGGAAATTTACTATTCACTGAACACTATTCATTCCCGGAAAAGTTTTCACTATTCACTTGCATTACTCATTTCATCGTAAATTTAGTTTACGGGTATTCAAATTCGCGTAACCGGATTGGTTTAGGTGCGAATTCATTTCATTAGTGCTAAGGACACTGCATACGGACTGGAGATAGTCTGCATATCATCATAACAGCATTTTCATGTTATACCACTCTTAGGATTTTCAAATTACTATATTCAGTATATTTAACGTTTTTACGTATAAGTAATTATAGTAAACGTTAACACCCGGTTTATACACGACGAATATATCTAAATATTCTCACAATGGTCCCGACATATTTTTATATCCATTTTAACATCATAAAACTTATAACATTCAGTTACCCAGTATTTTGGAGATTTATTTTATCTATAACGTACGCTTATGAATATAACGACGGTTTTCGTGGAAACTAAACAATAATCACCCGATCACTCAGTAATTGTACCCAACATATTTTCAACATATTTTTATCATTATTATGACTTTATTTTGTCCCGGTTAACTTCGTGAACATTTATTTCTATTAAACCCGGTACCCGATTTTAACAAATAACACAAACTAGCACCTAAACTACCTAAGATTTCTAATTAAATCACAAGTACCCCTACCCCCCCCCCCCCCTCATCCACCATGGCCGGCCTCATAAGTCCTCTCCTAGGCAATTTTATACAAATTCTTAACCTTGTGCATTTATATATGCTTATAATACATTATAACTAGTTACTAAAATATCTAAAAACTTCATTTAACATAAACACTTATACATTTTAGATCAAAAAGCTCATTTTCTCTCTTCCTCATCTTCAAACCCACGACCCTAAATAAAATCCATGATCAAGTGAAGTTTTTACAAAAGTTAAAGCACCAAAGTTGTTCATTATACTTGCCTAATCAAGAATCAAACAAGAAATACACAAGTAATCCAAGGTTTCTAGTCATTCAATCACCTCATATTTCAAAGTGAGTATACAAATTTATTTTCAAGTTTTCTTCTAATTAACACTTATATATCATGGTAATCATGCTTAATTTCATGCTCATACTAGTTATACCACTTTATTTTTGAAGACTTTTGAAACATACAAACCCTAGATTGTGATTTAGGTGTTCCCTTGTTAGATTAACTTGATTTCTAGTCATTACGAACCCATGGCACCCTAAGAAGGTGTATGGTAGGATTAGATTAGTTTTGTGAAGTTTGCAAGAGTTTTGGTTGAGATTGGAACTAGTTTTGAACCTTTGAAATAGATTTCTAACAAGTTTATAAACATGCTGTCCCATTTTGTTATTTTCTGGAAAATCAGTAAACACCAAGGAAACTTTGTCAAAATTTTTAGAAAATACTTTCAAAAACGAATCCGTAGGCGAAAGAACGGATTAAAAAGAGTTTATAACGAAGAAGTTATGATTTTTGCAAGATTGTTGACGAAAAGTATTTTTCTGGAAAATAGTTGCTGTTGGACGTTTTTCGTCGGACAAAAAGAGACTTTAGACGTAACCCGGAGGAGCCGAGCTTTCCAAAATATATTACTACATACTAAGACGTAACCGTGGATATAAAGAACAAGTAAAACGGACATATAACGACAAAGTTATTCACGTTTGAATATCGGCTAAAACCATTTTTATTTTGACAGCTTTTAGTAAAAATTGACACTAAAACTACGAAGTACTTTTAGATGCTAGAAATAATACCAAGTACCTAATTTTATAACTAGTGAAGTATTAGTTATTACAAGTATATTTTATCATTTCGAGGCGTTATTTCAAGGATTACAACCCGAGTATTTCAACACTAACATGGAAACATACGATATATATATATATATATATATATATATATATATATATATATATATATATATATATATATATATATATATATATATATATATATATATATATAAGTATATATATTGCTACTAGCTTATTTTATTTTTCTAATAGCAATATTTTTCCAAATTCTTGGATTATATATTTTTGATAACACAAGTGTTTTTCCAAAGAGTAGAGTGGTATAGGAACATGAGCATGGACATTCATAACATCATTTGGTGATCTAAATTAGATCGTTCATCATTCATATTAGGTTGCGGCAGTTAACCGATCATTGTTGTTCACTTCATTTCATTTGAAGTATCATCACTTAAGGTGAGTTTTCATGGCCCCGTTTTTAATTACTTATTTGATTTCAAATCCCACGGGGGAGAATACATTGCATCAATTACTTTCGTACATGCCCAAGTATTAAAAATTCCTTACATTGCTTAAGTTGCCTTGCTACCACGACACGACAAGTCCCCTTTATTTCATGGACCGTTAATTACAGTACGAGCGAGAGTGAGTGAATAGATCTATTGAGGGTGACTCCTCCATTCGTGTTTGGGTTGCTCCAACGGAATTACGAATGCATTTCATTTCTAAATTATTAGAGTGTCTGGTAAACACTCATTTGGGGCAAAGTTTAGTACGTCTAGCTTCGGGGTCATGAGCTTAAGAGACAATGTAGCATTTTTGACATTTTTGTCGGTTTACTTTATACTTGTGGCTTATGTACATATGATTTAACTTACAAACCTATGATTATTCACCAACATTCGTGTTGACCGTTTTTGCAATGTATTTTCAGGTAACTAAGGCATTATCATATTACATGCATGGAGTCACATTAGGATGTGCCAAGGATGACGCACTACATTTTGGATTTTTCATGCACTTGTGTAAATTATCGTTTGACATTTCCTGAACTTGTTTTCTGTAAACGTTTCAACCTTTGGGGACCTATGTTTTGTAGCACTGGATGCTTTTAAATAAATCAAACGATATGTATTTTCCAAACGACACTTTAGGTCGTTCAATATTTCCTTGTTATGGTGCTATGACAGTTACACTCCCAGGCATTCCATTCCGCTGCAAGTCAGGTAAATTGAGGGTGTGACAGATTGGTACCAGAGCTAAGGTTATAGAGAACTAGGATGTATCATTGACCCTAGACTATAACCACATTATCATAGCATCTCATCATTTCATCATAAGTGCATTTTCATTGTTTTAGGTGATTTCATTATACGAGTTATTTATTTATTTCACCTTGATTATCACAGAACCATGTCTGCAAACCCAAATGTTGTTATACTGTACTCTATCACAGACTCCGATGTCGAAGGCTCTATGTCTTCTACTGCCCGTTCACCATTACCTATTCCTCATGTTTTCCCTATTGCACCACCCGAGATTACCCGTGCACCCACCGACACATCATCCCCTGCTACCACTATTCCATCAGAACCTAGACTCATGTTTCCACGTAGGAAGACTACTATAGGTCCTAGGAAGAGAGTTTGCCCTATTACATCTACCTTTAAGGTACCCACTATTCCTATGTTACCCGCACCACCACCAGCCATACCTGCTATTACCTGCATATCTACTTCACTATTGCCACCTAGGAAGCGTGCTAGGTTTACTGCACCAGATTCCCCTACTACAGAGTCAGAATCAGCAGAACCACCACCAGTATACCATGTAGGGGAGTGTTCGAGAGCAGCAGTTGCTAGTGAGCCTACTGATACTAGGGAGCCTGCAGATGTTACTTTAGAGGGCCAGCTAGGGGCTCATCAGGATCAGATTGATAGTTTGGACTATAGGGTTGATGAGGATATCACTCCTCGACTAGAGGCGGCTGAGGAGCAGGTCGAGGGTTTGCTTTTAGGTAGAGTTAGTATCGATGTGTCATATCATGGGCTTGAGGCACGACAGTTGGGACATCAGGAGCTGATTGACCAGCTTAGAGGTGAGCTACCAGGGATTCGGGATAGAGCTCAGACTACACAGGAGGCTCAGGGAGAGCTGACACACCAGTTGGCTGTAGCACATGAGAGGTTGACAGTGATGGAGTGCAGGGATGTTTCTTCTCAGTTACGAGTTCAGCATCTAGAGGAGATCGTGGTTGCGATGGATCGTGAGATTTGCTGTCTGAGGGGAGAGCCTGGACCATCTAGAGCATCTGGAGGAGCATAGACATAGACTAGTATTATATTAGCTTTTACTATTTCCTAGTCCCGAGGTGTGGGACATAGTTCAAGAACTTGTAGTCTTTTTGTTGTTGTACAAACAAATATATCAAGTGCGACTCTACTATGTTGGAAATGTTGTGCTATATATATATATCGGCCTACGTCGACCGAAATTTTCATGTATTATATTCATGTGTTGTGATTATATTTATGATGTTTCATGGTTGCTCTTTATGGTTAACGTATTTATACTTGTTGTGGTTGTACTCCTACATGTCATGGTTGTATTTATACTTGTTGTGGTTGTACTCGTACATGTCATGGTTGTATTTATACTTGTTGTGGTGGTATATATATACATGTTGTGGGCGTATATTTTTGTACGATGACTATTTCTATTATAGTTTTCTCATGGTTGTTGTCGATTATTATTTATCAGAAGTATGGCGCCAAAGAAAGCAAAGGCTACATCAGAAACACCCACTATGACACAAGCAGCTATCCGCAAGTTGTTCAGGGATAGTATAGCAGAAGCTCTAGAGACTGAGAGAGCTAAAGTTGCCGCTAGGACTGCTGAGGTTCCACCTACTACTGAAGTGGTTCAACCCACTACTAGGCGTGAATGTACTTGGAAGGATTTCAAGATTAGTGATCCTATCAAGTATAAGGGCACTGAAGGAGCGGTTGCTTTAATCCGCTGGTTTGAGAAGACTGAGAACGTTTTTCTCATGTGTGGTTGTCAGGAGGTTAACAAGGTAAAGTTTGCTACAGGTATGCTGCTGGATGAAGCCATGTCTTGGTGGAATTCGTATGCTCAGCCTATTGGTATGGAGAATGCCTACAAACTCACTTGGGCTGAATTCAAAAAGCTGATGACTAAGAAGTTTTGCCCTCGTATTGAGGTGCAAAAGTTGGAAACAGAATTCTACCAGTTAGTAACTAAAGGAGATGATATTGAGACTTATATCAGGAAGTTTCAGGAGTTGGCTACACTATGTCCAACTATGGTTCCGGATGCTGAGAAAAAGATGGAGAACTTTACTGGGGGATTACCCGAAAGCATCCGAGGGTATGTGATGTCTTTCGACCCACAATCAATGGAAGAGGCCATTCGTATAACTCAGAAACTTATGGTCCAAGTGTTGAAAGGAAAATCTGCTGCAAACAACAACAATAACCGAAACAACAACCCAAACAACAATAACAACAACAAAAGGAGGTTTGACGATAACCAAGGTGGAAATGCTATTCAGCCACCACCTAAGAGGCAAGAAGTGGCAAGGGCCTATGCTGCAGGACCTACTGAAGGGAAAGGGTATGCTGGAAATCTACCCAAGTGTGATAAGTGTCAGAAACACCATAACCCAGGACGTTGCCCAGATACATGTGGCAACTGTAAGAAGTTGGTCACCACACCAAAGATTGCAGGATTCCAAACTTGGGTGACAATCAGAAACCACCAGTAACATGTTATGGCTGCGGAGAAATTGGACACTTTAGGGGTGAGTGCCCAAAGAGGAAGAATCAAGGAGCTGGAAATCAGGGAGGAGTAGCTCGAGGAAGGGCTTATGTTATGGGAGGAGAAGATGCCCGTGAGGACCCGAATGTTGTTACGGGTACGTTCCTGGTTAATAATCGTTATGCATCCATTTTATTTGATTCAGGAGCGGATTGAAGTTTTGTTTCTATTACATTTGCACCTTTACTTAACATAGAACCAACTACCTTAGACATTCCCTATATTGTTGAATTAGCCGATGAGTCTTTAGTTAACATCAACACCGTTATCCGTGGTTGCACCATCAATTTCCTAAATCACCCATTTCAATATAGACCTTATGCCCGTAGAACTTGGAAGTTTTGACGTTGTTATCGGTATGGATTAGTTGTCTCAAACCTTAAGAAATGCCTTTCAGATGAGTCATTCGTTATACCATTAGAAGAGATTCAGTTAGATGACAAACTTAACTTTGTGGAGGAACCAGTTGAAATCATGGACCGAGAGGTCAAACAGTTAAAGCAGAGTAGAATTCCGATCGTTAAGGTTCGCTGGAATTCTCGAAGAGGACCCGAGTTTACTTGGGAACGAGAGGACCAAATGCAACGCAAGTATCCACACCTTTTCAACAAACCTATTACCGAGACCAACACTAGCTGAATTCAGGGACTGAATTCCTATTTGGGTGGGTGGATGTCCCAACTCACCATTTCAGGTCATTTTCCCAAACTTCGACTATTTACTATTCATAAATCACTATTCATCAAAACACTATTCATCGTTTACTATTCATCATTTTCGAGGTCAGTTTGATATTCTGAGAAACTTTTGGGAAATTTACTATTCACTAAACACTATTCATTTCCGGAAAAGTTTTCACTATTCACTTGCATTACTCATTTCATCGTAAATTTAGTTTACGGGTATTCAAATTCGCGTAACCGGATTGGTTTAGGTGCGAATTCATTTCATTAGTGCTAAGGACACTGCATACGGACTGGAGATAGTCTGCATATCATCATAACAGCATTTTCATGTTATACCACTCTTAGGATTTTCAAATTACTATATTCAGTATATTTAACGTTTTTACGTATAAGTAATTATAGTAAACGTTAACACCCGGTTTATACACGACGAATATATCTAAATATTCCCACAATGGTCCCGACATATTTTTATATCCATTTTAACATCATAAAACTTATAACATTCAGTTACCCAGTATTTTGGAGATTTATTTTATCTATAACGTACGCTTATGAATATAACGACGGTTTTCGTGGAAACTAAACAATAATCACCCGATCACTCAGTAATTGTACCCAACATATTTTTATCATTATTATGACTTTATTTTGTCCCGGTTAACTTCGTGAACATTTATTTCTATTAAACCCGGTACCCGATTTTAACAAATAACACAAACTAGCACCTAAACTACCTAAGATTTCTAATTAAATCACAAGTACCCCTACCCCCCCCCCCCCCCCCCTCATCCACCATGGCCGGCCTCATAAGTCCTCTCCTAGGCAATTTTATACAAATTCTTAACCTTGTGCATTTATATATGCTTATAATACATTATAACTAGTTACTAAAATATCTAAAAACTTCATTTAACATAAACACTTATACATTTTAGATCAAAAAGCTCATTTTCTCTCTTCCTCATCTTCAAACCCACGACCCTAAATAAAATCCATGATCAAGTGAAGTTTTTACAAAAGTTAAAGCACCAAAGTTGTTCATTATACTTGCCTAATCAAGAATCAAACAAGAAATACACAAGTAATCCAAGGTTTCTAGTCATTCAATCACCTCATATTTCAAAGTGAGTATACAAATTTATTTTCAAGTTTTCTTCTAATTAACACTTATATATCATGGTAATCATGCTTAATTTCATGCTCATACTAGTTATACCACTTTATTTTTGAAGACTTTTGAAACATACAAACCCTAGATTGTGATTTAGGTGTTCCCTTGTTAGATTAACTTGATTTCTAGTCATTACGAACCCATGGCACCCTAAGAAGGTGTATGGTAGGATTAGATTAGTTTTGTGAAGTTTGCAAGAGTTTTGGTTGAGATTGGAACTAGTTTTGAACCTTTGAAATAGATTTCTAACAAGTTTATAAACATGCTGTCCCATTTTGTTATTTTCTGGAAAATCAGTAAACACCAAGGAAACTTTGGCAAAATTTTTAGAAAATACTTTCAAAAACGAATCCGTAGGCGAAAGAACGGATTAAAAAGAGTTTATAACGAAGAAGTTATGATTTTTGCAAGATTGTTGACGAAAAGTATTTTTCTGGAAAATAGTTGCTGTTGGACGTTTTTCGTCAGACAAAAAGAGACTTTAGACGTAACCCGGAGGAGCCGAGCTTTCCAAAATATATTACTACATACTAAGACGTAACCGTGGATATAAAGAACAAGTAAAACGGACATATAACGACAAAGTTATTCACGCTTGAATATCGGCTAAAACCATTTTTATTTTGACAGCTTTTAGTAAAAATTGACACTAAAACTACGAAGTACTTTTAGATGCTAGAAATAATACCAAGTACCTAATTTTATAACTAGTGAAGTATTAGTTATTACAAGTATATTTTATCATTTCGAGGCGTTATTTCAAGGATTACAACCCGAGTATTTCAACACTAACATGGAAACATACGATATATATATATATATATATATATATATATATATATATATATATATATATATATATATAAGTATATATATTGCTACTAGCTTATTTTATTTTTCTAATAGCAATATTTTTCCAAATTCTTGGATTATATATTTTTGATAACACAAGTGTTTTTCCAAAGAGTAGAGTGGTATAGGAACATGAGCATGGACATTCATAACATCATTTGGTGATCTAAATTAGATCGTTCATCATTCATATTAGGTTGCGGCAGTTAACCGATCATTGTTGTTCACTTCATTTCATTTCAAGTATCATCACTTAAGGTGAGTTTTCATGGCCCCGTTTTCAATTACTTATTTGATTTCAAATCCCACGGGGGAGAATACATTGCATCAATTACTTTCGTACATGCCCAAGTATTACAAATTCCTTACATTGCTTAAGTTGCCTTGCTACCACGACACGACAAGTCCCCTTTATTTCATGGACCGTTAATTACAGTACGAGCGAGAGTGAGTGAATAGATCTATTGAGGGTGACTCCTCCATTCGTGTTTGGGTTGCTCCAACGGAATTACGAATGCATTTCATTTCTAAATTATTAGAGTGTCTGGTAAACACTCATTTGGGGCAAAGTTTAGTACGTCTAGCTTCGGGGTCATGAGCTTAAGAGACAATGTAGCATTTTTGACATTTTTGTCGGTTTACTTTATACTTGTGGCTTATGTACATACGATTTAACTTACAAACCTATGATTATTCACCAACATTCGTGTTGACCGTTTTCGCAATGTATTTTCAGGTAACTAAGGCATTATCATATTACATGCATGGAGTCACATTAGGATGTGCCAAGGATGACGCACTACATTTTGGATTTTTCATGCACTTGTGTAAATTATCGTTTGACATTTCCTGAACTTGTTTTCTGTAAACGTTTCAACCTTTGGGGACCTATGTTTTGTAGCACTGGATGCTTTTAAATAAATCAAACGATATGTATTTTCCAAACGACACTTTAGGTCGTTCAATATTTCCTTGTTATGGTGCTATGACAGTTACACTCCCAGGCATTCCTTTCCGCTGCAAGTCAGGTAAATTGGGGGTGTGACAACTTACACCTTTATTTTTTTATTCATTTCATTAAATAAATTAAATTCATTTCACAAATACTTAAAAATAACACAACATACTAATTTTATTTCGTCAAATAAAAAAGTTACAATACGGAGAAAAAAAAATACGATACGAAAAAAAATACAACACATACGATACTAAAAAAAAAACGAACCTAGTTATTGTTGAATCTTAGGGCCTTGTTGAATCGAATTTGGTGTGTTTTTGTGTAGTTTTGTGAGTTATAAGAGTTTTTCTTGAAAACATCTTGGTTTTATCTATCTAGTGTTATTTGACATGTTAGAGGTGTACTTTTATGATCATTGGTGTTAGTACTACATTGTTCTCGGTTGGTTTCGCCATATCATACGTATATTTGAAGTTTGGATTGAGTTTGGGTCGTCATTCTTATCTACGGTTTGCTCCACTGTTGTATTTCTTGACTGCAGTTTACTACTGGATCCTGCGGTTTGCTAGTTAGCGATTACTATTTTGGGTATAAGGACAAAACGCAAGGAAAGTGACTGTTTTGGACTTTTGTGAACTGCGGTTTGCTTTCGCGGTTTGGTGGTTAGCGGTTTAGTGATTGTGGTTTGCTCCTGCGATTTGCGTCCTCTGCGTTTACCTCACTTGCGTTTAACCGATCATGCGGTTTACTCCTTATTGCGGTTTGCTCCTAGCGTTTAACTCACCCTGCGTTTAATTCATCCCGCGGTTTGCTCCTCATTGCGATTTGCTCCTTATAGCGGTTTGCTCCTAGCGGTTACCTTGCATCATCCTGCGGTTAACTCTGGTTTGCGTTTTGCTAAGGATAGCGATTAGCTCATGCTGCGGTTTGCTACTTTTAGCGATTACCTGAAGATAGCGGTTTGCTCAAACTAGCGTTTAGCTCCAGCTAGCGATTACCTCTTTTTGGCGATTTGCTAAAGTTGCAGTTTGACCAAAGTTTACCTTATACGTCAAAACTTCAAACGGCCATAACTTTTGAACCGTAACTCTGTTTTCAGCGAATTAGCTGTCAAAACGTCCGGAACAGGCTGAATATTGAGAGGTTTCACTACAAAGTCGTGAAAAAGAATTTTCGAGGCCCAAATCACCTCCGGAGTGAAGTTATTGAGGTTTTAAGTTTTTAGACCAAATTTTCACCAAATTTTCGAGGCCAAACTTGCATCAACCGAACCAAGATCGCAACTAAACAACATCAACTGATCATCAAGTCCATCAACGGATCATCAAGTTCATCTCCAGTCTTCGGTGTTTTACGGTTTCTTCTTGATTTTGTAAAATCCCGTGAAAGAATCTATTTCTCGGTTTAAATCATAGAAGTGTAAAATCCCGTGCATATCCACATCATGTCAAATTCTTCAGATTCAGTCATATCTGAGATACTCAAATTGTACGACATGATTGATCAACATAAGACTTCTGACCCTTCACAACAAATTAACGCGTTTGAGTCTGATAATGCTGCAATGGAATCTTCGTGCTCGGATCCTCAAGAGAATGTGACTCATCTGTCAAGGAAATTACGTGATGATGCAAAGTAATGTCACATAGAATGCTTTTGACTACTTCATTCACACCTCTCGGTACTATTAGAGGGAACTGGATTCAAAATGGGATTCGAACGTGCATTTACAACTCTCTTCGGTCAAGATGTTCAGACTTTCACAGACACAATGATTCTTAATTTAGATCAATTACGACAACAACTGGACCAAGAAGAATCTTCCAATATTGGACCCATGGCTGCCCTCTGTGTGCTCAACAAACAACTGCAGAGGTTCATCGATTCAAAATTCGCTATGATATATGACTATGAGAGTCAGATGACTATGAAGTGTTTTGCTAACCACACGGAAATTGATGTTGACACATTCAGAGACATATTACTCCAACACATGGATAAAGTTAAGGGGTACATTGAGGAAAGGGCAGAGCACATACTTAAGTATGAAGACAAGGTGAAGGCATCTTGGGTACAATCATGTGATGGTATTGCTTATTTGGGTAAAGCATCGGATGTTGGGTCAGACATCACTAAATGCAAGGGATCTGAAACTGATAAGATTGACACTACTGGCAATTTAGTGACATGTGCTACACATGATATTGATGTTGAGTTCAGACCCGGTCATGAACTTGATTCAGGTGATGAGGTACCCTTAATTGATTAAAACAATATGTTCTCTAATGAACATCAGCATGCTGATCAAAGTAAACCTATTTATGACACAAATCTGTCGAAAAAGGCTGACAGTATTACCGTCTCTTATTCAACAAATATGTGTCATAAAGGGGGAGAAAATGATCTGGATGCTGAACATAATGATGCTTCAAGTTCTATGCTTAAGGCTGAGTTTTCTAAAACAAAGGAAAAGGACATGGTTGAAAAAGAAGTTTTTAATCAACTTTTAAAAAGATTTTCACAACTTGAAAAACATTGTATTTCACTTAAAATATCAATACAACAAAAGGAAGAAAGTCTTCAAACTTGCAAACCATGTATGAATCCGGAATTTCCTGAACTTCGTGAATATTTTGTGATAAGCGATTTGAAAATCAGCTACAAGCCAAGGACTTAACGATCAACAACTTGAAAGATCGAATTAATATGTATGAGCAAAGTAATGAAGCCAAAATTAAACATGACATTAATGAAATTGAATGTAAAATGGCTAAATTACTTAAG
This sequence comes from Artemisia argyi, assembly GCA_030686995.1. NCBI lineage: Eukaryota > Viridiplantae > Streptophyta > Magnoliopsida > Asterales > Asteraceae > Artemisia > Artemisia argyi. The sequence goes on along the minus strand of CM060700.1, from coordinate 198,023,094 downwards.
GAGAATGAGACTTTGAAAGTTTAGTGTAAAGACCTATGTGACTCAATCAAATTAACAAAAACTAAGACTGCAGAGCAGACAACCTCTTTGATTGCTAATAATGATGAACTCAAAGCTCAACTTCAAGAAAAAGGTTTTGCAATTGTGGCATTAAGAAATGATTTAAGAAAATTAACAGGAAACAGTGTGAACACTAAGTTTGCAAAACCATCAATCTTGGGAAAACCACCTTCACAACTCTTTGGAAACAAAGTGTTGTTAGGCAACCAACTGTGTTTAGATCTGAACGACCAAAATTTTCAAAATTGGGGTTTGCCTCCCAAGTTGATGAGAAACAAGTTTTGTCAAAACCAGCCACTTCACAGTCTAAACCTAAGGAAAAGGAATGTGTTGTTTCAAAACCGCATCATATTTGTACCTCTAGTGCCTCTAGGAATAGTCCAAAGCGCGTGTCATTTGTGACAACAAAGGAACATGTTCGACATAAAAACAGTGTTCATAATCACAACCTAGAGGATACTAAGAAGAACACACATGAAAAGACTAGGAATTTTCCTGTTTCTAAGAGTAGTTGTGTGCCGATTAAGGCGATTCCCGTAGCAGATCACTCTAAGAAGCCTAGATCTTTTTCTGAATCCAAACACTCTATGTGCTCAACCTGTTTGAAATGTGTTTTTAAGGCAAATCATGATACTTGTGCTACAAAATTCCCGAAGGGAGTGAATACTTGTGATAAGGTTCTACCATCTAAGACTAGAAACTACAACAAGCCCGTAGAATCAAAAAATTATATTCAGAAACGTGGTAGGCAGATTGTTTTAGGACAAAGGTCTTCTCTAAACAAGACTTCCACTTTATATGAGAAACCAAACACTCCTAGAACTTGCCTTAGGTGGATACCGACAGGTATAATTTTTAATATTGTTGGTCTTAGATGGATATCTATGAGAAAGATGTTCACTAATTGCAAAACCAAGGTTGATAGTGGAACCCCAAATGGAATAGATGTTGATTTCACGAAACCATATAAATGCAAACAAACTCTCAATGTCAGTGCAGGTAGTCTTTACTTAAGTGCAGGTATATCGTTCAATCCTGTTAAGGAAAGACTCAGAGTTTGGCTACCAAAAAGAGTGATATCTCATCAATCAGGGGTTAATGAAGCTCAACTTTGATGCAATTGATTAATGACATCTGAATACATCAGTTCAAGCCTTGTTCTTCATCATAATGACGTTTGAACACATTAGTTCAAGCCTCGGTCTTCAACTTCATCATTATGGCGTCTGCTGACAACACTTCAGGCCCCGTTCATCAAAGAAAAGAAAAGTGTACGCTTGAGTGCGCTTTATCTTTTGTAGTAGTGAAATGTTCTTGCTTCTGACCATTCTCATCAACAAACTTCATATTTGTTTCACGCTCGCTCGGTCATCAAGTGGGTTACTTTCGTCAGACTATTATTCACTCGATCAAAAATGGCATCTTCAAATGCAATTTTTGAGGGGGAGAAGTGTGAACAGTGGATCAACCTCTTATGCAATTTTTGAGGGGGAGAAGTGTGAATAAACTACATGTATTTCTATTCACTTGTTCAATCAAAAATCGCATCCTCGTATGCAATATTTGAGGGGGAGAAGTGTGAATAAAATACATGTTGATTGATGCGTGAAATAACTCTCCTCTCCTCCAACACCTAATGCTCCACTAACTAAGGAAGACTAATTGTGACTACGGAGTTGATTGGGTATCACATATTTGAGATTGAAGTTGACTTTCACAAAGGCGTGATCTTAGTTTATCTTGAAGACGGGGTTGGTTGGATGAATGACGTTCAACGATAACTTGCTCGTGCTTGATATTTAAGTTGAAGACTTGGTTTATCTAGTTATCAGATGTCGAGGTGGATGGTTGAAGACCTGGTTAACTATCACTTTAAGGAGTTACAATGTAGTACTCAGTGTCACACGCCGTTGTCGCTGTAGATAATCGCAAGAGGTGGTAATGTCTCATGCTTTGGTTGGGTAGTGAGTACATAGAGATTTGCTTGGAGCATAAATTCTCTACACCGTTCTTCCAACATTAGTGAAAGCTTAAGACACAAGAGCGGGGAACTCTACTTTAGTTTCAAGTTTGGGATATCGGGGTTTTCTCCATACGTGGTCATTCACTATTAGCCAGTGGAAGTGAAAAGATGTTTAATTAGGGGTTGATCTGCAGAGAATTGTTATCGACATCTACTCATGGGGTAGTGATTTATATGTTGCTTCTAGTTGATATGTTTATGTACACACAGTTATGATGATTCTGAGTGATCGTCATCATCATGGATGGAGAATTGTGTACATTGGGGTTTTTATCAAAAAACTGGAAGCATTCTAAGTGAGTTGAAAATGTCGACATGACGTTCCCCAAACAAACCCATGAAGAAGCTACAGATTATTAGTCTATGATCCACTTTACGTTGTGGATGACATGTTAAGAGACTGAAGACATTTTTGGCAGAATTGAGAGATACTTCTTCAACAAGCATCAAGGTTATATCAAACGGGTCGTCTGTTTGGGAGGGAGCAAGTTAATTTATGGGCGTACTAATTGGGAGGGAGTAATAACCCAATTAGTGAGTGTTTCTATAGCAGTTGATTCTCACCAGATCCATTTAAGCCAAAGGTTGTTTTTCTCACAAGATTTCAAGTACGTGTGCCTAAAATGTGTTGCTGATTCTGAGGTATCAAAACCAGCAAAGGGGAAGGAGACATACATCTGAATGCATAATGAGTACTCGTGATGAACTTAATACTTCGTCTTAATTGAAGTTATGCCGGGAAGACAAATGTCATAACCGTAGAGATAATCAGTGTCTTAACTCGTGGCGTTTGGTGTATCATTCCAACTAAGTGGAGGAAGTGGTCTCTTGATACTTGTGGTATGTATTACTTCAGCTTTCAGTGGGAAGAAATATGAGAAGAACAATTGAAGCGTGAGATGATATTGTTTATCGACATCTTTAATTGAGCTGATATGATTTATGGTAAAGTGCTTCTGGTTAATGCTTCATGTACACAATGTTATGCTGATTCCGATGTGATCGCAACCATCAGGGGAGAGATTTGTATACATCAAGGACGCGCAACAAGTTCATGTGATCAGGCTTAATCATATATTCCGGAGGTGATATCCGCAGAGATGATCAGTGCTTCAACCTGTTACTTTGGTGTCATCGTTTCTTCTTGTGATTGGATACATGCGTACAATATGGATTGAGTTGGTATGTGTAAGATAACTGGAAAGCATTTAGTGAAATGAAGATGTTGATATCTTATTCCCCCTAATAGACAACTGCTCCAAACCTCAAAGTAATGTGTACATTGGGGACACACAATAGGGTCATGTGATCGGGCTTCATCATACATTCCGGGATTGATAACCGCAGAGATGATCCATGGTTCACCTTGTTACTTCGGTGCTATCATTTTCTTAGGGTCTTTGAGCGTCATACAATGAGACCTTTTGCATCACTTCAACTACTTGGGGAAGTGGTCTCATGAAGATGATTGTCGGCTTGGGGGGAAGCTACCAAAGCTTCACATTGAGGAGGCTAAAACTCAGCGATTTGGTTGTGCCTAGCGATTAACTCAGTTGTGAGATTCCAGTGATTTGTTAACTACTTGTGTTTGGTGAATTGTTGTGACTTAAGTCGTTCCGATTCATCTGATTGTAATTTGACGTTGTGAGTTAATCTTTACGACTTGACTTATTATGATCGGATCTATTGTAACTTGACTTGTCGCGACTTGACACTTAATGCTAATTGTCACTTATCCAAGATCTCTCTCTAAGTCTAACTCGCATATTACATCTTTCGGTTTCTTTTGTTGACTTTAGTAAAAATCCCGGGAGAGAATCGATCTCTCGGTTTAAGTCACAAGAGTTGTAAAATCCCGTTTAAGATTATATCATGGCAACTACCGCTTCAGACGATTATTCAGGAGCCTCGAAAGCTTTGGTGGTGAAAGTTTAAGAGATGTTGACTACTGATTTCTACAACGAGCTAAACGATACTATCATTTTGGTACTCATGTCAACATCTTCTTAAACTGATTTGTATCCTTTGTATATATATCACACTAAATTGTAAATAGAAAGTATAAAACAATATAAAATCCATAAAAATCTGAAAAATCATTAAAATCCAAAAATATTCTTCTCACGACATGTCTCTTGTGTAATCAATATTATGTACGTTTCTAGAAATGTCATTCAACAATGACACAGAATCATACATATGCTTGAGCAAGAGTTTTTCGGTTTCAAATAAAGTTTTTTTTCTAAAACATGTTGTATCTCAAAATACTCTTCAAAAATATGGCTTGCAGTCATTTCAGGCTGTAACCCGGACTTCAAAATCATGGCTTGCTATTACTTCAGATAGCAACCCATTTTCAAAATGGGGAAAACACGTCGCCAAAAAGACGGTTGTTCCTTTTACCGGGTGAAGTTCACCTGGGCATGGTTTACCTTATATCCATGTATCCTCGATCTAATGTACGCTTCAGTGCATTACTTCTTGATAAATAAGAGAAATCTTCTTTTTATAGCCAAATAGTTTCCCTTCTATGATTTTTCCGGAAAGTATTTGTGCAAAACTTGGTGGTACCATGAGATTTTGATTGAAAATCAAAGTGAATCTAAATTTTGATAAATTTTTTCACTCAATCAATGACTTTAATATTTTATGAAAATATTTCTGTTTTAACATCCATCATTGATTGAGGGGGAGAGTGATTTTCTCAAAATTTTATGTATCGTCAAAACTCTCCACACTTTGTACAAAAAACTTGCAACAAAACGATTTGTGATGGTTATGACTTATGTGTCAAAATGAGAACATTTTCAAAGAGGTTTCGTTAAAACCTCAAATCTTTTGTAAACTCATCAAATCTGACACATACCAACCTCCCTCACAGATTGAGGGGGAGCAAGTAAAAGGTTCCTTTTATCAGAAAATATTAAAACTAACCGCATTTCTCTTCCAAAAGATTTCTAACTTATTTAAATCAATTGATATCCAAAATCTCGAAAGATTTGAAATTTTTGATCGGGGGAGAGAATTTGATTTAAATATGAAATCTGATAATCAAACGTGATCTTGTGGACTCAATAATAGGCTCCCACATATGTGCTAAACTCTTTCGAATGCACATATTGAGGGGGAGCAAAAGGCGTTTGTGGAAGTAATTCCAAAGACCGACCATTTATCTTTATGCATGGAGTTATAAGGATGGTTAAGGTTAGGTATGAGTTCCCATGATCCACCAGAACCGGAAGGATCTTCCTAGGGACAATTCATAGATAGATTAGAAGTCCTTATGAATGATTGAAAAAAGGAGAAAAGTGAGAAAGGAAATAGTACGGACTGAGATAGAGCTAGGACTGGAACAAACCCAACAAGGTTCTAGTGGTGAAGGGTGTGTTTGTTTTCACGAAAAAAAGTCTGACCGCCTCTGACGTCTTACCAGTCAGACGCGGTCAGAGTTTTTTGTTGTTTGTTTTTTCATCACTAGTCAGACGCGGTAAGATGTAATAAGTCTGACTTGGTAAGAGGTGGTGAACAAGCCTGACTATCTCTTAACCCTATTAATACCTTTCATCAAAACCCTTCAACCCCATCTTCAAAACCTTCACCACCGTAAGGTATGCTTTTTTTTTTTTTTTCTTTCTCTATACCTGCTTTACGTGATTTTATTGTTTAGTAGCAAGGAGACATATTTGTCTATGGAGATATAAGTAGGCTCATTGGTGTTGACTGCATTTTGTTGGAGGAGTTATAAGATGGTGGCGTTCTTTCTGTGAGGAGTGATATTAGGGTAAATGAAGTAGGGTTATGAGAATTTATATAATTCTAATATTTGGGTTATTTTGTTGTTGGGTTTGTAAATGGGTTGGACTACTAAGTTGAAGCATGGGCCGAGTATAAGGAGCATGGATGGCTTATTTATTTTGTTGGCTATCCGTAAATTGTTATATGTTGGATTATAAAGATAATTTATTTAATGATTTATAATTGTGTTAAATTTTTGATAAAAATGTTTTGTTTCAAGTTTACACTATTTAATTATTAATCGTATTGCAATAGTTTAATATATACTTAAAAAAAAGAAAAATTAAAATCATTCAGACAATTATAAAAAAACAAACAACATTTTTTCATTCAGATTCAGACATTATAACCACCTCTTACTAGTAAGATGTGGTAGTCAGATTCAGATGTTAAACATCTTAATGAAACAAACACACCCGAAGTCTCGGTAAGCACTAAAGGGGTTGAAGAATGAAAAAGAAATGGAATGAGAAAGGGTGAAAAGAAATAGCCCTCCATATATTCAACCTTAGGGCAGAAACCGGATTCAATTCATAATCTACTGGTGGTTACTAAGGTAACACCGGTATTGAAGACAAGACGTCATGGACCCAGTGACGCACTGCACTAAACTTCCCAACCACTTAAGTTCTATTAAAAGAACTTGTTTCATTCTCACGAGGAACCCTGTGCAATGTATCGACCGCTCATTGCGAGCTATGTTGATACCTAAAACAGGAGACGCCTCCCCAGTCTCCAGGAGCGGATCAAAATGCACTATTGAGTCTAGAGCCATGAGATCATCCATAAATCTCGTTAGGACACAATTCCAAATATGCTTATTGTTTCACACAATGTGGAAAATAAGCTAAAATATTTAGAGTCCTACGCATTATCCTTGTGGTATTGCCAGAACATCCGAGTGATATGAAAATATTCACGATAAAGATGGAAATCCTTCTAGAGCGAACATCATTCAAGCTCTTGGTAGGTGACATGTGAGATCCATCTTGGATCAATGATCAAGTGATAACTGGAAAGCAACGATGGTGCGATTCAACATTGAATCAAACTTGTTCTAGGATATGGATTGACGGATACTTTTGCAAAAACCTTTCAGTGTGCTCACATACTAATTTTCGAGCACATTGATTTTGTATAATCTTTCAAAAAAAAGTTTTTTTTTTTTTTTTTTTTTTTTTTTTTTTTTTTTTTTTTTTTTTATGGAAATGTGATTCAAAGCTTAAAACTCTCGTCGTGTCTCAAAAATGTTTATCATATGACACGCGAGTGATTTCTATAAATCAAATTCTCATCAATCCGTGAATATTTATTCACCGATTCACTCTATCGTGCTGTCTGCTTTGAGACGTTCCGGTATGAGAACATGCTTAGTATGAAGATTCCGAAGTGGATTCTTTGAAAAATTCATCACTACAAGCAGGAAATTCCTGTCAAAGAGAGTCTTCTTTAAAAGAGACTCTACCTGATCACAGGTCGGTTTTCTCAAAATTGGAGGGTAGTCTGTCCTCACAGAATGAATGACAAAGCCATATTCGTTCTCTATCTTTATTGCTAACTGTTTTATTTCAGGGACACATATAAAGATGGAGTTGATGGTTCCTATCTCTAGCTGAATCGGGTCAATCCATACCTCATGCTCACACATCCTCCTCAATATCATTGATGATCATGAAGGATGAGAGACTCCCTACACTGAATGTTAAAAGACTACCAACAACGTTTCCGCAACTCTGATGAAAAGTCTCCTAATACTGAAGGGTGTGAGCATGGCGGTCCTAATGTCACTATATCACATGAAGGCAATACAACTATGGATAAGCTTGGAGATTTAATGTGGCTGATGATCTCAAAGAAGCTCAAAGATCACACAACTCTAAGGAACTCCTAATCACAACTTCATTGCTTGAAGTACAAAGTGTGCAGAAAAGTGAATAGTCATAACCTACGAGTTACAAAGACTAAAAAATGCTTGAAGATCAAAGAGCTTAATTTCCAAGGTGACCTCGCTTAGGGGGAGATTGTTAGGATTACAAATATTTCTATAAAAGACTTGGTCACCTAAATATTGTAATAGCATTAAGTTAGCTCGTAGTTAGTTTAGTTATTAGTTAGAAATAGTTTAAGTAACATCGTGGAAGAAGGACGGGTCTTTACCCACTGTATGCCTAATCCACTGCCCGGGTGTGGGCGTTTTTATTTCTTGTATAAATACCCCTCTCCCACCAAGGGAGAGGGTTATACCTTCTCATATTATCAATCTAATCTTTCTAGTTTTCTCTCATCCTCTCAAGGTTCCCATTTTTCTTTCTTTCTCTTCTAATCCAACGACTCACAACCACCATGGAATACATGTTTGTGACTTGATGTTTATCCTTCATCGTATTTTGTTGAATTTCTTCCCATTGTTGTTGTTGCCAAACATGCTCGATGAGACATCGTTGAAGCCTTGTGTGTGTGCTTCTATCGTGTAGTTCTTTGGTTTTTCTTCTTTGCGTTGCGCAACGTTCAACCCATGACTGTTGCATATTTGGTGCCGGAGGAATATACATTTCGGCAGCTTCGGATATTGCAAAATTTTGATCTTTCAAAATCATGTTATGCATTATGATGCACGAGTACATGATTCTCCGTAACTTGCCCACAATAAATGCACGCGACGGTTGGACAATAATATATCAACGTCCTTGGAGGACACCAAAAGCTCTTTCGATATCTTTTCGAGCACTTTCTTGTTTCGCTTTCCATGCGGCGTTTTTTGGGTTGCTTGCAACAGTAAAGGATTTAACAAATGATGCCCACTGTGGGTAAATTCCATCTGCTAGATAATACCCATTTTTACATGTACGTCCGTATACTTCAAACGGAACTTGAAGGCCAATATCATCAATCAGGTCGTCGAATAACGGAGAATTATATAAAATGCTCAGATCGTTATTCGCACCTGCCACACCAAAAAATGCATGCCAAATCCACAAATCATACGACGCAACAGCTTCAAGCATTATAGTTGGATACTTTTTATTACCTCTGTGAAATTGCCCTTGCCATTCTTTTGGACAATTCTTCCATTCCCAGTGCATACAATCGATGCTTCCCAACATTCCCGGAATCTTATGAACCATGCTATGTGCTTGGTATAAGTTACGAACGTCATCCTTAGTTGGTTTTCTTAAAAACTCCTTCCCAAACAAATGGATTACACACATAGTAAAAAAATCTAGACAATCACGTGCACAATGTTCACCTATTTGTAAATACTTATCTAATAAATCAGGTGATATCCCTTACGCCAATTGGCGTAGGGCACATGTGCATTTCATAATCACACTAAAACTCATTAGACCCGTAGCACTGGGTCGTTGTCTAAAGAAATCAAAATGCGTAGGAAGAGGATGATGAGTTTCAATATATGTTTCAATACCTTGGACTATTTCTAATAATAGTTTACGGCTCATACGGTAACGACGCTTAAAATTTTCTTCAAGATATTTTGGTTGGTCACCAAAATAGTCGGCCAATAGACGTGTTTCAGCAACTTCACGTTCACGCCGAATGTATCTACGGCGATGTGAAGGACCGGCTTCTTGATTTTGAAACGCTTGCTCGTTTTCAAACTCTTGGATAATCAGCTCTAGCTCATCTACCTCTTCAAAGTCACTAACTTCGGAATAAGACGATTCACTCATGGTTTTTTCTTTTATATGGTTAAGTTTTTTGAATGAAATGTGTAAAATATGTGTAGTATATATAGGGGTAAATATGTTATGGTTTAGAAAGTAAAAAAAAAAAGGACAAAAATATAAACGTTTATTTTTTAAACGTTATACAATGTTTACAAAATATGAAAAAGCTGCCAAATAACTCCTTTTCTTTCTCGCCGTGACCACGAACAGGTAGCCAACAACGAGGAACGGCGAGGCATTCCTGGTGTAGCAGCGAGCTTCGGCTCGCCGTTGGCCATTCCACGTCGGACGGCGAGCATCAACGGTATGCCCACACCGTGTGCTCTTAAACAATACTAGTAATACTTTTATTTACCACTCTTAGGGTATGTTTGGCGAAAGTAACTGTTGCTGGAACTGGAGATGGTGCTAGTGCTGAAAATTATAAAAAAAAGATTATTTTTATAAGCTACATGAAGTAACCTTGGTTTTAAGAGATTATGAAAGATTATTTTTTTTTAGAATCTCTTATAAGTTATGTCTGACAAACAAAGATTATTTTTTAAATAGCTTATTTTTTTAAAAAATAAGCATAATCTCTTAACAGTCTTGTTTGCCGAAAATAACTTTAAACAATACTAGTACTACAAAAAGTATACGTTGACAGTAATCACAAGAAATCACTTACCAAAACTTGCTTAAAAACAAATACACCTTCTCCAATAACATTTCCCCATATACCAACTTATACCCCAAATACAATAGATTCGTCCACTTGTCACAAATTCAAAATTCAAATCCATCTCCAATAATTCATATTTTTTTTTTACCATTCAGCCTTGAAAGAAACCATCTCTACAACTATACATCAAATCAATCATCCAAAAATAAACACGGTAAAAAAAAATTAAATTTCAAAAACAGCTGTATTCAATTCTCTTCCGAAAATTTCAACTCTCGCGCCCCTTCACTCTCCCACTCCCCCTATTTTGCCGCTCACTTTCTCACACACATACTCATTCAAAACCCAAATTTTCTCTCTCACTCATTCAATCACTCTAACCGTCACTTTTCCCCAAATTTTTTATATAAATTCACACACACTCACAATCTCATCTCTCATTTCTAACAACTTTCATCAGATTAAAAAAAAAAAAAGACTAAAAATGGCTAAAATAAGTGAAATGAATGAGGTTACCGGAACAAGGAGGTCAAGTGCGAGAATCAAAACAATTGAGTCAAACAAAGCGGCTGATAAACAGAGGAAGAAGGAAGAACAGGCTGTTGCTGCTGCTATGAAAGTGGAGAAGAAGAAGAAACAGCCTGCGAAGAAGAAGCAGCGCGTGAAGGACACGCGCGGTGATGTGTCTGCAGGTGTGGTGGTGAATGAGAATGAGAAGGCTGTTGAGGTTATTGAGAGTGGTGCGGCGTTAGGTGAGGGTGTTGTTGATGTGGAGAGAGGTGGAGGTGAGGTTTATGAGGAAGGTGCGGGTTCCGGGGGCGAGGAGAGTAAGAAGAGTGCGTATACGCGGGTCAAGGATACCATTCGGAGTTTTTATAGGCACTTTTTGCAATCTGTTCAGGTCTAATTTTTTATGTTTATTAAGCTTTTTTCTCTTAAGTTATAGGATATTAAGAGGCTGTTTTTGACTGTTTGTTTGTTTGTTTGTTGTTGTTGTTAAATAAGTATTCATAATAAGCTGTTTAAGGGGTGATAGTTTAAGTTTATTTGTGTGCTTATGTGTTTTTGTCTTATTTTTCATTAGCTATATTGAGACCTAGGGGCTTATTTGTGTGTTTGAAATTTATTATGTTCAAAATCCGGCGTTTTAGGAGGTTGTTTGTTGTTGTTCAGTATTCATAATAAGCTGTTCAAGGGGTGATGGTGCTTATGTGCTTTTGTTTTATTTTTCATAAGCTATATTGAGACCTATGGGCTTATTTGTGTGTTTGATAATTTTATGTATAAATCCGGCGTTTTAGGTGGTTGTTTTCAACTAATTGTTTGTTGTTTTTGTTATTGCTGTTAAATAAGTATTCATAATAAACTGTTTAAGGGGTGATAGTTTAAGTTTATTTGTGTGCTTATGTGTTTTTGTCTTATTTTTCATTAGCTATATTGAGACCTATGGGCTTATTTGTGTGCTTGAAACTTATTATGTTCAAAATCTGGCGTTTTAGGAGGTTGTTTGTAACTACTTGTCTACTTGTTTGTTTGTTTGTTGTTGTTCAGTATTTATAATAAGCTGTTTAAGGGGTGATGGTGCTTATGTGTGTGTGTGTGTGTGTGCGTTTTTTTTTTTTTTTTTTTTTTTTTTTTTTTTTTTTTTTTTTTTTTAATAAGCTATATTGAGACCTATGGGCTTATTTGTGCGTTTGGTAATTTTATGTATAAATCCGGTGTTTTAGGTGGTTGTTTTCAACTAGTTTGTTGTTGTTGTTAAAAAAGTATTCATAATTAGCTGTTCAAGGGGTGATAGTTTAAGTTTATATATGTGCTTATGTGCTTTGCTTTATTTTTCATTAGCTATATTGAGACCTATGGGCTTATTTGTGTGTTTGAAATTTATTATGTTCAAAATCCGGCGTTTTAGGAGGTTGTTTGTAACTACTTGTTTGTTTGTTTGTTGTTCAGTATTCATAATAAGCTGTTTAAGGGGTGATGGTGCTTTTGTGCTTTTGTTTTATTTTTCATAAGCTATATTGAAACCTATGGGCTTATCTGTGCGTTTAATTTTATGTATAAATCTGGCGTTTTAGCTGGTTGTTTTCAACTACTTGTTTGTTGTTGTTGTTGTTGTTATTCCTATTAAATAAGTATTCATAATAAGTTGTTCAAGGGGTGATAGTTTTAGTTTATTTGTGTGCATATGTGTTTTTGTCTATTTTTCATAAGCTATATTCAGACCTATGGGCTTATTTGTGTGTTTGAAATTTATTATGTTCAAAATTCGGCGTTTTAGGAGGTTGTTTGTAACTACTTGTTTGTTTGTTGTTGTTCAGTATTCATAATACCCTGTTTAAGGGGTGATGTTGCTTATGTGATTTTGTTTTATTTTTCGTAAGCTATATTGAGACCTATTGGCTTATTTGTGCGTTTGATAATTTTATGTTCAAAATCCGGCGTTTTAGGTGGTTGTTTTCAACTACTTGTTTGTTGTTGTTATTGCTGTTAAATAAGTATTCATAATAACCTATTCAAGGGGTGATAGTTTAAGTTTATCTGTGTGCTTATGTGTTTTTGTCTTATTTTTCATTAGCTATATTGAGACCTATGGGCTTATTTGTGTGTTTGAAATTTTTTATGTTCAAAATCCGACGTTTTAGGAGGTTGTTTGTAACTACTTGTTTGTTTGTTTGTTTGTTGTTGTTCAGTATTCATAATAAGATGTTTAAGGGGTGATGGTGCTTATGTGCTTTTGTTTTATTTTTCATAAGCTATATTGAGACCTATGGGCTTATTTGTGCGTTTGATAATTTTATGTGTAAATCCGGCGTTTTAGGTGGTTGTTTTCAACTAGTTTGTTATTGTTGTTATTGCTGTTAAATAAGTATTCATAATAAGCTGTTCAAGGGGTGATGGTTTAAGCTTATTTGTGTGCATATGTGCTTTTGTTTTATTTTTCTTTAGCTATATTGAGACCCATGGGCTTATTTACGTGTTTGAAATTTTTTATGTTCAAAATATGGCGCTTTAGGAGGTTTTTTTAACTACTTGTTTGTTGTTGACTTGTTGTTGTAATTGCTATTCATAGTAAGCTGTTCAAGGGGTGATAGTTTAAGTTTGTTTGTGTGCTTATTTGCTTTGTCTTATTGAGACCTATGGGCTTATTTGTGTGTTTGAAATTTTTATGTTTAAATCCGGCATTTTAGGAGGTTGTTTTTAACTACTTTTTTTTGCTGTTGTTATTGCTATTAAATAAGTATTCATTATAAGCTGTACAAGGGGTGATAGTTTAAGTTTTTTTGTGTGTTTATGTGCTTTTGTCTTATTTTTCATAAGTTGATGTCCTTATCTCTTATGTGCTTTTGTTGGTTTTTCTTTCTTTTGGCTATGTATGTTTATATGCTTGTTTTTATCCTTTTGTCTTATGTATGCTTATTCTTGTTACTGCTCACTTTCACACTTGCACTTTTCTTCTGAGCACTCTCACCTCCCAAACTTGCTGGGGGTCTTCCTCGAAGCAGTCTCCTTACTTCCGTGTTTATCCTAGGTAGGGGTAGGATATGCATTCTACCTCCCCCATATCCCGCCCCGGCGGATTGGATGTGTTGTTGTTGTTGTTATGTGCTTTTGTCTTATTTTTCTCAAGCTATATTGAGACGTATGGGCTTATTTGTATGTTTGAAATTTTTATGTTTAAATCTGGCGTTTTAGGAGGTTTTTAACTACTTATTGAGACCTATGGGCTTATTGTGTGTTTGAAATTTTAATGTTAAAATCCAGCATATTTGGAAGATGGTATTAACTACTTGTTTGTTGCTAAGTAAGTATTCATAATAAGCTATATTGAGACCTATGGGCTTATTTGTATGTATGAATTTTTTATGTTTAAATCCGGTGTTTTAGGTGGTTGTTTTCAACTACTTGTTTGTTGTTGTTATTGTTGTTGTTGTTGTTCTTATTGCTGTTAAATAGGTATATTTAGACCTATGGGCTTATCGTGTGTTTGAAAATCCAGCGTATTAGGAAGATGGTATTAACTACTTGTTTGGTTGTTTGTTGTTAAGTAAGTATTCATAATAAGCTATATAGAGACCTATGTGCTTATTTGTATGTTTGAAATTTGTATGTTTAAATCCGGCGTTTTAGGAGGTTGTTTTCAACTACTTGTTTGTTGTTGTTCTTATTGCTGTTAAATAGGTATTCATAATAAGCTGTTCAAGAGGTGATAGTTTAAGTTTATTTGTGTGTTTGAAAATTTTTATGTTCAAAATCTGGCGTTTTAGGAGGTGGTTTTTAACTACTTGTTTGTTGTTGTTATTGCTGTTAAATAAGTATTCATAATAAGCTGTTCAAGGGATGATAGTTGAAGCTTATTTGTGTGCATATGTGCTTTTGTTTTATTTTTCATAAGCGATATTGAGACCTATGGGCTTATTTGCGTGTTTGAAATTTTTACGCTTAAATCCGGTGTTTTAGGAGGGTTTTTTAACTACTTTGTTGTCGTTGTTGTTGTTAACTTGTTATTGCTGTTAAATAAGTATTCATAATGAGCTCTTCGAGGGGTGATAGTTTAAGTTTATTTGTGTGCTTATATGCTTTTGTCTTATTTTTCATAAGCTATATTGAGATCTATGAGCTTATTTGTGTGTTTGAAATGTTTATGTTTAAATCAGGCATTTTAGGAGGTTGTTTTCAACTACTTGTTTGTTGTTGTTTTCAGTTGTTAAATGAGTATTCATAATAAGCTGTTTGAGGGTGGTGTCAATGAGTAAAGCAATTTAACAGTTGAGTACAACAATTTAGCAGTAGTAGATAAAATTGTTTTAAAAACTATTACTCTAATGAGTAAAGCAATTTAACAGTTGATGTCAATGTTATTTAAAAAGAATGCTTTTCATCAATACCTGTTGATGAAACTCTTCCCATAACTGAGTTTCACGTCCATTTTGCCATATTATTTTCTCTGCATAACAATTGAGAGTTGAAAGAAAATTCAAATAAGGTACATACAAATGATCTTGAATAACAAATAGTGCACAATCAATCTTAGAATAGATTGTCTAAGAACTGATAATCGATGAAGAAGAAAACCCAAAAATCAATCAACCATCATAAAAATGATTACACCACAATTACTTATACCATATATGTGTAATAGTTTTTCACCATCAATATATCAAGATGCATTTTCAAATAAGTTTACATAAACACTTTGAAAGAGCTAAATAGCTTTTTGAAAACATATGAAGACACATTCATCAATATAAAACTATGTATCAATGAGAACTATTATTTATTAACTTGTAGTTTAGGATTAGCAACTTGAAGATTAAACCAAATATGAAATCCAACCAGCAAAACATAAATTACAGCTAACACTTTCTTAAGCAAACAAAAAGCACAAAGACTAATATGAAAAAGAAAATGAAAATAATAAGTGCAACAAATTAAGGCCATAAAACTAAACCAACAAAGACTAATATGAAAAAAGCAAGGATGCACCTTAACGCCTAAATGTTTAATAGATGACTTAATAAATCAACAAACAATGTATTTAGGAATCACCAGAAACATCTCTTTCTATTGGGGAAACCATTTGCTGCATTTTTCCCTACAAAAATCAATGACAAAAAACAAATTCATTAATGAACAGATTAAGCAATCTTAGATCAATTCATAGAATCACAATTTAAAAATTAAACTAAAAGTAACTTAATGAAAGAAACATATATTATAAATTGAATTGAAACACAATTAGATCAAGTATAGAAAAAAAAGCAACACCAAAAAGTCTATGATGAGTACTATACCTATCAGATTACCGACATTCAAATCTCGAATTAACCAACAAAAAACACAAACCCAATCAGCCATAATCGAAACCGACGACCAAATATCCTGCAGGTGGCCTGCATTTTGGTATTCTGCACATAAAGAAGATTGGTGCTTACAAAAATGGTGTAAACTTTTAAAAAGGTCTCTTAACAATAGCTACATATAACAAATGATTCGGGCAGCTTTGTCCTCTAACAATAGCCACCTATGACAAATTATGTGGGCAGCTTTGTCCTCTAACAATAGCTACCCATAACAAATGATTTGTACAAAAAAATGTATAATAAGAAAAATTATGCTTACATTTTCATCCATAAGTATCATTTCAAGAATTTTGAGTTTTGATTAGTTGGGTGTGTGAGAAATTTCGGTCCTGAATTAAGGTTAGGGTTGATGATAATCCTTGATGTATATAGACCAATTCGTGGGGTTATTTTTGGATGTTGTTTTGAATGCATTGAATTTGATTGGTGAAATGAAACTGAAAATTAATTAGGACGCTCCTCCATAATTCTAAAAGCGTTTTCATTTAATATATGGATTCAAAATGAGGCTCCTCCATTAAAGACTTTACAAAAATAACATAAAGAGAGTTTATTTGACCATTATTTGACTTTTAGAAAAAATAATGCAATGGGGTGCTTGTACATTTGTTCTAATTATGGAATTTTAGAGGTGTAATTAATTTTATTTTTTAATGCTCCTGCTTTAGGGCGCTTGTACAAAACCTTATTTTATTAGTTAAAATAGATAACATTTAAATTTCTACCAACATATGGGATGTAGTAGATGCAAATTTATATGCATATTTAATTTATGAAAGCTATAACAGCCGAGTAGATCTTGGTCGAGTAGCGGCTTATGGTCGAGTATCGTAACACTTATTAATTATCACAATTAATTTTTAAAACTAACAAGTATTAATGGATAACATATTTATTTATGAAAGCTACGAGACAGCATGGCCCATGCGATGCACGAGATTTGTTTCATATATTCTTCCATTGTGTGTCGCACTTGGTTAGCTTATTTTACATAATTGAGTTTGTTGGCTTATAACATTAATACTCACACTCAATGACATGCAACTCAATTTTTATGTATAGTTAGATGAAAAGTTTATCACCAATCAGGCAATCAATAACAAACCTAACAGACATAAAAAAGCCAGGCTTTTAATGTATGCATTGTTGTTTATAAATAGAGAAACAAAGATAGAAATCTTGTTCTATCTATAATTGAATTCAACGGATGCAATTAAGAACATAGATATTGTTGAGAATAAAAAGAGAGAAACTCAAATCAAATGAAATTGCGAAGATATCTTTTCAATGGCTACTTGGAATTGCTTATTTGCTTGCAAACTTGCTTATATGTTGTAGCCTAAATATTATTGTAATACTAAAATAGTGAACTTTACAATAAAAAACCAATAAACACTCGTAAAGGTGAGTAAAATATAACGGAAATTTGGCCATGACACATGCTAATCATGTTCAAGACATTATACCTTCATCCATAAGTCACTATAGGTCTATTTGTTTACATCATTAACCATTTTATTTGGTTATCCATTACGTGGGTCTAATCCTCTTTTGTTATACATCATTTTATATGATTGTTGACCAGAGCATATATAATGGTTACACATTATTCTAATATAGTAGATGCACTAGGAAAACCATTTTTTTACTCCACTTTCAGCCCAAAACAAAACGTGGTAAAACTTTTAAGCCCGAATAAAAAACCCAATCCATATGACACATCCGGTGTATAACTTTTTGAACAACACTAATTGTACTCATATTGACCAACCCTAAACACACACGTACATATTCGTCCGCCTCCCTCATCTCTTCTATTGCATACACAACACACACACTGCATCTTCATCTCTCATCTTCTTCAAAATCAACTCACACCGAATCATCTCTTCTCAACTTATTATCCATCAAACCATCAAAATCAAATCGAATCAATCAAGCTCAGCCACCATACCTTGACCTTATGTTTTCGTTTACTGCTCACGAAGAATCAAGAAACCATCTTTCAAGGCTTCAAGATCCTTTGGAGGGTCACGGTAGGTTCGACATGGTTTTTGTTTTGTGATTGTGCTTTTGAACGAAACAAAGAAAGAAAGTAGCATACTTGTTATATTTCTTTCATTATATTCGGAAAAAAAGAAGTTATACTTGTTATATATCGATGATGAATATTTTCTTTCGTTTGCTTAACCTTCGAAGGTCTTGATTTATCTTAAAATAGCACGAAAGAAATAAAGCTGAGATATTGAAATTATGTTTTCATTTTGTTTCGAGTGTTGTTAATGGGTTATGTTATTGTCGGTTTGTTTGTGGCTTATTGTTTGGGTGTTGACTGAGGTTGAACGGAGATGGTAATGGAGATGGACTGAGATATTTTGTTATTTATACTCATCAAAAACTCATATGAAAAGTCATATTTAAAGACTTGTTAATTATTTTTGAGCAAATGAAAGGATGAGTATTTACACCGTAGATGGTTCGTATACTCGCAGTAATGATGCTTTTTCTTGGGTTTAATGTATGAGTATTAACAGTGAGTTACTTAATGTAATATCCAAGAAGCTTTAAAAGAAGCTCCACAATGGTGTACAATAAGCTCGAGCTGGACGAAATTTATGAGCTTAAACTTCATATTTGAGTTTCTTTGGCTTGTAACATAAATGCTCACATTCAATATGAGAAATCATTATATATATATATATATATATATATATATATATATATATATATATATATATATATATATATATATATATATATATATATATATAATGGTCGAGTAGATCTATATAACAAACTTATAAGTACCAATCGGAAAGCAAAAACGGGAAAAAATTAAGCATTAACTGATAGTATCAATCGGAAAAAAACGTACCAGAATCATAACGGAATCAACTATTAAGCATTAACAGTCGAGTATGATTAATGATGTTGTGTTTTGTTTGAATCTAAATACATAAACATAATACTAGTAATAATAAAAAAAAAGTACCAAAAAAAAAAAAAAAAAAAAAAAAAAAACAAAAGAAATAAAAAAAGTATTACCTTTCCAATAAAGTTGTCTTGTCAAATCACCGTCGGTTGAGTAGTCGCCGGTTGAGTAAATTTGGAAGTTGATATGAGCCCTATAATAAGAACACGTGTCGCGTTTTGAGAGGTTACGGAGTTGAGTAATCGCGTATGACCATTAGGGAATTTAGTTTAAAAGTAACCTTGGATAAAAAAAAATACTCCATATTTTGTACTAGATTAATACTTAGCTCTTCTTTATTTACCACTTTTAAACAATATTAGTACTACAAAAAATATACGTCGACAATAATCACAAGAAATCAATTACCAAAATTTGCTTAAAAACAATACACTTTCTCAAATAACATTTCCCCATATACCAACTTATACCCCAAATACAGTAGATTCGTCCACTTGTCAAAAATTCAAAATTCAAACCCATCTCCAATAATTCATACAATATATTTTTACCGTTCAGCCTTCAAATCAATCATCCAAAAATAAACACGGTAATAAAATTAAATTTCAAAAACAGCTTTATTCAATTCAATTCAATTCCAAAAATTTCACTCTCTCGCGCCCCTTCACTCTCCCACTCCCCCCTATTTTGCCGCTCACTTTCTCACACACATACTCATTCAAAACCCTAATTTTCTCTCTCACTCATTCAATCACTCTAACCGTCACTTTTCCCCAAATTTTTTTATATAAATTCACACACACTCACACACACACACACAATCTCATCCACTTTATTATTCACTCATTCCTAACAACTTTCATTAGATAAAAAAATGGCTAAAATAAGTGAAATGAATGAGGTTACCGGAACAAGGAGGTCAAGTGCGAGGATCAAAACAATCGAGTCAAACAAAGCGGCTGATAATCAGAGGAAGAAGGAGGAACAGGCTGTTGCTGCTGCAATGAAAGTGGAGAAGAAGAAGAAACAGCCAGCGAAGAAGAAGCAGCGCGTGAAGGACACGCGCGGGGATGTGTCTGCAGGTGTGGTGGTGAATGAGAATGAGAAGGCTGTTGAGGTTATTGAGAGTGGTGCGGCGTTAGATGAGGGTGTTGTTGATGTGGAGCGAGGCGGTGAGGTTTATGAGGAAGGTGCGGGTGCGGGTGCCGCGGGCGAGGAGAGTAAGAAGAGTGCGTATACGCGGGTCAAGGATACCATTCGGAGTTTTTATAGGCACTTTTTGCAATCTGTTCAGGTCTAATTTTTTCTGTTTATTAAGCTTTTTTCTGTTAAGTTATAGGATATTAAGAGGCTGTTTTTGACTGTTTGTTTGTTTGTTTGTTGTTGTTAAATAAGTATTCATAATAAGCTGTTCAAGGGGTGATAGTTTAAGTTTATTTGTGTGCTTATGTGTTTTGTATTATTTTTCATAAGCTATATTGAGACCTATGGGCTTATTTGTGTGTTTGAAATTTTTATGTTTAAATCTGGCATTTTAGGAGGTTGTTTTTAACTACTTTTTTTTGCTGTTGTTATTGCTGTTAAATAAGTATTCATAATAAGCTGTACAAGGGGTGATAGTAAGTTTTTTTTGTGTGTTTATGTGCTTTTGTCTTATTTTTCATAAGTTGATGTCCTTATCTCTTTTGTGTTTTTGTTGGTTTTTCTTTCTTTAAGCTATGTATGTTTATATGCTTGTTTTTATCCTTTTGTCTTATGTATGCTTATTCCTGTTACTGCTCACTTTCACACTTGCACTTTTCTTCAAAGCACTCTCACCTCACAAACTTGCTGGGGGTCTTCCTCAAAGCAGTCTCCTTACTTCCGTGTTTATCCCAGGTAGGGGTAGGATCTGCGTTCTACCTCCCCCATACCCCGCCCCGGTGGATTGGATGTGTTGTTGTTATGTGCTTTTGTCTTATTTTTCTCAAGCTATATTGAGACGTATGGGCTTATTTGTATGTTTGAAATTTTTATGTTTAAATATGGTGTTTTAGGAGGTTTTTTAACTACTTATAGTGACCTATGGGCTTATTGTGTGTTTGAAATTTTAATGTTAAAATCCAGCATATTTGGAAGATGGTATTAACTATTTGTTTGTTGTTAAGTAAGTATTCATAATAAGCTATATTGAGACCTATGGGCTTATTTGTATGTATGAAATTTTTATGTTTAAATCCGGTGTTTTAGGTGGTTGTTTTCAACTACTTGTTTGTTGTTATTGTTGTTGTTGTTGTTGTTGTTGTTGTTGTTGTTCTTATTGCTGTTTAATAGGTATATTGAGACCTATGGGCTTATCGTGTGTTTGAAAATCCAGCGTATTAGGAAGATGGTATTAACTACTTGTTTGGTTGTTTGTTGTTAATTAAATATTCATAATAAGCTATATAGAGACCTATGTGCTTATTTGTATGTTTGAAATTTTTATGTTTAAATCCGGTGTTTTAGGTGGTTGTTTTCAACTACTTGTTTGTTGTTGTTCTTATTGCTGTTAAATAGGTATTCATAAAAAGCTGTTCAAGAGGTGATACTTTAAGTTTATTTGTGTGTTTGAAAATTTTTATGTTCAAAATCTGGCGTTTGAGGAGGTGGTTTTTAACTACTTGTTTGTTGTTGTTATTGCTGTTAAATAAGTATTCATAATAAGCTGTTCAAGGGATGATAGTTGAAGCTTATTTGTGTGCATATGTGCTTTTGTTTTATTTTTCATAAGCGATATTGAGACCTATGGGCTTATTTGCGTGTTTGAAATTTTTACGTTTAAATCCGGTGTTTTAGGAGGGTTTTTTAACTACTTGTTTGTTGTCGTTGTTGTTGTTAACTTGTTATTGCTGTTAAATAAGTATGGTGATAGTTTAAGTTTATTTGTGTGCTTATATGCTTTTGTCTTATTTTTCATAAGCTATATTGAGATCTATGAGCTTATTTGTGTGTTTGAAATGTTTATGTTTAAATCAGGCATTTTAGGAGGTTGTTTTCAACTACTTGTTTGTTGTTTTCAGTTGTTAAATGAGTATTTATAATAAGCTGTTTGAGGGGGGTGTTTGCTTAAGTTTATATGTGCTGATGAGCTTATGTGATTTTGTTCTTTTTTTAATAAGCTCCAATGTCTGGCTTATTGTATGACCTTATAAGCTTATTAGGATAAAGTAAGCTCATATAAGGTGTCAAAATAAGCCTAAAATTGGAGCATATGAAAAATAAGGCGAAATCACATAAGCTCATAAGCTCACAAATAAGCTTAAACAAACACTCTCTAAAACAAGCACTGGAGTAATTATTGCTTTAAGGTCTTTATGAGTTTATTTTTAAGTGCTTTGAAATAAGCAGCTCACATAGTACTCACTTAAAAGTGCTTATTTTGGCCCAAAATAAGCAGGATTAGTATTTCTAATCATAAGAGTGAAATAATATTTTGTTGATCAACTTTCA
This sequence comes from Artemisia argyi, assembly GCA_030686995.1. NCBI lineage: Eukaryota > Viridiplantae > Streptophyta > Magnoliopsida > Asterales > Asteraceae > Artemisia > Artemisia argyi. The sequence continues at coordinate 198,000,602 of CM060700.1, read as the reverse complement.
CGATTGGTTGATTTTTTGATACGCAGACATATATATAGTTTTACAAGTGATATAAGTGACATTTTGTATGTGAAACTGTTTACAGGAGGAGGAGATGAGGTGCAAGAAGACTGATGATGATGAGAAGAAACCAAAGAAGCCAAAAGCTAAAGCTAAGGTTAGTATTTAGATGTGCTCATTTTTACACTGGGACCTTATTTAGCTTTGTTTCAATTGTTAGAAGTTAGTTAACTTAAAAGCTTTTTATGTAATTGTTTACAGAAAGGGGAGAAAGGCTGCAAAAGTGAAGAAGATGAAAAAACTTCACCTAAAAAACGAAAGGTTAGAACCTACTTTCATTCATGCTTACGGAACTTGTTAAGCTTTATAATACTTATACTTGTGTATGCTGTCTTTATATACTTGTGTATGCTTCAATAAGTGTGAGCTGTAACTTTTTTAGTTTATGCAAACATTACAATATGATGTAGAAAATTTTGCAGAATAAGGATGAAGTTGAAGAGAAGAACAAGGCAAAAAGACCCGATCTTAAGTCTTTGTCATTGGTAAGTCGCTCTTTTTCATCATATATAGTATATATTCCTAATGTTTCACTCTACTTTATTTGTCTGAAGATAAGAAAAAAAAAATTGCACCTACATCTTATAACTTAATGTTTCAGTCTACTTTATTTGTCAGCTCTGTGTCAGTGGAAGATAAGAAAAAAAATTGCACCTACAGCTTATAACTTAATACCAAAAATGATTTGTGATTATATGTGAAAGTGAGAAACACATGCAGTCTGTGTGGTTATTGTACATTGTCAGCTACACAAAGAACTTAATTTAAGCTCACATTGTTTTAACAACTTGAATGTGCAGATGCAACACTCCAATCTCACACTTGTCCCCAAAAACAGGATAGGGTCAATCCCAGGTTGGTAAAATAAGATTATTATTCATGTTTATTTTTCATAATTGTTTTTTTATATAATTTCTAAGATATTATGAGTTACCTTAAATGTATGTGTCTACTTTTGGGTTATTGCTAAAGTTTTCTAAACGACATTATGATTGCAGGGGTTGATGTTGGGCACCAGTTCTTCTCACGGTGCGAGATGGTTACTGTTGGTTTCCATAATCATTGGCTATGTGGAATTGATTATATTGGAGTTAGTCTACAGAAGGTAACATATTTAACAAGGAATTACCAATATTGCTATTCTTTGTTGTTCTTTTGCTTATTTGTGAGGAAAAAAGCACTTTCATAAAAGCTCATAGGCCACAAGCAAAAAATCCGCAATCCCAAACATCCTTTCACTTTTGAATTCTGGTTCAAAATACTTGTTTATGAATTGAACCAAAGTCTTTCCTTACATAAATTGTTTTTGCAGGAGTATCCCGAGTACAAGTTACCACTTACTGTTGCCATTGTGATGTCCGGCATGTATGAAGATGATGTAGATAACTCTGTTGACGTTGTTTACACTGGCCAAGGTGGCAATGATCTACTAGGTAACAAACGACAAATCGGTGATCAAGTGCTGTCGCGTGGCAACTTGGGATTAAAGGTTAGTTGTTTTAGTTTTAACTTAACATGGCTTTTAATATATTCAGCTGATTGTTTGTTGTAATAGTTATAGCTTATTTACATATAGATTTTACAGAATATACTACAGTATGTGTGTAATAACAACCACAAAAATGTGAACATTAATTCTCTTTGCTAGTCATGGTCGAAGCATTCTTTGCATAACAACACAAATGTCACAGGACTCAAGCTTGTGGCTTGTGAGCTGTGATGTACATAACGTTGGATGAAAATAGTACTATCTATTCATGAAAACTAGTAATGTAAGCACTTACTGATAAAGCAGTGGGTGTGTAATATCTGTGCAACATTAGCTTCTTCCCCCCCTCCCTCCCTATATCTATGATGATACACTTGGGTTTTAATATAAGATGAACATGGCCAACTAATGGCTGGTTCATAGTCCATCTAAAGGCTTTGTCAAGATATTAATCAAACTTATTGTCTAATGGTTTCTATATTTCAGCATAGCATGGAACAAAATGTGCCTGTTAGAGTTATTCGAGGGCATGAGTCCAAAACCAGTTATGTGGGAAAGGTGTACACGTATGATGGGCTGTACAAGGTAGATACTGGGAATTATTGCTGAGGCTGAATAGTTGATGGCTATTGTTATTAATTATGACCCCTACTTTTTTTTTGTTAAGCTTTAAGGTCTTACTTGTTCTTTCAGGTCGTGAATTACTGGGCTGAGAAAGGAAAGTCTGGATTTACTGTTTACAAGTTTAAACTAAAGCGTGTTCCAGGGCAGCCTCAGCTCGTGACTCAACAGGTAAAGCTTACTCGTATAAGTTATTGTCGTTGAGTGAATATTTGACACAAATTAATTTTGTCAGGTTTTCTTTTCAAGAGGGGCTATTCCAACCTCAGTTGCTGAACTACAAGGGTATTTGATACAATTAAACATAAATGCTTTGTGTGTGAGTGTGCTTTGGCATAGCTGATTTTTTCTTTTAAATGTAAGGCTTGTATGCGAGGACATCAGTGGAGGTCTTGAAAATATCCCTATCCCAGCAACCAACGTTGTTGATGATCCACCCGTTCCCCCAACTGGTAACTTGCCTTGTCTCAGTAAACACTAAATATATTTGTTGGGAATTTAGATCTGTTTGTATTTTTTAAAAATTGTAAGTTCTTAATGTGCCACTGCAAACTGATTGCATGATGTGTGCGTATCTTTCTGGGAGTTTCAAACAGAGACACACTAATGCTAAAATTCCATTAATTTGCGTAGTTATCCAAATGGGATATCTTTAAGAAAATATCTGTGTGCGAACAAGTAACTTGTAATTGCATTATTTCCATTCTTATTAAGGTAGCATAGATAGTTATTTAAGCTGAAAAGATATCAAGAACCATAAAGTACTATGTAAAATGTATTCATGACTTGGATTCTGTGGATTCAAAAAGTGGTTGCCTTAACAGCATGATTCATATCAGTTGAGTTTTTTATCTTTCTAAGTTACATATATTGTTTTGCTCAAAAAGAATTGTGAGTCAAGGGATATGCGATAAAATGTACATTGTCAACTTCAAAATGTTTGTGTGTTATGTATGCACACATGTATTTATGATTTCGTTTCTTCCCTTTATTAACTGTGCACATGTTATTACTAATTAACATAATGAATATTCATCAATACTTTTTTATTTCGTAAGGTTTGACATATATCCGGTATCTACAATTTGCACCCAATGTTGTGCCCCCATCCAGTGCGTCTGGATGCAATTGCAAGGGTAGCTGCACTAATCCCAATAGCTGTGCCTGTGCTAGGCTGAATGGGTCTGACTTCCCTTATGTTCATCGTGATGGTGGCAGGTAACAGTCAACTTTCCAAAATAGTCTAAATTTTTTTAGGATTATTAAGGCAACTCTAATCATGTATCTTGTAATCATTAATGGTTATATCTTTTTATTTTAATATATAGGCTGATTGAACCCAAATCAGTTGTATTTGAGTGTGGCCCAAATTGTGGCTGCGGGCTGAGCTGCGTAAACCGAACAACTCAGAGGGGGTTGAAGTATAGACTTGAGGTTCAATCTTTTAATCCTTTTCAACCAAAAATTCCATGCAAGTGCTTATTCAAAATGCTTGTATGTTTTACTTGTTAACACTGTCAGGTTTACAAGACTCCTATGAAGGGTTGGGCTGTTCGTTCATGGGATTTTATCCCATCCGGGGCATTTGTTTGTGAGTACATAGGAGTACTCAGGAAAGCAAAGGATGTCCATGACCCCGAAAACATGTACATCATGGAAATCGACTGTCTTGAGACAATGATGGGGATTGGTCAAAGAGAGGTATTTTCAATTTTAAAATATAGGTCTGTTTGTAATTATTGTGAATATATGGAACAAAATGGCACATGAGGCAAAGTTAACCATTACCAACAGTTTAATGGGCATGTGAACCGAGGCACCTTCTAACACAAGTATTTCATGACAGCAAGTGAAACATAAGAGGCTATATTATGTTAATATAATAGTCACTCTGTTTTTTATCAACATTTTTTAGGGCTGACTATGAGTTACAATTTTATTTTTTAATTTTTTTTCCTTACAAATTTTGTAGAAACGATTGGGGGATGTTGATGTTTCCATGCATTCAATGCAAGATAGTGCACCTGAAAAGGAACCCAAGTTCTGCATTGACGCGGGAACAATTGGCAATGTGACACGTTATATAAATCACAGTTGCCAGCCCAACCTGTTTGTTCAGTGCGTCTTGAGTGAGCATCATGATATCACTCAGGCACGGGTGGTCTTATTTGCTGCTGACAATATTCAGCCACTAAAGGTTATCTCTTGCTCTTTATATATATTTTCTTGTTTGCAATTAGTTTTTTACTAGATATTTTGTTTTGAATCTTTGTGTTACTGATTATGGTTTTATACTCTCATCTTTCTTGGTCTGCTATATGGTCTTATTATGTTTGTGCAGTTATGTTCTCTTGTTGCCTCTTATTATAGTACATTGAATAATGTTCTCTATATTTGGACTAAAATCAAATGATTTAATGCTTTAATGCAGTAGCAGAATATGCTTAACTTAAGCATAAGCTTAAATGAGTGAGATATATCACTCAAGTTGCGTTAATTGAGTTGAGCGTTACCAAAATTGCAGATTTGTTATTGTGACTTGAGTGAAATGTCACATTACGTTACAAATTTTAGCTTATATATGAGCATAAGCATAAAGCTGCACTTCAGCTCAAAACCATTAATTGGTGGTTAACTAGTCTTGTTGCAGAATGTAATTTTCTTGAGTTGGATAATATTAAAAATTTACTTTTGCCAACTTCTTGGGTTTTGGGCGGAGGGACTTATAGTTATGTTTTTTTCCCTCCATATTATGCTCCTGATATTTTTTATCAATTCGTTAAATTGTATCATATACACAATTTGAAAACATTTACTGTAGCTTACTTCTCACAAGCTTGACTTTTTGAGTTTCACACCGCAGTTGTGTATTTTGTATTCATGTTTAGTAGCTTGATCATTCTGTCATATTAACTCTAACTTGTCAGTTACTTTAGTAGGATTATTGCTATGTTGATATATTTGTATCTTAAGTATGGTTGATTATAAATTTAACATATATTCTTTTCTTGATACTTGTAGGAGCTTACTTATGATTATGGCTATGCGCTGGATAGCGTGATTGATTCAGACAACAATATAAAGCAACTTCCTTGCTACTGTGGGGCACCAGATTGTAGAAAAAGGATGTTTTAGGCCTTGCATCATCATGGCTTATTTGGACATTGTTGAGATAAAAACTCATTAATTGTTGCAATTTTTGGCTAGCCAAGGGCTGTAAATAATCTATTGGCCAGCCGAACCCCACTTAAATCATGGGGTTGGTAACGGGAATATAGTATCATTCCCCTAAAAGTCAGTTGTGCCAGGCTGATTGTTCTTGGGGGTTCTTGATGATTTTGTTCCTCAAGTCTTTTTGTATCTAGATTCACATTAACTATTGGTCTTTTGGTATCCCACTCATCTTTTAGCATATCTTTGGTCATGTTGGATTGATCTTTTCTTTTTGCTGCTCCTTAATGTTGGATTGATGAAGTTTGAAAGTTTTTGATGACATTGCTTCTATTTGCTGCTCCTTATTAGCCCTTAGGTTAATGTGAGTGATGCTGGGAATTTTATGCCAGCTTGTATAATTGGGATTATGATGCTGGCCTGGCAGGTCTGTAAGCATATATTTTGGTTAATCATCTTATAACCATCAAGTTTTTGGCGCTAAAGTCATGTTTTTGCAAGAACAGACTATTTCGGATATAAGTTTTAGAGATTAGACCACACAGTTACCATTGGGACTTGTATATAGGTTGCGGAGATACTATACGAAAGAATGATCAAAAGCTTATTAAGTGATAGTAACATAGTGAAAAGTTGAACACGTGCTTCTTTCGAAGAGAAGTTTCAATTAAGCAAAGCTGTATACCAGCCGCACATGACCCCAAATATATACACCCCTTTAATATGTGGGTGATAGTGACGAAAAGCAAGGGTTTTGTTTGGGTAGTTGAAGATTTAAACTATCCATTGCGGGTACTCGAAATGAGTGGTTATCAACGGTTTGGGTTATGGATAACCATTTTAGACGTTTAAATGAGTTTAACAACAATAAGATCTAGAACGTAAAATTTCATTTAGTAGCATTGAATAGATTAAATTCATATTAAAGTTATTTTGTCACAATAGTTAAATTCAAATAAACACATATAACATATTAACAAAATATAGTTATTCAACGTTTATAAGTTACAATCACATTAATCGATTTTCACACATAAATGTAAATATTAGAAGAAAAAAGTCGTTAAAGCATAAAAGTAGTGCAATAATATAATCAATACTTGTACAATTATTTGAATATTTAGTTAAAAGATAAAGATGATGAGTTTGAGTGTTTGACAATGGAAGATATACACCGGCAGTTAAGAAGGTGGAAACTAGATGGAACATACATCTGAAGAGAATAAGGAAGTGAATTGCTATGCTGTGAATCTGTATTTGTTTGTTAGTATTTTGTTTAGGGTTCAACATTACTCAAAGTTCTTAATGTAGGTATGTCTTTGTTGGTAATTGAGATTTTGTACAAATTTTGAGTATCTATAACATCTTCACTTTCAAAAAAAAAAAAAAAATTTAGTTAAAAGCTGAAACTGAACCACGATAAGCGGGTTTTGTCGTTTCGGTTTTGGATTGGGCGGTTCGGCTTGGTTTTGTCTGTTTCTCGGGTTTTTTGAACACCTCTATGAAGAGCAAATAAAAATTAGAAGCCGTTACAATATATCTTTGATCGTCATCTTTAGTTATCATATAATCTCACAAGGCCTTTGCTAGCCCAAGCCCAAATACGGCACAACGAAGAAGCTCAAAATTGCTGAAGCTTGCAATTTGATATTCGGGAGCTTGCCAAAAACACAAAGACTTGCAATTAGCCAATCAAAGATCAAAACTCTAGGACCAACAGTAATAATGAATCAATAAGTTCGAGTGATCAAGATTTTATGCATCAGAATAGATTCATTGTTTTACGATATATGAAGACAAGACATTAGCGGTTTCACTCTCATTTTGTACAAGCTTTCTTTTTTACTGTTGACACAAATTTTATTACCAGTTTTACTGTTGACACAAATTTCTTATGCCACTACCGTTTAAGTGTACAATAATAAGTGAAATTAGCTTTCGTTCTCGACCAGTACAAGATAACATGTCATCATTGTACCAGAAAACTCTATAATTCTTCATGGTGCTATTTTTATCTATAAATTATCTACTTCCACAACAGTAAAGAAAACTACAATAAATGAATCACATATCACGTTCCAGCTTTTGCGTTTTATAATTCTTACAATTTACTGTGGTAGTATTCTTGATAGGGGTTTGGCTTGCTGGTTCCATATAAATGAATCACATATCCTTGTTTAATTTTGCATAGAAAAATCCAGTTCATATTCCTCAAGATTCGTAAAATCACATATTTCCCCCTAAAAGCACAGTTTCTGGCAACTAGTAATAACTTTATCACAATACTGCGATATTAAAAAGCATGTAGTACACCTTTAACAGTACAATTCAAATTGTAGCATACTCTGCAGATTTTTTAAAAGATCATCTGATGCAAATAATAGTTTATATCCATGAACTTATATATAAGCATATTGTCTCTACCTCATTCATCAATACTGGCCTTTGTTCGATATCTGCGAGCACCTTTCTGCAAGCTGCTACCTTTATTGATCACAGGCTCATCTTCATCCATCATGCAAACCTCACTATCTTCAATACTAACGGAAACAAATTTCTTATGCATGTTTTCTTCATTTCCATCCACCTTGCCTTTTGTCATCAAACCGTCACCAGACTTCTTTTTTGGAGTAAAGACAATCGACTTTAAGGAATCAGTAGAAACATCTTCTTGTATCTCCATGGCAGCAGGCCCCTTCAATGTATTTAGGAAATCCATACAGGCTTTTCGATTAGACTCTTCATCAACTTCTCCATCTGAATCAAATGTATAGTGTGTGTATCTTGAAGGGTTAAGAACATGATCTGGAACATTACATGCTCCTAATTTTTTAGCGGATTCATAGTCTTCTTTGATCCTTAGTTTTGCTGCCTTGTGATTTGCTCGAGGATCCTTGATTACATCAGTTAACGAGCCGGGAAGCACAATGTTAGAATCCATTTCAACTTCATAATCATTGGCATCTTTCATGTAAAAACGTTCTGCGGATTCTTCCGTGCCTACGGCAACCTTGTCAAAACAATCCTCCTCTTCCTACACCACGTTTAACAACAAAGTCAAACACATATAAACAGAAACCATAAGTTTGAATCCAACTTATGTTAAAAGGCAAATAAGTAGTTCTAGCAGTAGGGCCATAGATAGGGCTTTATGAGAGCTAATCAAGAACTAGGCTATCTAATTATGCAATAAGTAAACACATTCAAAATACAAAAATATCATGATGAGTTTGTCAGTAATATCTTAGAAACATATATTATTACCTATTATTTACATAATATTATTTCTTTAAAAAGCTCAATATTTATCTGAATTATGCTAATTTCAAATATAAAATTAGTTGGAGTTTGGCTAGATTAGCTAAAAAACATAAAAAAAACCTCGTAAACCTCGTAATTTCAAATATAATATTATTTCTTTAAAAACCTCGTAGATTAGTTGGACTTATAGGCTTCTATAAAAAAATCAAATAGCCGATAAGCTCACAAAAACTTATAAGTTCATATACTGTTAATAATGAGCTTATCGTCTTTTCAAAATTCATACAAGCCCATGAGTGCAAAGAATAAGCTATACCCCATTGGAAAAATCGTTCTAGGGGGCCATATGCCTAGGCAATTTGAGTAAATCGGCCATATTAGTCGGCCAGGATAAAATCGTCAAAATCAGACCCAATTAGACATTAGCAGTAGCAATTTTGATTTATGTTGGCGAAAACCGATTCGAGAAACCTATGTAAACTAGGAACTATTTAAATTTTGATGTATTTGAAATATTATGTTCATGTCATACTCATAGTGTCATACACACAATTTCGAAATTTATACATAGGAAACTCCAATACGAACTAGTTGCAAGGTGGTCAACCGTCGGATTAGCGCCTAGCGTGTTTTCAACATTGGCTTATTGAAATTTAGAAAAGCAAATTAACTCACAAAATGAACTCAAATAAACTATAAGCTCAGCGTGTCCAAAATCTTAATAAGACCACAAACCGTTAAATAACTTAATTCAAACACCCCTAAATAAAACATGAACCTTCACCAAGGGTAATCTTGGGGAGGTATTCTTGGAGAGGTCTCATGTTCGAGTCTCACCATGGACCTTCAGGGGCCCGAAAAAATAGAAGCAGGAGTGGGGTTTATCCCTAAGGAGAAAGGTTCGATGCTTGCATACTGCCCAATTGTATGTCACTAATCACTAACTACTAACTCGCCGTTAAAAAAAAATAATAATAAAAAAAAACATGGAACCGAACTTAAACAACTATATACACATAGCCCGCAATAATACCTCATTGTCAAGAGTGCAGTCCAAACCAACGGAAGCCCGAATATCCCACTCTTCATTATTATGATCATCCGGTTTAACAAAACCTATCTCCCCCTTATCCCCCTTATCACCACCACCATCATCATCACTATCATCATCATCTTCATCAGTGTCAAGTTCTTGAATATCAGCCTGCAAATCAGCAGAAGCTGAAGAAGATGAGGGTTGGTCAATAAGGCTTTGAAGAAAGGGTGAGAAGGGTTTTTTTGGGTTTTTGAGAAGATGGGTATCATCGTTTTGGGGTTTGGGTTTAGGTGGGATCCATTTGTTGTGTTGGATTTCTTCGTCTGTTAAGGACCAGAGTGAGGATTGTTGTTGGGGTGAGAGGGTGCCGAATGTTTTGTCTATTCGGACTTTGAAGCTGTCTTCCATGGTGGGAATTTGAGGTTTAGGGTTTGTGATGGTTTTGGTGTGAAGGTGTTTGTGTGTGTTTTGATTTTTTTTAAAGTTTTTGTAAAAAACAGAGTAAATTGCAAAAATGTTTGGCGAATTTGCACGTTTAGTCCCACAAATTTTTTAACTGCAATGATCGTTCCTAAAGTTTGGCCCGTTTGCATGTATCGTCCCTAAAGTTTTGCCCGTTTGCATATTTCGTCCCTAACATTTTGAAAATTTGGGATGATATATGCCCCAAAAAAGACGATATATGCCCCAAATGTTAACTTTAGGGATAATCCTTGCAGTTTTAAAATATGTGAGACGAAACATGCAAACGGGCCAAACTTTAGAGACGATTTTTGCAATCTACTCTAAAAAATATGTTAAAATAACAGGAGAAAGATTGAACAGTTTATAATTCTGAGATCTTTTTTTAAATGGCCCTTTTATACTACTAGTATTTTACTAAATTGAAAGTCCACATAGAATTTTTGAAAATAAATTTTTAAATATTATCCGTTAGATTGATTAGTAAATTACTTTTTAACCATACATGTGTATGTCAACAAGTGTTGGACGAGTCTTGAGCCTGGCGAGGGCTGGGCGAAGTGTTGAGCGAGGGCTGGGCAAGTGATTGGCGAGGGCTATCCGTTCTATCAAGGGTTGGGCAATTAAGGTTTGGCGATGAGTGCTGGGCGAGTGTGTTAAACGTTGGGCGAGTGGTTCAAGTTAAACCTGGGCGAGCAAGTTAAATGTTGGGCGATGGTGAAATTCTGGGCGAATGAAAAGGGTTGGAGGGCGAGTGAAAAGGCTTGGAGTAAATTTTAATAAGATGGAACCAGAACTTTTAGGTGATAATATAGGCAACATAACCTCGAGATAATTGAACACATGTCATTATTTTTTAATGTTGCCAACTTCGAACAACACAACTCTCAACATGCATATATAATAAATTATTTAGATGCCTAACTCATGTGACTACTTTTGTGCCTAATCCATTCATTATTTGACACATGAATTTCATAATTTCTCTCTCCTCAAACTTACCATTGATCTTGCCAAATGTATAATGATATTTTTTAGGCATAAAATTAGGCATGCCAATCACTACTCTATAAATATTACATAAATATTACTACATTCGTCTCAAAATTATTGTCCACATTTCCTTTTTAGGATGTCTCAAAATAATTGTCCACTTTCATTTTTAAGTAAAAACTAGAGAATATGTTGAGGGAATATTCTTATTGAGTGGTTGAGATTTATAAGGGTCCCATTTTTATTAAACTTTGCAACTTCTCTCTCATGACAATTAATTTGAGACGGAGGGAGTAGTTGTTTAATCTAAATTTAATGAAATGGGATTTAGAAATGGAACAATTTTTTTGATATAAAGCACGTAAAGACTATACAGTCTATACTAAACATTGGCCAAAGTGTTACCTACTTAGGATGATCAAGAGAGAACGGATACAACTGAGAACATGAGCTTTGGTTAATTTATAATTATATCCTTGTTTCTTATCACAGAAAATCACAAGCTGTAATGATAACATGTATAAAATGTATAGCAATCCATGGTATAAGATGAAGTAGTTAATAGTATGATGCTGAAAAGGGTACACGGACTACACGCTATAATGATAACATGTATAACAGTCCATGGTTAAGATGATTAGGTTTATATATTTTCAGTTTCTTATATACTTACTGTTTCATGATGGTTAATTCTAACGACAAATATGAGTCATCCCCATATACAAATGTCAAAATTTTAAAGAATTAAGTTATATTGTAGCTTTCAAGTAGTAAATTGTGATACCGAAATACATATAAAGATTACGAAACAGTAAACTTGAAAGATAACTTGGGGCTTCAACTAAATGTGATAAGAGTAAATTATGTTTTGAGGGTATAATTTTGGGTAGCTTTCTTTTCTTTCCTTCCAACTTAAAATAAAAACTACAAATAAAAATAACCATTTTCTTCACATTCTCATTCCTTACTTTCCCCTTCCCATCTCATCCTCTTTCATTCTTATATTTAGACTTGAGAACAGAGCGTAAGAATTGATTGCCTGCAACATAAAGTGAGAGAAGTGAGTCGCGTAAACACATGGGTGGGGTAGATTATGATGTGACAGATTTGGTTCATTTTTGTAAATGATTGGAAAAAGTTCATATTCGTAAAATGAGTATCTAAATGGACTATTTAGGTAATTACGTTTATAATTTATCACTCAATTTTATTTATTTTTTCTTTCTTTGCAATAATTGCTCAAAACGCTAGAGGACTCCAAGGGTAGGGATGAGCACGGTACCGGTACCGTACCGATCCCGTACCGAATTAGTGGTACCGATTTTTTCCCGAGCATAAATAGTGGTATCGGTACCGTACCGAACAGGATTCGGATACCGGTACCGGTACCGGTACCGGTACCGGTACCGGGAAATCGGGTCTTTCCCGTTTTTATTCGGGAATTTCCCGATTTGGTACCGGTCCCGTACCGAATTAGTGGTCCCGATTTTTTTTTCACCTTATTTCGTAGTCCCGGTACCGTACCGTATATCGGGAACGGTACCGTTTCGGTACGGTTCTGGTTCGGTTCCGGGATTTGGGTCGAAATGCTCATCCCTACCCAAGGGTAAAAAATAATGTTAGTTTCGTCTTAATAAATAAATGGATGAAAATGAGGTTTTCCCTTGCCTGGAGGACGAGTCTTCGACTCAAATGTACGTGGCCTAAACTCAGCCCTTGCCACGCCCAAGATATTTACCTCATGAGTTTCAATTTTAAATAAGCACCTTGAAATATGCAGTTGTTGAAAACTGTTTATTTTGTGCCAGAATTAAGTAGATAAATACAAGCAGTTTGTTTATCCAAACACTTCTTACATGCTTTAAAAGAAACTAGCAAGATGCCAGAAAGAAACAAAGAACAATACATGATTGGAGAGATAGCTGGAACTGAGTTTTTCACCCATAGATCTCCAATCTAATCTAAAGTTCTTACAACTTTGTTAGTCAATATATCAGTTATGCCACATCTTTATACCAAATACAAATAAAAAGTTTAGCTATTTTGTTTGGATGGAGACAAGGGATTAAGATAAGCTGTTTTCATCTTATCAACTATTCAAGCTGTTTTGAAGAAACTCTTTCACATCAGCACTTTGTATAAGGATTATTAGATAATTTGGTACGTAAAAGATATCTGTATTTGGCTGAAGATTTCCTGGTTTAGGTTGATAAATTTTCATTAGTAATGTTAGTATATATATTTGACAGGTATAAGTGTATAACATATGAATGGAAATCCACTATCTCTTGGGATGATTAGTTTTATAAACTGGCTTTTGGGTGCGGAAATATACTCTTATGCGGCTTTAAAACCACTAGTTGACGGATTGCTTTTGCTTAGCAATCTTGTAACGTATATCACTTGTACTTGCTACACAATACTGTAGGTTGATCTCATTATTGGTACTTCCTTTCTTTCGAATGATTAAATTACCTTTTGTAGCATGTATATTTATATGTGTAAACACTTCTATTGTTTAAACTTTATTTTTAAATTTAGAGAAAAAACACAATATAAAAGCATCCTTTATGGAGATGCCAGAATATGCCATACCAGAAAAACCAAACAAGGACTATTTTATATAACAACAACAATACCCAATCCCGAATCCCGCGGGAGTGGGGTATGAGAGAGGTAGGATGTTGACAGTCACACCCCCACCCGAGCCCCGAGGGTAAATACCTCCAGCACTATTCTATATATAGTGTATACTGTATACCCTATTTAAATATATGTGTCCTATTAAGACATTGATCTGAAATCGAGCATAATCAGTTATGGTCCCTTGGTGTGTAACTCTAGTCACTCCATTGGACGACTGTTGATCGTTCAAATATCATCAAATTATAATCCTTTGACTTGGGACTCCATAGTCCTGAGATCGTTCCAGTCCTCACGCATAATCCTCATGAATTGATAAAAAAAGGATAATTCCATTCCATCAACTTTTATCTGCAGGTCATAATTTCCTACATCATGTTGTTCTTCTTGAATTCTTTTCAGTGATTCAACAAAAGAGCGGCTCCAGCCGTTAGTTTTGATAAGCTCAAGAGTTGGAATGTCCCCTATTTCAAGTGGTATCTCTTCAAGATTAAAACATGTCACAATCTCTAATTGTTTCAGACATGGGAAGTTGACACTATAAGCTTCCCACTGCTTGATATTTAACTGCTCGAGTCTCAAGAATTTCAGTTGTCGAAATTGCACCTCATCTGTCTTCCACAGGGACCCATCGAAGGCATAATCACTTAATTTGAGTACCTCAAGGTTAGGTAACGATTGAATGATTGACATGTCACTCCAAGGTAGATGACACCTTACTAATGTAAGTTGTTTAAGTGTCGTAGGGAAACTAATTTGATTATTTCGACAGTTTGGCTCACCTTTTGGCAGTTCTGGCTCAGTTAGTTTTCTTCTATAGATTCCAGTTAACTTCAAGGTTTCAAGGCATGGAAGTAATACAAAGTCATTTCCCTCATCTGAGTTGAGAATCAATGACATCTTTTTTATGACTGGAAAGAATTTCTGAAACTTTTCTCCCAACTCCACCTCTGAAATGGTTTGCACGTTCATTGGCCGATTAATAGAAGGAAGATAAAGTACACTATTACTCCACAAATGCCTCAGGTTTACCAAATCAGATATGTTACTTGGTAAAAGCAGAGAGCTCATATAGCCATGACTTGTTTTAATAATGACGGTTTGAAGGCTCGTTAAATTGCATATTGAGGATGGAAAACCTAATGCAAGCCCAATTGCAAGGTACCTTAAGTGAACTAGCAATACTATACCCTCGGGAAAATTAATGAGTTCACAGTTTTGTAGATCTAGCACCCTAAGAAGCACAAAGGAACGGACATGCTCAGCAATGTCATAAATCCAGGATGTGGGCGTGAGAAAGCAAAAGAGTGTTCGCAAACTTGGGGTGGGCGGATGAGCAAACTTCAGAATAGGAATATCTTGATATATAAACATACGACGCTGTTTATATGATATAATAAACTCATAAGACTCTGTCGAGTTTATTCTTTGGAAAAATCTTTCTTCTTTTGCTATTCTCAGGCATAGTTCCCTCACAAGATCATGGACTTTAAAAGATTTGACACCACCATTGGATCTCCTTTCTGCAACAATTACAAGGTTTCTGCCGACTAGATCCAAGAGGTAAGCCTCCCCAATATCCTCAAAGCTTTGATTTTCAGCTTCTTGAATAAATCCCTCAGCCATCCATAACCTAATCAACCTTCGGACAGGGAACTTAAAATCTTCCGGGAAGCCTCCTAAGTAAAGAAAGCAATCTCTCAAGTGAAGAGGTAGATGATTGTAACTTAAATCCAGTGTTTCCATGTGTTTATTCTCGTCACTAGCAATGCATGAAGCAACACTGCAAGAAATTTTTTTCCACAAATCTATGTTCTCTGGTTCTTTTGCTAGAAGTCCTGCTATGACAACCACCGAAAGTGGTAGTCCCTGACATTTTTTTGCAATTTGCATTCCATGTTTAATCAACCATTCGGGGCATTCTTCACCATGAAATACCTTTTTGCACAATAACTCCCAGCTTTGTTTTTCCGTTAGATAACTCAAGAAATGGACAAGCCCGTTTGGTTTTGATTTGGCATGTAATCCAACTTCGTTGAGGCGACTCGTGAGGAGAATTCGACTGCTGGTTTCATCATCGGGGAAAAGCACTTTCAGGTTATCCCATGCCTCTTTGCTCCAGATATCATCAATGACAATCAGATACCTCTGAACCTTTAGACTCTTGTGCAACATTTCACGAAGCTTAAAGTCATTAGTATTTTTTATATCTACTTGAACACCCAAAGATGCCAGGATTTGGATCAACACATCCCGCTTTGTATATGTTTGAGAAACAGTGATCCATGCACGGATATTGAAATGATACATAATAAAACGATCATAGAATACTTTGGTAGCCAGGGTAGTCTTACCAAGCCCGCCCATGCCAACGATGGAGACGACATCTAGCTGCTTTTGATCTTCCACAAGTTTATCGCGTATGACTTCAACATGATGATCAAGCCCCACAACAATTTCATCGAATAACTTCTTCGATCCTAGCTTACTTCTGCTGTTGGAAGTTCCAGCAGCTGCACACTGCATTTGCTGGCTTTTGGTCCTTTGAGACGAATCCATCTTCATGTTATCCATGCTTGTTTGAATGAGTTCTTCCTTGATGGACTTGATTGATCTCATAACATGATCGAGAATCAGGGTGGTTTTATAGACATCAGATCTAGGAGAGTATCCCTTTTTCCTGAAATGAACACCAGATACAAATAGATCAATGACATCTTGTGCTTCATCTGCTGTGTGTTTCAAGCTTCTCTTCAGATACTGAACTTTTTGGGGATCATGCAATTCTGTATGTTCATCGAAAAGGATTTGGATTGTGGAATAGAGCTCTTCATAAAGCAGCTGCAACTGAGGCCTTTCTGATAGAATTGATGGGTAGTTGTTAATGAGTGGATTATCGTTGGAGTAAATTAGCTGCTTCAAGTTTTCCATGAACAATTCCAAGCCTGTGTTTGTCATTTTTAGTCTTTCTTTTTCTGTATCTGAATAACAATAGATCTAGTGTTATCTGAATTTACTTGGTTCAAAGTGATAATTGAAGTAGGCCAAAAATGTAAGGCTGTGATTGATGGCTGATTATTTTGCTTTCACACTCTTTTTTCTTAGAAAAAATGTGCATTTGTTGTTTTACGCTACAAATCATACTTGAATTCTTACTGGTGTATGTAAATAGAATTTCAACTTTGCATATAACATGCTAATAAATAAGTATTAGTAAAAAAGTTGTTCACTAGAAAATAAACATATAACAATAAGTGAAGCTATTTCTTTGGTCGATCAACTCTGCAACCTGATGGCAAGACCTCTCACTACTTTGGTTGGTGTTTGGTTCAATTTCCATGGCTTGATGGGTGATGATAGTGTTACACCGGCATTGGCCAGGCGCTGCAGCCTGCAGGTGATGGGAATTCATACCAGATTCACTACTTTACTAGGCAAAAAACTTATATTTTTCGGAGTTTTTAGAAAACCACCCATTAACTATTCTGGGTTTTTTTAAGTGTCCAAAATGAAACACTTCGCAAACTTTAGTGACTGAGTAGCTCGTTTGACGGCAATCCGTCTCCACTTCTTGATATAAAAAACTATATTTTGTGCTTTCTCACATTTCAGGTGGCGGAAATCAGGACATGAGACAATGGGTAGCTCTCATTGACACTAAATCGTGGTGACGCGAGGTCCAATCCGTACAACGTGAGGTGGTGATGAAACAAGGCCATACAAGATGGAAGAAGCTCGTGTTTTTAACGGCGTAAGCTGACTCAGTATGTGTGAGACACTGAGACTATCGAAGGATACAGTAGTTTTCCTCATGTGGTTTGAGATGAAAATAGAAAGAGTTGAATCGAAACAGAAATGAATAAGTAATTGAGGATCAAAGAACATTTGATTTAACGTTATTATGCAGAAATAAATATAGATAGTGCACCCCATTTATGGTTAGCCTTAAACAAGTTATGGTTGATATTAGTTTAGATACAGAATGACAAGTTTTCTTAATACTAGTACTTTGTAATAGTAACAGTATGTTTGGTTTGTCTTTTTTTTACAAAATAGCCT
The DNA here is from genome assembly GCA_030686995.1 of Artemisia argyi. Classification (NCBI taxonomy): domain Eukaryota; kingdom Viridiplantae; phylum Streptophyta; class Magnoliopsida; order Asterales; family Asteraceae; genus Artemisia; species Artemisia argyi. The sequence continues at coordinate 197,982,807 of CM060700.1, read as the reverse complement.
TTTTCATTTTTTGTTATCATAGATCATTATCGAAACCGTTAATATAAACCTTAATCGGGCCACATTGTGTTCTTATGGATTATTTGTTTGGTACGTACTAATGTTTTATATGTTTAGAAGGTTTGTTCTTATGGATTGTGTTTGGATTAGCTATTAATTTTCTTATTATTCTTTTCGACTTTTGCCATATTATGCCAAATTGCCAATTTTATTTGGTCCAGCTTGCTAAAAAAAAGACTGCTAACAGATTAATCGAACCTCAGAGTTAACCAAAGCTGATACACTTTAACTTTCAATATCCAATATAGCATAGCTTTGACAGACCCAAACCAATACGTCTAATGTTTAAATCTAAGAAAAATACAGAGTAACAATTAGGCAAGGCCGTTAACAGTTCGAGCTTTTCAACTAGCTAAACTTGTTTAACTCAAGTTGATCTAAAAAAATTTCAAACTCAAGCTCGAACAAAAATCAATGCTCGAATAGTTTCACGAGCCAAGCTTTGAAAACTCGAAAACTAATATTGTACGAAAGCTTGTTTAATCACTTCAGGTTAATGAGTCAAACGAGATTTAGGCAAGCAATTGTTAAACCAACAGAGCCCAAATTAGCGATACCTCGATGCCTAGTTCAGATAGTTAGTATCTCAAATTACGAAAATTCGGGATCGGGTCGGTCTAAGCTCAAAACGAGCTCAAGCCTAAGTTAGCCATCATTTAATAATCGAGCTCAAGACCGAGTTTTATATATAAAGATCAATTAGGCCCACAAACCTAAATGAACTGATACACAATGCTAAATGAACATTAAATTTATATAATGTATAAACGAGCTCAAAATAAATAAACAAGCTCGAGCCTAGTGTGCTTAATTGTTAGAGTTTAATTCGAGCTTTATTTTATTTAACTCGTCATAAAAATGAGTAGCCTATGAACATGTGAAACGTTTTACGACCCAAAATCAAGCTAAAAGTATAAGACTCAAAACGAGCTCGATCCTCATAATTATAAACGAGCCGCTTTTTCATCCCTAAAAAAAGACAATTTTACTAAAATTCAATAAAAGAATAGGGTGTTAAATGGTGGTTAAGGGCCAATCACTTTCTTCGGCCTACATTTACAAAACATTAAACCCCTAACCCTAGAGCTCTAGGTATGGTAACGTGAAGGGAGGCGTTATGCCCACGTGTCACCGACGTTGTCGGCACTAACACATCAAAACCCCAAAACCAACGCCGTTGTTGGTGGGTGGGTGGGTATGGGGGGTTGTATCGATGCATGGTGAGCCATTTTTTAATGGGTTTGGGTTATATTTGTGTTTGATGTGTGAAGGGTGGTTGTGTGTGTGCAGGTGTTTGCGATGAGGAAGACGAGCTTTTTTATTACTCATAACCTTAAAAAAAAACCACACACACAACATCAATGGCGGACTATCAATCCCAGCAAACAACAACACATCAAAAACCAAAAAGAAACGAAAACATGAAAGTTCAAACAACACCCACAAAACAAAACCTTCGAAATCATCTCGTTTTCAACCTTTCGGTATTTCTTTTATCGACACGGGTTATCCGGAAATAGTTTTTTCAAACAAAATTCTGCCTATTTCTTATGTTACGGTATTTCTTTTGTCCGAAACCACATGACTTTTCTTGCGTAGTGCAAAATTATGTCAAATATATTGAGTTTCTCTAAAATGCATTTTGTCCCAAATTCTTATGTTCCAAATATATTTTTTCTTTAATAAAATGCATCTCATTACTTTTAGTCCTTCATATACTGACGGAGCTTGGATAAGTTCACAGGAGGGGCCAAAATGAAGTTGTGTCATTTTGGAAGGGCTAATCCTTAAAATTGTTATTATAAGGATTACTAAGGTTAAAAGTAGGGTGAGTTAACCGGACCCCCATAGGGAGGGTTTGGGGAAGTTTTGTGCTGCCGCCGCCTGTACTGTCTGCTTTAATGCTTGTACATTTGACAAAAAATAGATGGAACCCCCTCATGTAGAGCCCGTCCGGTCAATGCATCCCTTAAAAGTTTGGGGCCACAGCTCCACCCTACCCCCATTGTGCTTCGTCCTTTTATTATTATTATTATTATTATTATTATTATTATTATTATTATTATTATTATTATTATTTGAACGGCGAGTTAGTAGTTAGTGATTCGAGCCTACAGTGACATTCAATTGTGCAGTATTCAAGCATCGAACCTTTCTCCTTAATGGATAAACCTCACTCCTGCTTCTATTTTTTCAGACCCCTAAAAGTCCATGGTGAGACCTGAACCTGAGACATCTCCAAAGATACTTCCTCAAATATTTGTATTTCTCATGATAACTACAGTAGATTTAAAGTTTGAACATGAGACTTTTTATGATCACACCAAAACGTATAATCACATTTCAAGCTTACACATGTGGCGTGCCACGCAAGAGGTTACTATCAGTAATAACTACAGTAGATTTAAGGGAAAAAAATCAAAAATAGGTTTTTTTTTTTCAACCAACTTCACCTTTGCTAAAGCATGAACAACTGAGAGAGAGAAACTATATAAAAATACACCAATCAGGGAGTGACACATCAGTTTGTGGCTTGTTTTGTGGATTTGTTTTTGTAGGTCTAGCAATTTCCATTATATGTTGTATTTTCTTTTGAAAATTTGGATTTGGAGTACATAGTGTATATTCATATAGAAGTACATGTTATATGGATCGTTCATTTTTTTTCATTCAAATTTATCGACAAATTTTACACTTTCTAATTAAAAGTGAAGTATTTGATTATGTCTTTTTTAAAAAGAGTCGGAGTTAATTTCGTTGATATATTTTCTTTATCACCGGGAATTGAAAAAACATATTATTTCACACATGAAGTGTTCATTTTACCACATTGGCAGTGACAACTTCATTAGTATTTGCAATTAATGTATTTAGGGGTGCTTGGTGGGGGTTAAGAGGGGGTGGGTAATGGGTAAGATATTGATTTGGGCCCACCTCCTTCAAAAAACAAACACACAACACACACTTGTCTTGGAATACGCGCATGGCTTAGATCAAAGAAAAGTAATACAAATCAGTTCTAAAAAAACATACACAACCATAACACCAATAATCCAAGAGTTCTCAAAAGTCAAAACCCAGATCCGATCCCGATCACACAAACACTTTGTGTGATCATTGATGTTATTGTGTAATGGATTCTATACAAGTAAGTAAAATGTGCGATTTGCATAGTAACCCACACTTATGTTTTTTATTTTTTATTTTAATAGATCGTTGTGGTTATGGTTACCAGATCGTTGTTTGTTTGATTCTTTGATAAAATATGTGATTTGCACAATAACTCACACTTAGATAGTTTATTTGATTACTTGATTCATTGCCATGGCGTTACCAGACAACTTAGGTATTGAGTACCCACATCACTCATTTTTTTGCATTCCCTTACCCTTACCCTTACCCTTTCTCTTTCCCACTTTGAACCAAGCGGACCCTAAATCTCCGAAGATTCACATTTGATAACTTTAGCAATTAAGAAACATATATAATATATTATTGATATTTCGTATTAACAAATTTGTGTAAAAGTGGACCCAACCGCTTTATCAACTGGTAAACTTGTAGGTATTTTCTATTTGAGTAACTAACCACCTTGGGTTTTCGGCTGGGTCTGCCATTGTGGATTCTGCGTGTTTTGTTTAAGAGAAAAGTACTAAAATGATACAAAAGTACCAATGAATTCCATTTTCTAGACACTTTTGACACGCTTTTTCCAAAACGATCTTGTTCAAATGCTCGACTGCTCAACTTCATTAATTTTGAGCCACATGTCCCACCACTAAGTGTCCCACCAAATCTTTATGCAATCTACTTTACTATTCACTAAATAACTGACTGCGCTCGACTGACGGTGCTCAACTTAGGGGCGCACTTTTTACTTTGGAAATTGAAAAAATCTTCCAACATCTTTTCATAATCTTTTGCTTCTAACTTTAGTTTTCTTTTTTTTTTCTTCTTGGTTTTTGTTTGATTACTATTCCTATTTCAAAAAACAAACACACAACACACACTTGTCTTGGAATACGCGCATGGCTTAGATCAAAGAAAAGTAATACAAATCGGTTCTAAAAAAACATACACAACCATAACACCAATAATCCAAGAGTTCTCAAAAGTCAAAACCCAGATCCGATCCCGATCACACAAACACTTTGTGTGATCATTGATGTTATTGTGTAATGGATTCTATACAAGTAAGTAAAATGTGCGATTTGCATAGTAACCCACACTTATGTTTTTTATTTTTTATTTTAATAGATCGTTGTGGTTATGGTTACCAGATCGTTGTTTGTTTGATTCTTTGATAAAATATGTGATTTGCACAATAACTCACACTTAGATAGTTTATTTGATTACTTGATTCATTGCCATGGCGTTACCAGACAACTTAGGGTTTTACAATTGTTTTATAGTATTGGAGGTTCATTATGGTTAGGGTTGGCTGATTTTGCGTTTTTTGTTGTTCCGTACATATTATTTATAAGTGCTTATTACCATATAAATAGGATACTTTGTGGCATTTGTGAAGAGAGATAATGGCATGTTTGGGATTGCTCTAGTTTGCTTTTGTAAGGAGTGTTTAATTTATATGCACCAATCATCATTGTACTTGCTAGTTTAAGGATTTTAGTACCATAGTTTCGATGTATTGCCGATGGTTGTTTAGGCTGATATGCACCCATCATCATTGTGCTTACTTTTTAAGTTATGTATGTGCTGTACCATCTAATTTAGCGGCACAAATTCATTTATAAGTTGGAATGAGGCATCAAGCCGTACTTAAAAAAGTTTAACACATACAAGAAATACCACTGACGGCCTAATGAGATAGTTCATTAATAAAACCTAGAAATTCTACTAAATTTCATAAAAACTTAGATAATTAAAAAGACTAAACTTACTAAAAAAACAACAACATGATTTGAGCTTTAGATTGCGGAATTACTTCAAACTAAGATTGTCCATGTGGGTGCACACTGATTGAGTTGTTTCCTTTTGAGGATTCTTATACCATTTTAGCTTTTTCTTGAGTACCATTATCTACCGTTTCAATTTGATGCATTTTGAACACTCTGCATTTTGAGGTCTCGATGCTGAAGTTCCGAGACCGGGAGAGTAAGCTGAAGCTTCGTTTTGCGCCATCTGCATTATAACAGTCTGTACGTTGTTAGTTGTAAGGATAGGAGTGTATATATAATGTGGTTGTGCGGAGATGGATATATTTAACCTATCATAAATATATCCATCTCCCCAACTACTAGTCGAGCAAGGGACACTTCTTTGGGTTTTGTGGATTTTAGGTTGTTAGGAATGGTCAGAGGTGTTTAATTTAAATAGTGATGCTGGTTGTTATTTATTATGTTTATTAGAATTGTGTTTTTGTTATATCATAGTGGTGCTATATGATTATGCTAGTTAACTAGTATAAACTAATTAAGATATGTTAGTTTGATTAATTAATTGTTTGTTTAAAGCTTGTTTGGTTTATGGTGCTTTTTGGATTTTGAAATAAATACTACTGTATTTTGAGGCTTATGAGGATACCTACTGGAGCTTTTTTTTTTTTTTTTTTTTTTTTTATGTTTTTTTTTTTTGTACAAGTCACAACTGTTTCAACTTAATAAGCTCATTAACTGAACAAATAAGCTAAAACAAATGTTGACAAAATAGTTTTAATTATTGAATGAAAATAAATAATGTGACATTAAGTCTTCTCGACATTAGCTTATAAGTTGTGTAGATAATCTTATTCTATAGATATAGCTTATTAGCTTTTCACTGAGTTCATAAGCCCAAACAAATAAGCCAAAGTAAACATCCTAAACTGTTCAACTTGTCAACAGGAAACAATTCATTATACCTATATGTTATGTTTTACATTTTTTCAATTTATGTTATTTTTGCTAGTTTTTTCTTAATTGTTCTTGATGTAGTTATTTATGCTAATATGAGATTATAGTCGTTTACTTATGTGCGTATGCCTATTGTAACATATGCTAATATGGGTATGTTTTGTTTGTTGTTTTGTATAGGTGTATGATGCCAAGCTCAGTACTAGAACCAAGTTGCATTATATAAATACGATACGGCAAAAGTTGAGCTCCAATCCTGATCATCTTAAACTTTTTAAAAACACTGTTTTCGGTCAATGGTTACAGATAAAAACATACTAGCATGATAACCATTTACTTTATTATTTACTTCAACACCAACGATCTGTTGAAAACCCTAATATAAATACTCCCATGTATTTTAATCTCTGGGGACACAGCTTAGAATTTCGTCGGGAAGATATGTGCTTAGTATTAGGTTTTCAATTTGGTGATGTTTCTTTAGAGCATTTAAAGAAACGGCAATCTGGTTTCGATAAGCGTATATTAACTTTTCTTCAAGAGAGGCGTAATGAGAAAATTAGTAATATAAAGGCCGAACACCTTTTTCGGATTTTTATTGATAACGTTGAGTTTGATGAACTTTCAAATGATGATGTTGTACGCGTTTGTTTGCTTCTATTCTTAGAGAACAATTTTATGGGCAAACAGGAAAGAAATTTAATTTCCAATGAGATCCTGGTTTTAGTAGATGACTTTTATGCTTGGAATGCATTTCCATGGGGCGAGTATATTTGGGTTGAGTTTCACAAGAGGATTTATAATGCTGTTTCAAAGGTTAGAGACCGACACTTGTTAGAAATTGCTTCCAAGGGTGATCGTTACACTGCAACATATACGTTGTGTGGATTTGCTTTCGCTTTGAAGGTTCGTATAATTCATAATTATTACATCATTAATAATAAGTTATTTCAATCAATGAAACGTAATAATGAAGAATGAATAACAATGATTTTCATATTAATCAGGGTTTTAGGTTAGACATTAGTCTTAAAAAGTGATATATTTTGATGCGTAAAATGAATACTTAGTTGTCTGACTTTAGTATAAGTTAAGTTATCAGTTTGAGTCCAATTAATTAATAGAGTTTATGGTGTGCAAACACTATCATGTACTCCAATATATATTTATGCTACTAGTAATAATAATTCTTTCAGATTTGGCTGTTGGAAAGCTACCACAATTCAACATATTGGTGGAATAAAGAAGACAATGTGATCCCTCGGGGTGTTGCTTGGGCTGATGGACATAGGTTTGAGAAGACCGATTATAATCTTCTTTTTCGTAATACTGAAATGGTTCGCCTCATGCCGACATGTTAGAATATTCTGTTTTAGACTCATAGTTTATGATTTTTACTGGTATTAAGAGCATGGGGTTAGTGTATAACATTTTTTTATATCCAGAGACTGAGATGAATGAACTTTGGTGGGCATCGAGCGTAGACTATTTCCGGAAGTATAATGATATAACACCCTCTCCAGCCATTATCACACCAGTAGTCAATAGATCATGTAGACGTGCAAAGTTGACACCACGGAGAAGAAGTGGTTCGGCTGTTTGTACATATGTTCATAGGAAGGTGGATCAAGGCATGCCGAACATGAGGGAAGTCATGCCACCTATAGCAACAATTATGGCTCAAATGGCTAATATGCAACTGCAAATTAATGAATTACATAAATTTCTCAAACATTTGAAGCCTGATGGGGTTTGCCACATTCCGATTATTGTTGAAGAATTGCCACCTAGTGTAACAGTTTTAGCTCGAATGTCTCATATGCAATGGCAAATTGATGAACTTCATAAATATATCAAGAATTTGAAGCATGATGGGGTTAGTGAGAAGAATGGTGTTTCATCTGACACTGCACGAGCATGTGTTGAAAAGGTTATATTACTTACAATACTTTTAATCTGTTTTTATAGTTAATTGTTGCTCGTTAAATATATATAGTTGCCTATTTTTGTGAGCATAAGTTATTGGTTATATTATTTTTAAAACTTGACCTAAACTACTATAGTTCATTGCTAGGCTAGTATTTATGACACTAGTGACATTGATGTATTTAATAACTTCACCTAAACTACTTTACTTCATTAATACAGTGCTACTTACTACACTACTTTAGTTTATAACTCCCAATCTAGTAAACTCATTGACACCTTCATAGTTTTTATCCCAATTAAACACTATTCCTAACTTCAGTTCTAACTTACAATCTTTATAAAAAATGTCCGACAACATACCATTTGAGATTTAAATGGAAATCATTACTAAACTTCCTGTACATGCCTTACTTCAATTTAGAACTGTTTCAAAGGCATGGAAGTCTTTCATCAACTCTTCCAACTTCCTTGTCGGTTTTGGTGTTCGCCCGACTCTGCCTTGTTGTTTACTTATAATGTATAAGAAAGGTTTTGTTGACTCAAAATGTAATTGTTTTGTTGATAATAATGTCAACTTGTCACCACAAGTTTGCCTTTTCCAAGTCTTCCTACAGTCATTTGTAACACAAGTCTCAGAATTTGGAATCTTGTTCCAATTGGCACCTCTCATGGTTTGTGGTGTTTTTCTGATTCTTTTAAGATGGTTGTTCTTTGGAACCCGTCAATAATAAAATCAGTTGCTATAGTTATCCCTTGTTCGTCAAGTCAATCCGAGTATGATAAAGTTACTGTGGGGTTTGGTGTTAATCCATACACTTTTGACCCTACCATTTTAAGGATTTCATATCCGGTTCATGGACACGGATCGTGGAATGTTTCAGTATTTACATTGAGCTCCCGATGTTGGAAGAAGTTAGAAAATGAACATCTGCCTCGTCAATCAATCCGACTTAAACGGTCAAGTCAGGCGGTATTAGGCAGTTTTATTTATTGCGTGGCTTCTGAAAAGATTTTTGATTCTGATGGTGTTTCTTCTCAAAAAAGTTATATGATTGTCTCTTTTGATTTGGTTAACCACAACTTTTCGGCATTAGATATACATGACAGCTTAAGAGTTCTGCTTCCTGTACCTTTCTATATTTCAAAGCTAAGAGAGTCTCTTGTTATTTTTGGCAACATGATAGGAGATCAGTGGCACACGTTCTTTATATGGCAGATAAAGTTGGATGGTGTTAACAAAATAAAATCGTTTAAAACACTATTTAACATTTTCACTCCTCATTTATTAAAATTACTTAGATTTACGAGTAGCGGGGATCCAATTTTAGAATCTGGTCAGCCATACCAAATCGATCACACTCTTCAAGTCTTCCAATTTCAGTTACAAGAATTTATTAATCTTCGTGTTGAAGCTAATGCAGGGTCATTCTTCATGAGCCCCTACAACGAATCATTACTTCTGCTTACTCATCCAGATTGTTCAATATATTAGTTTGTATCTTATGTAGGTTTGTTAGATAGTTAGTCTGTGTTTATCTGTAGTTGTTTGAATGTTTGAGTTTGTACGTTTTTTATAAATGTTATGTATAATATAGCCATATTTTTATTTGTTTTCTTTTTGTTTATAACTTTTTGATATGTTTCTTTATTCAATACACTACAATTAGTGAACCAATTATTTAACGCAAGTATTTTTATTTTTTTTTCAGATCGGTAATATTGATGTAGATCATGATTCAAAGGTTTGTTCTTTTCAATAGTATATTTATCAAACAATGCTTGGAATGTGTTGAATGCTTTGATTAATATATATATTTTTTTGTAGCCAACTAGCATTGATGCTATGGATGTTGATGTTAATGAAAATCTGAATGTGCGAGAACACATCTTCAGTTCTTCTTGTAATGATTTATCTACACAAGAAGTGCAAGAAGTAATAGTTGACATTTTTGACTCACCTCAAGATCCTACAGGTGGTCAGGTAATATATCCAAGTTATTTTGTTTATTTATGATTGAATACATACCCAAATTTGGCCTGTTTACACGTGTATTTTATTAGGATGATAATGTATGCGACATTGAGCAAGTGATGAATGAACCCGGAACGAAAGATTCACCTTGTAATCCGGTAAACTTGTGTTGAACCTTTTAATATAATAAAAAATTTAACAAACATGTACATTTAAAAGATAGTAAACATTTTTACAGGTTGGTACTCGTTTTGAAGTTGATGAAGATGTGGAAGTGAATGGCGAGATGAGTGAGAAAAAAAATTATAGTCTCTTAATATGGTAAATATACGTTAAACATGTATACTCACATATTAAATTCCTCAGACACGCATATTTAAAAGATAGTAAACTTTTTACAGGTTGATACTCGTTTTGGTGTTGATGAAGATGTGGAAGTGAAGGGCGTGATTAGTGAGGAAAAAAACTTACAGTCTCCTTTTAATATGGTAATAATATGTGTAACATGTATATTCACACATAAAATTTCTCAGACAAGAACAATTAAAAAAATGTAAATTTTTTTGCAGGTTAGGCCTGATGTCGAACTCGATCATGTTGTGGAAATGCAGGGCGTGATGTTTGTAACAATTCGCATTTTCAGGTTAACTTTTATTCCCGAAAATTTTACTATTCACTTTTACTATTCACATCAAAAATTTTTATTTTATATTCTCGTAAGTTAAACTATTTTAATGATAATCCGAGAATTTCACACTCGTCGGATCATTTCTGCAAAAATCACAAAGCCGTGTCCGAGATTTACTTTTAGGTTTAAACGTCATTCCAGCATCCCGATATGTCCATAAAACACTATAAACAATAGAAATATGATTTTCTCTCATTTTAGGACAATTCCAAAAGTTTTGGAATTTTACGCTTTTCAGTTCAGCGTTTTACGCGAATTACGCATTTTAGACCCGCGTTTCCAGTTTTTAGCAGGGTTTTAGCACCCAATAGAACCTACCACTCATTTTATATTTTATTATGGAGTATATTGATAAGTTCTAACATATTTATAAGTTTCATATTTTTAGGATACCCGATTTTAAGTTTCATGACTTAACGACTTACCGTTAGCGATTACCGGGACCAAAACTCACTCCGTAAGCTAGATAATACCAAGTTTATGCATCTAGTCACCCTATCCACCATATGGCCGACTTAGGGGGGGGGGGGGGGAGTCATCCCTTGTGTGTCATGATCTCATGCCTTAAGTCCTAGGAAGCATACATGTGTAAAACTTGCTAAGAAAGCTTCCTAAATATCCTATAAGACTTCATCTAAGACTTGGCAACTCATAAGAACTCATCTCTTCTTTTTTCTCTCTATAGCAACGACCAAACACACCCTAAAACACCCCATTTGATCATTGATCTTGCTTATTCAATCCATCACAAGTTCAAGGCATAGTTCCTAGTTGATCCTTAACACCTTTCAACCATAAAACACTAAAATTCATCACAAAAACTCATCAAATTTCCAAGTGTTCTTAGTGAAGATTTTTACTAAAGGTTGTTTTTATGTTAGATTAGTGTTTATCAAGGGATTATAAGATAGGGTTTTTGATATGGAAGCATGGCTATGGTTGGAAAGGTTTTGGAAGATTAAGTAGTGGTTCTTGGTTCTAGTTAGTTTCTTCACAAGTTGTAAGCAAACCCTAATACACTTTCTTGCTCAATATCATTTTCATGCTTATTATGTTTCATTGATGCTATATATGGTCTTTGTATTGTGTTCATGATGTATAAAAATTGGTAAAACAAGTATTGGTATACATATGTTAACCTATGTTATTCAAACAAGAAAACTTGTGACTTATATTGAGAACCACGACCAAAATAAAGTAACCATGACATGAAACACTTACTTACTGTTATATATGACTTAAAAAGGAAAACATAGCAATTTGAATCACCTAAAACGAGTACACGAGTCAAAAGTTATGACCATTTGAAGCTAGCGAAACCAAAACGCCGAAACTGCCTATAACCTACTGTTTTGCATTCTGCCATTTTGAAAGTCACCCTTCTGGTCCGATTCATCAAAAAGTTAAAACACGAAAGTTGTCCGGAACGACGTTTTCGTTCAGGAACAAAGAAGCTCGAGCCCTGAAAACGCTTTCTGAGTGATAATTTTCTTCAAATTCTTAACAGCCCATTTTTAGACCAAAGTCACTATATAATAGTTATGATTTACTAAGACCAAGAGGTCTAATGACCTAAAGCCAAGACCACAACCATGGATAAAGCCAAGGTTGAGTCTCAAGACCATGGTAACAATGACCAAGGTCACGGCAAAGCCACGGCTAAAGACCATATAACTTTTAAAGATCAAAACTTATATATATATATATATATATATATATATATATATATATATATATATATATATATATATATATATATATATATATATATATATATATATATATATATATATATATATATATATATGTTATCAAATACTACAATAGTAGGGAGCCTCATGTGAGGAGTTCATTAAGTAAGCCGTCGAGATGAGTTGTGGATTTACGAATTAAAGTGTCCTGGCTCCTCGAACGTTTACTCCATGACTTCTGAATTATGTCGGCCCGAACGGTAGCAAGAGATATACAACCTATACATGTTTCATAAACCACTTATATTCAACGACTTACACTATATATTAAGTACTACATCATGAACATTATGCAAGACATATATAAGCAATTCTTCGTATTCTTAGACGTTACTCCAAACCTAAGTCGCAACGTTCTATTATAGGCTGCTCTTAGAGACTTTCACGATTCGACTACCACTTTGATTTCACATCACTTAAGCTTAAGGTGAGTCATAGCCCCTACTCTTTTCATACTTGTTTTAACTCTTTGGGGGAGATACATGCACAACTACTTGCTTACTTGTACAAATACTCAAAACATTTATACTTGATTGTTTTATACTTGATTGTCTTATACCTGATTGCATTATACTTGATTTCATACATACATAACTGTCTTTTATCTTTGGGAAGTGGCTCCCCAGTAAACTTTTATCTTTGGGAAGTGGCTCCCAGTTTTCTTTGGAAAGTGGCTCCCAGTTTTCTTTGGGAAGTGGCTCCCAGTTGTCTTTGGGAATTGGCTCCCAAGTGAGGTCTTCGGAGATGAAGTGTAGACTCACGACTAATTGCTTAACTGTTTTGATGAACTTATACATGTCTTTATTATACTGTATGTTAGCAGTGGGTTGTGAACACACATGTTACAAGTCTCTTATGGCGGGACTTGCAACTGAGTGGATTCTCAATGCCTTTGCTGTGTGAACATTCTTTAAGGCTTTTCAACTGTTTTAAGACAAACTCTATGAACTCACCAACCATTGTGTTGACACTTTAGCATGTTTATCTCAGGTTAGTAAGGCGATGGCTAGTGCGTGGAACTTAGAGTCAAGCTGCATATTCTGAAGACTTACACTTTTATCATTTACCATTCAAAACTTTGTATACATTTATGTATCATACTTTGGAATCTCATGTTTGTAACTTTGAATTCATTAATCCAATGGTAACTTTTCAAAACGTCTCACTTAGAGTTCGTTTTCTATAACTTGTACTTTTTATTATGAAGTAGCACCCCTATGACACAGTTTTCCGCTGCGGTATTCTGGGGGTGTTACAGATTGGTACCAGAGCCTTGGTTATAGAGAACTAGGTTGCATTTAATGCCTAGACTATAACTGCTATATACGTTAAGACTCTCCTCTTTATTTGCCTTACACACACTAAATACGCATACGCTTCTTGGTAATTGTTGGTTTAGTTCCACGCTGTTAGATGATGTGACTTTAGTTTTATAAGGAGCCCCAGAGATTAGCCGGGTCATTAAAAACATGGAGCTCAGTAATAACTAATTATTTAACTTGATCTTGTGACAGTTCTTGTTTGATGAGACACAAGATTTGAGTTAAATAATATTATTGCTTAGCTTTAGGGATTTGATGACTTGATTATCTTACTATCGGCCTCAGAAGGCGGATTTTGTGTCGGAAATTCTTAAGTAGGATGTTTTAGAATCTCCTTATTTAAATGAATTGGGACGCCTCTTCATTTAAATAAAGAAATTGTAAATCACCGAACCATAAGTTTATGATCCCTTACTTACATAAATTTGGACGCTTCTTTATGTAAGTAATGAGTTATAAATAAGTGGGCTTAATTGTAGCCGATACAACTCCTTAACCCGAACTTTAGACGAATCAGAGTAAACACCACTATATTAGAGATCCTGAATTCTCTTAGACACACCGTAAGTAGTTAACATCAACTGAACTTCGGGACGAAGTTCTCCTTAAGGGGTAGAGACTGTAACAATTCGCATTTTCAGGTTAACTTTTATTCCCGAAAATTTTACTATTCACTTTTTACTATTCACTTTTACTATTCACATCAAATTTTTTTATTTTATATTCTCGTAAGTTAAACTATTTTAATGATAATCCGAGAATTTCACACTCGTCGGATCATTTCTGCAAAAATCACAAAGCCGTGTCCGAGATTTACTTTTAGGTTTAAACGTCATTCCAGCATCCCGATATGTCCATAAAACACTATAAACAATAGAAATATGATTTTCTCTCATTTTAGGACAATTCCAAAAGTTTTGGAATTTTACGCTTTTCAGTTCAGCGTTTTACGCGAATTACGCGTTTTAGACCCGCGTTTCCAGTTTTTAGCAGGGTTTTAGCACCCAATAGAACCTACCACTCATTTTATATTTTATTATGGAGTATATTGATAAGTTCTAACATATTTATAAGTTTCATATTTTTAGGATACCCGATTTTAAGTTTCATGACTTAACGACTTACCGTTAGCGATTACCGGGACCAAAACTCACTCCGTAAGCTAGATAATACCAAGTTTATGCATCTAGTCACCCTATCCACCATATGGCCGACTTAGGGGGGGGGGGAGTCATCCCTTGTGTGTCATGATCTCATGCCTTAAGTCCTAGGAAGCATACATGTGTAAAACTTGCTAAGAAAGCTTCCTAAATATCCTATAAGACTTCATCTAAGACTTGGCAACTCATAAGAACTCATCTCTTCTTTTTTCTCTCTATAGCAACGACCAAACGCACCCTAAAACACCCCATTTGATCATTGATCTTGCTTATTCAATCCATCACAAGTTCAAGGCATAGTTCCTAGTTGATCCTTAACACCTTTCAACCATAAAACACTAAAATTCATCACAAAAACTCATCAAATTTCCAAGTGTTCTTAGTGAAGATTTTTACTAAAGGTTGTTTTTATGTTAGATTAGTGTTTATCAAGGGATTATAAGATAGGGTTTTTGATATGGAAGCATGGCTATGGTTGGAAAGGTTTTGGAAGATTAAGTAGTGGTTCTTGGTTCTAGTTAGTTTCTTCACAAGTTGTAAGCAATTAAATCTTCAATGCTTTTCCCAGAATCTCGTTCTTCAGCAAGTAATTCTGTGATAGATTTATCACGAGAATTTTGAATGAGTGGAAATTGTGGAGGTGTGGATGTGTCAAAACCGAAAGGTTGACATTGATCATCATTATGAGGACCCCCATAATGTACACAAGAAGAACTTGGTGCATTGTGCAACGACATATTAGTCAACTCCTCTCTAATGTTTTTAAGTTTTTCAAGAACCTCTAGACAAGGGTCTTGCTGGATATGAGGAGTTGCTTGGTTCATTTGGTATTGTGGAGGTGGGTCTTGAAACGAATAGTCGTAATTGTTACAAGGAAATGGATTCCTTGTTTGACAATCAGAGCTAAAATGTGGCCTCCACAGTACTCACAACAGTAAAACTGTTGAGTTTTGCTTGGTGTATTTTGATACGAAGCATCATTGATATTTGGATGATATGATTCTTGCTCGTATGAATGTGATGGATAGTTTGAAAAATTTGAGGAGTTGTTGAATGAGTTTTGATTAGGATCATAAGCAAATGAATTACTCGATCCACAAAACAAACAACTCCCGTCTCGAATATCATTACCACATTGTTCACATGTACACCAACGACATGGAAAACCAAAAAGAGGCTCACCACAACCGTCACAAGGAACAAAAACTGGAGGTGGGACAAGTGGTGTGCTCTGAGAGCTAGGAATTTCCACCACTTCCGTTATGGTCTCGGGTTTTGGTTCTTGATAAACGTGAAGATTGGGTAAGTCGTTCTTTTCAGTCACTACCCTAAGCTCTGTACGTTTGCTTGACAAACTTTTAACCGAAAACCGTGAAAGATCAGGATTGATTCTTGAAGGTTTAGGAGCATTTGTGAGCTCAGGATTTTGGACAACCGTGGTTTGGACGTATTTAGCACCTCCATCGTCAGAGGAAAGTACAAGGTCCTTTGTCACCTCGGTTTCATGATCTCTTTCCCTCACTGGAGAGGGAATAGGAATCAATGGTCTATCATAATCAACATGACATCTCGATATTTTGGACAAGGCCACAAGTTTCTCAACTTTGTTTTTACAGGCCCTTTGTTTAAAGAAATCGTCATCGAGAGATGCCATTAGAATTAATTATGATATAAGTGGAAGAAAGTAGAATCAAAGGGTTTTGGGGATGAGAAATGAAGAATCAAATAGGTAGGAGTGTAAAGGTGAATATTTTTGTGTTTTGTTTTATAAAAATATAGATAAAAGATGGTAAATATACAATGGATGTATATCCAAACTCACTAATACGCAAAATCGTTTAAAATAAGCGCACAACCTCCCCGGCAGCGGCGCCAAATTTTGATTCACCTCAAACGGTCAACTAAGTTTACCAGGTGATGGTCAACCAAGTCAAACGTCTAAAACAAATGCTTCCGAGGAATACAGTGTTTTCCCGGGTCGTAAGTCCCAACGAGGTGTGCGATGTGATATTATAAACGAATTTGTGATCAGTGAAAGTGAACAGGGAAGGTATGAAAGTGTGTGTGTGTGATTACCTAGGGTTTTATAACTTAAAATGACTTAATTAAACTATAAGAGTGATTACGTAAAAGCTAGGTATCTAAAACGTTAAAACGTACACCAATTTAAAATCAGACGCGACTGCGTACTGAGAAAAAGGTGAGTTTTAAGAAAAATAAACTACAGGGGATAAAATTGACAATCCTATAAACTTAAACTTAAAATAAAGTTAAATTAAAAAGAAAACTATTTTTAAGATTATTTTATTAATTATTATTAATTATTTAATTAAAAACTATTTAACTATTTATTTAAAACTAACTTAATTAAAACTAAAAATGATTAACACTACAAATTAAACTAAAAATTTATAAAAATATTTTCTAAACTTAAAATAGAACTTGAAGAAAGTATAAAAAATAAAAATAAATCTTTTTGTCTTTTTGTGAGCTTTTTATTAATTAAAAATTATTTATATTAATTAAACTAATTAAACTATTTTAAATTAAAAATAATACTAAACTAACTTAGAAAATTATGAAAAATTTTATATATCTAATTAACCATCATGGGAATCCTAAAAAATTATAAAAACTTTATTTTATATATTTTTAAACTAGTTAACTAATTATTATTCTATTTATTAATTATTATCAAATTAAACTATTTAAATTATGAAAACTATTAAATGAACAGTAACAATTCTATAAAAATTACTAAAATTATATTATGACTTATAAAAGCTAGGAAAATTATAAAATATAGGTGTTACTATATAAAAACTAATTATGCTATTTATAACTTACTTATTAATTAATTATTAATAAAACTATTTTTAATTATAATAAATACTAAATGACAAAACTAAAATCTGAAAAATTTATTAAAAATACTTTAATATATAAGGAAGTTAATAAAAATATAAAAATACAGATTACTTAATAAAAATATAAAAATGAAAATTAAAATTAAATTGTATTAAATAGAAACTATCACTTATTTTTATGTTGTCTTTTCTTGATTTTTCTTTTACAAAACTTTATTATACATAAAAATAAATAACTGTAATAAAAACAATAATTTTCTAGCTTAATAATAAGCACTGTGGGGGCTTATTACCTCCACAGTTGACTTTGGTTGACCAAATGGACAAATAAGCTCAAATGAGCTGGTGTGGGACCCACTATGGAATTTTCTGGTTCTAATAGGTTGTTTGAACTTGTCAAAACTTAAAATGGCCAATTAAGCTCAGTAGATAAGCTAATAAGCCCAAATAAGCTAATTCAAAAACTGATTTGAATACAGAAATGGGACAAGGTTTTGGGTCTGATTTAGGTGGGGTCCACTTGGATTCAAGTCAAACCAAGAGTCAACCTTAAGGGTCTGGTAGGAGGGGGGTTGTATGGAACTGGTTTTATGGTGTGGGGTCCACTGGGTTGGTCACAAAACACCACCAAAGTGGTGGTGTTGGCCTGTTATCTGGTGTGCAGGGCAACTACCCAGGCCTGCAAGTGTCTTTATGCAGTTGTGGGGCCCACCTCAAAAATGGCAAAAATATAGAGCTTATTGATTCCTAAAGATGAGTTGGGATACTACAATACCTCAAAAGCTCAATTCCTAAAACTTAATCCTAAATTCTAAAAAATTCCCCAAAGATTTGGATTTTTCTGAATAAGTAAAATTTGACTTTTTTGAAATTACCTATCTAGTTTGACTTTGTTGAATTTTGAATTGATCCTATAAGCTAAATAAGTTATTATAAGCTATAATAAACCTAAATTAAGCTAGATGCATAAGTTCTAAGCTAATGGGTGGGTTTGTGGACCTTAAAGTCTTGACAGTTAACTGTCAAGGACTTTAGAGGTGGATTTTGACTTTTGGTTGTATAAGTGACCAAGTTATGGGTGGACTAAGCTTGTATGAACCTAAGTTACTAATTTGAATCACAAATTCACACTTAAACTCAGTTGAGCTCACTGAGCAACCCTGAGCCAAACACCCCTATTTCCAACTGAAAATGAGATTTTCAAAGCAAATAGCATCTTTAAACAACTACACTGATCCCTAACTCTATATTATGCTAATATAAGATGAAATGAATAATAATCAAACACAACACAAGCATATAACACAGGTTTGTCAATCTTGTGATTTTAACTGTGAGATTTTGATTTTGAGCAACAAGTAATATCTAATTAATAAGCTATCTATATTAAACTTTATATTATCTTAACAACAACAAATAAGCATGAAAACACAAGAACTTAAACAATTAGACAACTGAGACAGTTATATGAAAAATTAATGCAAAACTTACAAAATGGATTGAGATGAGAACAATTAGAACATGAACTGAGAATCAACTAACAACTTTCCACAAAGTTACTACTACCCAAAACAATCCAGAATCCACCCTTGCTCAGCTTCAATCCTTTCTTCACTCTATTTTTTTATTTTCTTTATAATTTATGGATTATTTTTGGTATTTTTCTTTTTCACTGAATATTGCTGATTTATAGTTCCAATAAGCTTAATAAGCCTTGTCAAAGCTTATGTGAGCTTATGAATTCAGTAACAACAACAATTAACAACATACAAGCTATTTGAGATTTTTGAAAATTTGAGAAATACAAAATCTGAGATAACAAACTAAAATTTGAAATTGATGATTACAAAAGTTAAAGGTTACATTAACATAACTTAATTGATTACTGAGAAGCTTTAAATTACACTAAGAAAATTAAATTACACTATTCGACCTAATTAAATAAAACCTAAACTAATAATCTTTCTCTTCAGCCTTTCTTCCCATTTGTAGCTACTTTCTGAGCATGTGGAGCCCACTGGGGCATTTCCCACCATTTTGTAGCCATTGATATGGTCCAAGTCATCCCAGCCGTTTAAATTCATAACTTGGCGCCAAAGGTCAATGAGGTACTGTAGATAACGTGTAGGAGTTATAGGGCATTAAATGCTCTTTGGGGGTTTGTGTGAGGTGGAGGATGAGGTGGTGAGAGTGGGGAGCAAGTTAAGGGTGAGGTGGATGGTGGTATCTGGTTTCAGTGGTGGTGGTATGGAGAAGGAGGGAAAAGGGTACGGGGTGGTTTGGTTTTGTTGTTTTGACCGGGTCAACGACCAAGGGTTGGACTGGGCTTTGGTGGGCTGGAAAAGGGTGGGCTTGGGTAGGTTTAGTTTTGGGTAGTGGATTAGGATTTGGTGGATTTATAATAAAAGGGTCCGTTTGGTTTTATTGAAATTACAAGGACCAAAGTTGTAATTTAGGTAAAGTTTAGGGTCTGACTTTGTATTTTCCCAAAGTTTATAATAAAAGTTAAAATTGTCATATGTGAATAGTACAAGGGTATTTATGATAATTTTCATTTTTTTTATGCCCAGGGACTAAAACTGACAATTCACCAAACTTCAGGGACTGATTATGTATTTCCACCAAACTTTTCACATAAGGACCAAACCTGCAAAAGATTATTAGTATAGGGACCAAAATTGCTTTTCTCAAAGTTTTTAAATCCCAGGGACCATTTCTGTCAATTTTCCAAAGTACAGGGACTAAACTTGTAATTTTATGAAACTTTGCACCAAAGGACTAAATATGTAACTTCATGATTAAAAAGGACCTTTGATGATATTTTCATGTTTTTAGAATTACCAGGGACTAGTTTTGCCATTTTATAAAACTTGAGGGACTGAAACTGCCAATTATGCAAACTTTGTACGTTTTTCATCTGTTTTTGCATATTTTGTATTTGAAACATATAAAACACACCTCTAAGATATTTTAAGTATTTTGATGCATATTTGAGTATTTTTGTATGTTTTGGCAGTTCAGATTAGTATAAAATGATGAGTATTTAGACACTCATCAAAACCCTAATACACTTTCTTGCTCAATATCATTTTCATGCTTATTATGTTTCATTCATGCTATATATGGTCTTTGTATTGTGTTCATGATGTATAAAAATTGGTAAAACAAGTATTGGTATACATATGTTAACCTATATATGTTATTCAAACAAGAAAACTAGTGACTTATATTGAGAACCATGACCAAAATAAAGTAACCATGACATGAAACACTTACTTACTGTTATATATGACTTAAAAAGGAAAACATAGCAATTTGAATCACCTAAAACGAGTACACGAGTCAAAAGTTATGACCATTTGAAGCTAGCGAAACCAAAACGCCGAAACTGCCTATAACCTACTGTTTTGCATTCTGCCATTTTGAAAGTCACCCTTCTGGTCCGATTCATCAAAAAGTTAAAACACGAAAGTTGTCCGGAACGACGTTTTCGTTCAGGAACAAAGAAGCTCGAGCCCTGAAAACGCTTTCTGAGTGATAATTTTCTTCAAATTCTTAACAGCCCATTTTTAGACCAAAGTCACTATATAATAGTTATGATATACTAAGACCAAGAGGTCTAATGACCTAAAGCCAAGACCACAACCATGGCTAAAGCCAAGGTTGAGTCTCAAGACCATGGTAACAATGACCAAGGTCACGGCAAAGCCACGGCTAAAGACCATATAACTTTTAAAGATCAAAACTTATATATATATATATATATATATATATATATATATATATATATATATATATATATATATATATATATATATATATATATATATATATATATATATATGTTATCAAATACTACAATAGTAGGGAGCCTCATGTGAGGAGTTCATTAAGTAAGCCGTCGAGATGAGTTGTGGATTTACAAATTAAAGTGTCCTGGCTCCTCGAACGTTTACTCCATGACTTCTGAATTATGTCGGCCCGAACGGGAGCAAGAGATATACAACCTATACATGTTTCATAAACCACTTATATTCAACGACTTACACTATATACTAAGTACTACATCATGAACATTATGCAAGACATATATAGGCAATTCTTCGTATTCTTAGACGTTACTCCAAACCTAAGTCGCAACGTTCTATTATAGGCTGCTCTTAGAGACTTTCACGATTCGACTACCACTTTGATTTCACATCACTTAAGCTTAAGGTGAGTCATAGCCCCTACTCTTTTCATACTTGTTTTAACTCTTTGGGGGAGATACATGCACAACTACTTGCTTACTTGTACAAATACTCAAAACATTTATACTTGATTGTTTTATACTTGATTGTCTTATACCTGATTGCATTATACTTGATTTCATACATACATAACTGTCTTTTATCTTTGGGAAGTGGCTCCCAGTTTTCTTTGGAAAGTGGCTCCCAGTTTTCTTTGGGAAGTGGCTCCTAGTTGTCTTTGGGAATTGGCTCCCAAGTGAGGTCTTCGGAGATGAAGTGTAGACTCACGACTAATTGCTTAACTGTTTTGATGAACTTATACATGTCTTTATTATACTGTATGTTAGCAGTGGGTTGTGAACACACATGTTACAAGTCTCTTATGGCGGGACTTGCAACTGAGTGGATTCTCAATGCCTTTGCTGTGTGAACATTCTTTAAGGCTTTTCAACTGTTTTAAGACAAACTCTATGAACTCACCAACCATTGTGTTGACACTTTAGCATGTTTATCTCAGGTTAGTAAGGCGATAGCTAGTGCGTGGAACCTAGAGTCAAGCTGCATATTCTGAAGACTTACACTTTTATCATTTACCATTCAAAACTTTGTATACATTTATGTATCATACTTTGGAATCTCATGTTTGTAACTTTGAATTCATTAATCCAATGGTAACTTTTCAAAACGTCTCACTTAGAGTTCGTTTTCTATAACTTGTACTTTGTATTATGAAGTAGCACCCCTATGACACAGTCTTCCGCTGCGGTATTCTGGGGGTGTTACAATGTTTCAGAATAAAAACTTACAGGTTAAGAATCTTGTTAATCTAATAAAATTTAACAAATATAACATGTATACTCACATATAAAATTTCTCATATACGCACAATTAAAAAATGTAAATTTTTTTGCAGGTTGGGCCTGATGTCGAACTTGATCAAGTTGTAGAAATGCAGGGCGTTATGAGTCAGGATAAAAATGTACAGGTTGAGCATATTGTTAATCTATTAAAATTTAACAATTATAACATATATACTCACATATAAAATTTCTCATACACGCACAATTAAAAAAATGTAAATTTTTTGCAGGTTGGGCCTGAGGTCGAACTCGATCAAGTTGTGGAAATGCAGGGCGTTATGAGTCAAGATAAAAACTTACAGGTTGAGAATCTTGTTAATCTAATAAAATTTAACAATTATAACATGTATACTCACATATTAAATTTCTCATACACGCACAATTAAAAAATGTAAAATTTTTTGCAGGTTGGGCCTGATGTTGAACTCGATCAAGTTGTGGAAATGCAGGGCGTTATGAGCCAGGATAAAAACTTACAGGTTGAGAATCTTGTTAATCTAATAAAATTTAACAATTATAACATGTATACTCACATATAAAATTTCTCATACACGCACAATTAAAAAATGTATATTTTTTTGCAGGTTGGGCCTGATGTCGAACTCGATCAAGTTGTGGAAATGCAGGGCGTGATGAGTCAGGATAAAAACTTACAGGTTGAGAATCTTGTTAATCTAATAAAAATTAACAATTATGACATTCACACAAAGTGAAATGTTTTTCAGGCTAAGAATCTTGTTAAAGTTGATGAAGATGTGGCATTGAATGGCGTGATGAGTGAGGCGCAAAACTGAAAGTCTCCTTTTAACCCGGTAAATATACCTTCATACCATGATACTTTTAGATGTTTTTCAGGCTATGTTCCTTATGTGATTGTCGTAGCACTATTTTTCCATTTCCA
Organism: Artemisia argyi; assembly: GCA_030686995.1. Classification (NCBI taxonomy): domain Eukaryota; kingdom Viridiplantae; phylum Streptophyta; class Magnoliopsida; order Asterales; family Asteraceae; genus Artemisia; species Artemisia argyi. The sequence continues at coordinate 197,959,216 of CM060700.1, read as the reverse complement.
CATCAACACATGAATGGATCCATACGAGTTTGTTTGAGATTAATTTGAGGCTAAGTGTTACAAATATCTATCATATAATAACTCACATTAAATATATCCATCTCCCCAACTACCAGTCGATCAGTCGAGCATGGGACACTTGTCAAACTATGTGTTTAGTTGACTACACGCCTGGTAGTTGGGGAGATGGATATATTTAATGTGGTGGTGGATGTAAAATTTAAATGTAAGTTATTATAGCATTTATAGTTATCATCTACCTCACATTAAATATATCTATCTCCCCAACTACCAGTCGAGTAGTCAACTGAACCCATAGCTTGACAAGTATCCCAAGCTATGGGTTCAGTTGACTACTCGACTGGTAGTTGGGGAGATGGATATATTCAACCTATCATAAATATATCCATCTCCCCAACTACCAGTCGATCAGTCGAGCATGGGAGTTTGACTGATCGACTGGTAGTTTTAATGAAGCCATCCCATTCGAACAAAAAATAAATGCTCGGCTGCTCGACTGACCAACTGCTCGACTGGTAGTTAGGTAGATTAAATTTAAATGTTAAGTTATAAATTACATAAACTATATGGAATATTACTATTGAAAGGTATGCTAACATATCCATCCAAAAAATATGAGTCTTTCGAGCACTAAATTTCGTGTGTATCTTGTTTTGAAGATGGCAGTAGTTATGGGGTTACACTAAGCCGAGATATTAGATACGCTAGGTTAGTATCATATGTGAAGAAAAAGTTCAAAATTAGCAAAGGATACAATTTAAGCTTTTCTTACAAAATGTCGCACGGTCCGGCCCACATAGTTGATGATGATGATGTTGAATTTTTCATAAATGAAGTTTGTAGACCGAAAGCTGCATTGCCTAAACTTTTAATTAACATGATTGTCAAAAGCTCAAACGTAAATCCATATTCTTCTAACTCATTAGATTTCGATCTTAATGATTCTTTATTTCCTAATGATTTTGATCCTCAAAGTTTTTACAATGATTCGCAAATACCACAAAATGAACATTTGGAAAATTACAACGAATTTAATAATGCATTAGACAATATCTATAATAACCAACCAAAAAATGAAACTTTTGAAAATTTAGGAAGTACATCTTCATCTTTAAACCATCAAATTGTGCCAAAATGGCTAACAACAAATCCATTCGATTATATGCCTACTCCACCCGATCCACCAAGTTCTGCAATTAAGCTCCCGAATACCATGAAATAAAACAACAATGGTTCTATTATCTTAAAAGAGGGTGATTAATTTGATGATAAAAAGTCACTTATGTATGAAATTGGTAAAAAAGCTCTTTTAGAGCGATTTGAATTTAAGCCTAGAAAAACGGATAAGTTCAGGTACGATGTAATTTGTGTGCATGCTGGGTGCAAATGGAAGATAGTGTCTTCTTTGAACAAAGATGGTGTTGAATGGAGTTTAGGAAAATTTTACGATGTTCACACTTGTTCGAGAACACAAGTTTATCCTAATCACCGTAGTGCTACCAAGAAACTTTTGGGACATTTACTCTTTCCCAAGATGAAAGATTAGTCAACAATATAACATTGACATATCTTATAAAAAAGCATGGTGGGGGAAAAACCGAGCTTTGGAATTGGTCAATGGTTGCCCTAAGGAATCGTTTGAGAAGTTACCATATTATTGTCATAATTTAAAGATGAAATGACGGTACGGTAACACATATTGATACCGATGATGAAGGACACTTTAAAATGTGTTTTATAGGCTTTGGTGTTGCGGTAAGTATTTATTTATTTTTATTCATATTTGAGTTAAATATTATCTTACATATTTGAATTATGAATTTACGATTGCCATAACTTTAAATATATAGAGCATATAGCCATAATGATCCTATACATACTGATCCTATATTTAGCATAAAACTTTTTTTTTTTTAATTTTATTTTATGTTAATGTCATTGTCTAACTAATAGTTTCTAAATAAAATAGATTCAGAGTTTCTTACAGTATATGAGACCATTGATAATAATTGATGGAATGCATCTTAAAGGGAGGTACCTTGGGACTAATTTGGTTGTTGTTGGAATGGATGACAACAATCAAATTATACCTATTGCTACCGGTGTTTTTCAAGGTGAGTCTGGGGAGGCATGGACATGGTTTTTGTCTAAATTGAGAGAATGCATAGGGGAACAACTAGGTTTGGCTATCATATCGGATAGACATTCTGCAATTGGACAAGCGTGTAGCACGGTCTCCCCAAATTGATTTCATGGATATTGTTGTAGACATCTGATGATGAATTGCAAATTGAACGGTAGCAAAAAGCTAAAGGGAAAATATTGGAAAGCATGCAAAGCTTACACCCAAGAAGAATTTCATATAGCGCTTTCTGATATTCAAAGATATAGACCGACTGCTTTTGACAAACTTTATGAAGCTGGGTTTGATAAATGGTCACGGGCATATTGCCCTGGTAATCGGTACAACTACATGACTTCAAACAGCGCAGAGTCGATAAATGCATTAACAAAGGATGTCATGAGAGTACCGATAACAACGCTTATGGAGTGGTATAGAGAGATTTTACAAAGATGATATTGTGAGAAGCGATACAAATATAGCGGTAATACACCTTTTCAAAAAAGAGATGTTTTAAAGCTTTTACATTATGCGTGTATTAAAAACTCGTTGTATGACGTATGCTTCTTTATGTCTTAAAAAGACTAATTATATTTTACCAGGGTGAATCCCTTTACCCAAAAAAAAACTAATTATAGGTAGTGTCTACATTGGTTGCTTCTTTATGTGTTAAAAGAACTAATTATTATTTTATTTTTGTAAAAGTTATTTCAGATGCAACCGAGGGTGAACTTAGTGATTGGGTTGCTGTGAAAGTACGGGACATAATTTTCAAGAGCATTAACTGGAATGTGTTCGGTATTCAATAGTTTGTCCTCTACATGGTAGATGACCGTCAAAGACAACATACCGTGGATCTAGCCAATAATACATGTACTTGTCGTAAATGGCAACTGTCCGGCCTACCCTGTGGTCATGTGATAGCGGTTGCTAGAGTTCTTGGATACTCTAATTGTAATCACTTGGTCTATGATTGTTTTAAGAAAACAACATTGCAAGCTACATACCAAGGATTGGTTTATCCTATAGGAGAAATGTCAAGTTGGGAGTTTCCTAGAGGCTTACAAGTTGTGAAGCCACCGATGATGGTGGTACGTCAATCTGGAAGACCCAAAAACAAAAATCGTGTTAGATCTCAAGGAGAAGAACCAACTCCGGTAAGATGCACAAGGTGCCAATCCATTGGACACAGGCGAACTGCATGCATGGAACCATTCCCAAAGAAAAAGAATGTAAGTGACTAGTATTTGTATTAAAAAAAAATATTTTCCTTGGTCGATTAATAATGAAATCTCACAAATATTTAAACTTGTTATGGAAATGTATCTAACAGAGGAAGATCAATGACGCAACAACCATCGATGCAACATGCAATGGTGTTTAGCTATGATTATATAAACTTGAATGGCCTGTAATTGAAGAGAACTCTATCATGTAATGTTTATAAGCTTTTGACTTTTGGAAGTAGAAATGTTGAATATTGTTTTATTAAACTTCAATGGTACTTCCATTATGAACCTACAAATGCAAATATAAGAGCAGAAAATAGTGGACGAAAAAAGGCCATACGTTTACAAAGATGGGTATCCAAGTTATCCCATAGGAATACATAAAGATGGGTATCAAAGTCATCCCAGAGGAATACATTAACATACTAAAACATAGTCGCAAACACAAAACAGAAAAGCCATCACCCATCAACCAAGCAAACTAGTTTTAGACCCATCACCCATACAAATGTCTACAAATAGGACAACCAAATGTTTAAGAAAACAAGAACATAAAACATTCAGGCAACATGGATCTTGTGCCTATAATAAAACCTAACCAGTCTCTCACGGTACGCCATTGCCACCTGAACTGGATTATCCACGTCCAAAAGTTTGCCATTCCCTAACCTGTAAATTTTAAAGTTTGAGTTAAGAGAATAATTTTCAGCTAATGATAATGTCTGAAAACAACCAAATAATGCAATCGACGACGACTATATAACTTCTACTTTAAGGGCAGAATCAGGTCGCGCTTATCATAAACTTCTAGTAACTGGTAGCCCTATCAAAAATAAATCTCATACAGTAAGCATGTAAGTAGAATAAACTCAACCCAAATGGGGAACTTTTGGAACCATTTGACAATGATAGTTACTAACAGAAACTTTTTGGTCAAAAATATAAAGATACTAGCTTCAACATTCTTTCAAAAAACTTGCTGCCAAACTGGCCCTAAAACAGTACTATTAAAATAAAGTAAAGAGTAAAAATAGTGGAACATTCATGTGTCGAAGTGCCCACTTCGTTTATCATGGCATGAATAACGCAAGTGTGACATGCATTAAGCATTAAATAGTAATAAGGGAGGTGTTTATCTAATGTGAAACTTGAAAAGGACAGAATATGTTTATACATCCATGGATACTTGGCATTAAATAGCAATAACGCAAGTGTGACATGCACGTATTATATCCACTTTAACTATATGGAATACTACTATTGAAAGGTATGCTCACATATCCATCCAAGTGTGACATGCACGTATTAAGTTGCGCCTACGTTATACATACACGGATACTTGGCAGATGGAAGTCAAGGGCAGAATTCTATGTTCATAGCGTATTATATCCACATTTTGACGCATACTATATAAAGATACATATCAATCAACGCCTACTATATAACTTCTACTTTAAGCTGCTAAACTAGTACTTCTAAACATGTATAAGAAGATGGCAAATAGTAAATTAAAACTAAAACATTGCTAACCGCTAACCTGTATAAGAAGATGTAGAGCCACACACCACAATCATCAAACACTCCACCCTGCTTGGGAACATTCAGAGCATTGCTAAAAGTAATCTTATAGGTCTTAGGATCAATTTCCTTATGCTCAAAAACTCCTACTTGTTCTAGAAATTCTGGAAGCCTAGTCTATAGAAAATTCCTCACACTCAGATAGAATGGACGCCTTTCATTCTCAAATACAGGTCCACTGTCATAGAATGTAAATTGACCAGTCTGGATGTGAAACATAGCAAGTGACCAATGTAGTTCTGGTTCATTTATGGGAATGAAAAATGTTCAACATCACCCCAACCCAGAGGGTACGTTTCTTTAGTTGCGTACCATACAAGCATTGTTCCTTTCATCAATAATGGCAGGAAAAAGCAGCTTACCATAGACCAGTCCATATCTGATGGTTTGGTATGCTACAGGTAGCTTATCCATAGATCAATGTGTTGTAGGAAAAACAAACAACAAATATATTCAGTAATTTATTAAAAAAATTATATATATGCACTTAACATTATTCTCTACATGTACTAGATATCAACTAAGATAGTTTAACGAGACAAACATCATAATAACCTTGGCACACCATGAATATAAACATCATAAAGTTATATTTACTCTACCTCGTCAAGTAGCCATCCTCTACGATTATGGTCAAGGCCGATTAAACAATCCCATAAATAACGATCGACAACTAAATTAGACCATGGGAACACACAATTACGCCACCCATCCCTAATCAGGAACCGATCAATTTTGTAGCTAACATAAATTCTCTTGATGTTTTGGAATGGTCGATTAAGAACCTAAACAGAAAATAAAATAAACATAAATAACCATCATAAATTATTAGCATATATCATATTGATTTGGTTGAGGCTAGACTAAACTTTAATGACTAGCAATATAGACTTCCAAAAAACCGGGTAAACTTCTAGAACCTTTTAGTATTGTTTTCTTACAAAAATCTAATTCAATCTTATAGAAAATATTGTTGTTATATCAAGGACATTGGCTTCTAGAACTCATCATTCATACAAAATAATGAAACATCACAAAAAACGTCTATAAAAAAACAGGAATACAATGTATAAAAAACATCATACCTCTACCTACGGTCCGACTTCTAGTAACTTCTCAACTATAACTGGATCTTGTATATTCTTTCGACCTCTCAGTTCTTCTGCGCTAGGAACTTCAGAAGTTTTACTTACCATCTTGACAAAGGGTGACCTAACAACATCTCCAAACCTCCTCTTCCTATTTACGCATTGCTCTAGAGCCCTTTTCATGGGAGGTGAATTCAGTTTCTCAATTAGTTTCCTTCTATTTTCAACTTCAACACTCAGTTTCAAACTCTTGTCCTTATGCTCTGTTAAGATCGTTTTAGCTCGAGGTTGGTTAGACCTCATCTAGGGATTGCACAATAATAATGATAACAATACGATACACAACAGAATAAACAAGAACATCATTATTATCTCTACAAGGTTTCTATGTTATCATCTCCTAACACTAACAATACAATCAGCCCCGATGCTATGTGATCAAGTATAGCACGGTTACACTCTAACAGGGATCTAAGATCCTTGAGGCTAAAACAAACAAACCCTAGGCGTCTACATGGTGTAGAAACACGCCTAGACACACACATACCTTTCCCTGGTGTTTTACATCTTTGACACACATATGTAAAACTAATTCTCTGTATCCTCTTTATAAACTAGAGGATTAGGGTTTACAAAGGAATAAACTAATAATATAAAAGATATGTTGTAATCTTTTATTTCTTTTGAAGTTTCTTCCTTTGTCTCCATAAGTCCCTCATCTTTAATTGTTTTGTCTTATCAACTCAAATATTAGACCCAACATGCTCTTCCTTACACTTTTGGTTTTCAGCTTTCTCAAGATTTCCTTTTGAGACGTTGTGCAATCCGTCTGCCTTGTTATCCACGTCAACAGCTGGCGAATCAAACAACTTGAAAAAATAATTGTCTTCACTGCAATACTCATCAGCAAGATCTATAACCTGTGAATGATATGAAAAAAAGTTAGCAAACTTTTATTAGCGCAATTTATTATTTTGTTAGTTCCGAAATACTCATCAGAACAAAACACTAACTTTTATTACAGCAGGAAAATTACAATGATTAATTACCTTTTCATCAGAATCTTTCTTCACTTTCTTTCTGTTACTCGTTATAACCTGCAGAAATAAAGTATTTCGAAACAAAACTCCCTAATTAGCATACCACATGGTAAGTTTTTCATAACGAACTAACTGGGTAAACAATTAAAAAATGTAAAACACTAACTTGAATAATAGTCTCAAGTTTGAAAGTGCGACATTCCAAATCCTTAACCCGTTGCTCAAGTGAAAGAACTTCTACATCTTTACCCCTGCTTTCCATTGAAGGAACCCTCTCGAATGCTATTGTGCATGGCCTTTTTATAGCCGCTTTCTGAAAATATTGCTCCTAGGGTCCTCCTTTTGCAAGAGGCGGCGCCCTCGTGGTATACCATTTAAAAAATTCTTGGCTTCGGGTATACCACTCAGCTTCAGCCTCAAATCCTGTTGGGATAGCAACCAAGTTTGGTTTCGAGTCCTGTGAAAAATATAGAAGTTATGTGGTATCTAAAATAGTGTATATGTCAAGTTGACCTATCAATTAAACCACCAAAGGCGTATACCCTGGAAGACAGAGGCGTATACCAACTGTCCCAACCACCAAAGGCAAATGACTTAAAAGGGACCACATCATCAATTCGTAAGTTCACAACTACTTCATGCCCACCATAGATGCACGAAACTTATACACTATAGCAATTAACACTTTGCGATCCAATTCAGTCAATCAGTTTCAAGAATCTTAGGAACATGATTCAAAGTTGCATGGATTTAATCTAGTGTTAATAAATCGGTTTTGACTTAAAACCAATGGTACAGCTAACAAATCCAAACAATTTGTTTGATATGACAAATACAAAAGTGTTTGATGAACCATTTCACCAACCATCGCAAGTTCACAACCAATAGTTTCATAAAACACATAAACCAAAATATAAACACAACTATTAGCCATCAAGTTATCATATAGACAAAAACAATTTTAGCACTAATTTTCCGAGCTTTTGATCATTATAAATATAGATCCACCATAAATTCATTTTTTAGCAGACATACACATACCTAATCGAGGGTAACGGTGATTGATTAACAAACTAATCAAACCAAAAGAAACCAGGACCAGAAATTGTTTCAATTTTTTTGAGAAAAACACCAAAAACACAATCTCCCAGATGATACCATTTGGGTACTCTAATTTTCCTTCACAAAATCAATTATAAATTATATACACTTACCTTGGCAAAAAGCTGGTCGAAATAATCAGTTTGTCTAAGTGATGTGTGTTTCGACCATGCAAGTGCTCTTGGGATAACCCCTGGAGCCTTGTTCCACCAGTTTTTACTCTTATCAGAACTCTCTATGATCCATATCTACAAAAAGTCAAGAAAACGAATACAAGTTACCAGGACCAGAAACATATAAAATTTAGTCATGGAAAGGTTATGTATCTTAAATGTACAAAAATAAAAATATCGTTAACAAAGTTTGTTAGTATTAACCTTGAAAGCAGCAACGAATCCATTCAAGCTATAAGTAGGAAAATCGTCGTCCTCTTTAATACCCGTTATTTTACGGTAACCCGGAATATGCTTTGAAGAGACATTTCTAATAGAATCATAAAGCTGCCTCCAAACATGCTCCCCCATGGAAATGCATTCCATTCATCTAGATCCTCCACCATCCTCAGGAAAATATCATCAATGATAGACCCCAAGTCTTTACCCATGAATATAACATAAAGTGTTAGCAAAAGGCAAACCCGTATGGCATCCTCATCAGTAAGTTTTATAAACCCCTCTTCATCTTTAATAGTTGGAATAGATCAATTAATTTCACATGCTGCCTTACCTTGTGTGGAAAAACATGGTCACGGAAAGGGATCTGACCATAACGCCATTTCCTAAAACTGACCATACCAAATCTAAAACCAGTAAGGAGGCAGAATTCCTGTCGACCAAAAGTTAGACTATGTCCATTCAAATAGTACACAAGTGGAAAATCGCAGCTCTCATCTTTTTGGTGGAATTGTTACTGAAGCATGTAATGAACAAGCCCTTCTTCATTATCGACATAGGTCAGATCGAGCCATGGTCCGAAACACGTGTCATTAAACATGATACGCCGTGGCTGGTCTAATCGATCTTTCATGAATACAAAGTAATGCAATTTGCTTTTCACGACAAGTCTAGCATCATACGCCTACAAGAAATAACATATTGAAAATATTAAAACAAACAATAAATACGAATACGGCATCTTTTACATAACACTATTATAAGGGATAAAACAAATAATAAACAAATGCAATTTCGTTACATTTTTCATAAATTAATGCAGTATTCATTAGCGCAAAACCTTTCTAATATGAATGCATATGAGACAGCCTAATCGATAGACTAAGCTCCTTACGTTCACTGAGACTTATCAATGTATTAAGCAAAGTACTAAAACTTAGCTATGGCAAGTAATGGTCTTAGAAAAGACATAAAGTAGCCTAGCACAACATTGTTAACAAGTTTAAACTCATTAATCAGCTCCTTATTAACTAGCATACTTCCTAATATAATTAACTAAACAAATGAGCTAAAAACCTAACAATTTTTATCAAACCTAAGAATTGCACTAACACCTAATTGACTTGAAGCAATCCCAACAAAACAATGAAAAATAAAAAATCGCTTAATAATAAGCAGTAAGCAATTCCAACAAAACAATGAAAAATAAAACCTTAGTGCATGGCAATGAACCCATCCCATTTGAAAAAAAAAAATAAACAGTTACAAGAAAAGGAATGCTAAAAAGCAAAAAATAAACAATGAAATAAGGATTGTTAAAAATCAGCAAAAAAATGAGCCCTAAAAATCATGTAAGGAAGAAAAATAAAATAAAGCCCTAATTAATAAGCACATAAAAAAAAACGTACCATTTTATTATCTTTCTTGCGTCTGTCGTCGGGATCAAAGGTTTACAATGTGTGATGGATAATACAACTTCATGTACTTGTCGCAAGGTGTTTCGATCTACAAGTGTGTGTTGTCTGTGTGTTTTGTCGATCTACAACTGTGTGTTGTGTGTGTGTTTTTGGAAAAGGTTTTACTAATTACGTGTAAACAAAAAAGAAAAAGAAAAAAAGAAAGAAAACTAAGAGGACAAGCAAAAGATTTTGAAAAGATGGCAAAAGATCTTTTAAATTTCCTAAGCAAAAAGTCAGCCCTGGTTGAGTACCGATAGTCGAGCACCGTCGGTTGAGCACCGTCATTTAATAAAAATACAATTTCTTTTGTACTTAGTGAATAGTAAAGTAGATTGCATAAAGATTTTGTGGGACACTTAGTCGTGGGACACGTGGCGCAAAAGTAGTGGAGTTAAGTAGTCGAGCAGTTGAGCATGACCGTTTTAGAAAAAAGATGTCAAAAGTGACTAGAAAATGGAATTCCTTGGTACTTTTGTACCATTTTGGTACTTTTCTCTTTGTTTAATAATATGAGGTGAGATGTTGATGTGATGTATGAAACTCTTCTAAAGATGAGGGTTGAAAATGTAGAAAATGGGAAGAGAAGGACAAAGAAAAGAAAAAGAAGAAGGTAGAAGGGGAAATGAAGAAAAATAAAAGTCGGTATAGGAAAAAGATACCACCACTGATTATTCGGATCCAAGCAATAAAAGGCGAAGAAACATATAAATTGTCAAAATAAAAAAGCAGCTGTTGGTTATGCAATTGACCCAATCACAATCTCCCCAAAATCATTATTATCAATTTCATGTCCATCTTGCCTTCTGAAAATCAAGGTCCAACATCGTCTTCAGATAATTATATAAACTCTCAAAACCCTAATTTCAATCATGGATCAAATCAGCCTCAGCTCGAACAGAACCTTCAATCAATTCATATCTCCAATAACATGCCGGATAACAACGCCACAGGTAATTTCACCTTATTCGAAAAAATGACTCGTTTTTTTTTTGCTTTATTATGTGTTGCGTTAAACCTAAATATAATAATGTTTTTGGTAATATTAGGGGTGTTTGGGTATATGTAAATTAGGTCCAATTTTCAACCAACTTTCTTTATGTTCAATATTGCAACATGTTTTAAGTTTTATTATAAAACGTTTAGCTGCTAAATTGCCAAATGTATTGCCAGGTTAACTTATTTATGCACATACATAATGAAAATTGTAAAATGTCCCGGGTTTTGAACATAAAAGGAGTTCAATACCTTTAACTGGGAAAAATAAATCTGAGTAAACAACAAGGGGTAACCCAGCGGTAAGAATACCAGCCTTCCAATGCGGATGTCAAATCCAACGGGGAGAAAATTCCCTTGTGGCCATGGAGGTTCACCTGCCCCGACTCCGGGCTATCCTAAAAGGGTAGTCGCCTTGGGATTAGTCGGCTCGCAATGTCGAGTTGGAAACCCAAGTAACCCAAAAATAAATGAAAAATTGAGTACCTTGATTGGACTCAAGTACCTTTTTATGTCCTTTACCCATTGCATTTTGGTAACGCTTACGCATATGGGTGTATCTGACATTCTTTTGAGAAACTCATTATAGTGGGGCTTTTTGAGAAAGCTTGCTTTGCTTATTACACTTTTACAGCTATAAGCTAATAAGCTAATTTAATCACTATATGCTAGATTGTGTTTGGCACTAATAAATCCTTTTTCTTACATAAGCATAAGCTATCTTAATGAGCTCATCCAAACAACCCTTAAGTTTTACTGATAAATTAATTTACTATTCGACTCTTTTGCAGGATCAGTTGCTCCAACACCTGAATCTTCTGGTGGATCTTCCAAAAAGGTAAGTTTTGTACATAAAGTAGTCGTGTAATGCCTAAAAGTTGACATATGCGCTCCTTTTATTGCACCTAGAGCTTATTTGGCCTGGAAGAAATGCGCTGCTGTTTTAGTGATTAGTAAGTTAGTAATTTAGGTGAATGTATCTTCCAAATAGGTAATTCTGTTTTGGGTGAATAAAGAATACTGTTGTCTAAAACAAAAACAAGAATTCTTGCTCATGTTCGTCAAATCAAAATGCTGAATTTTACTAGATTATGTAATCACAATGTCCATATAGTAGTCATGTAATGGCTACTGTTGATTAATGTTGTTTTGGCGGAATACTATTACATAATAATTTAAAAAGTGTTTTCCTTTGATTGCACCTAGAGCCTATTTGGGCATGATACGAAACATGCTGCATTTAAAATTATTAGTAAGTTAGTAACATGTTATGGTAATTGTTTATTTTAGGTGAAAGAAGAACAAAAATCTAATGGAAAGAAGATTCCATCTCACCAAAAATCTGGTGCACCTTTTCAACACAATGGCTCTGGCCAATCTGGTGTTGGATTTTCTCAACATAGGGGGTCCACTGGCAGTCAGAACAGGTCTCGTTCGGCTAACCAAGGGGGCACTCCGACGTCGGCAGGAAGAAGAGGGCAGGGTGCTAATGCGAATTACTTGCTGAATTTTCAGTATGATCCCATTGCTCGTCCACAAGCAAGGGTTAATTATCCAAGAAGACTGCCGAAAAGAAAACCGTACAACAAAGATCTGTTTCTCCAAGCAAATTATAAGTTTGTGTTGTTGGATTCTGGTAACCGTGCTCCTGAGTCGATGGATCCGGATAAGATGTTGCAATGGGAGGATATTATATGTTTGAAGTACTTCACGCCGCATCCCACTACTTGTCCAATATGTTTGGAGGAACTTTTGTGTCCACAGATGACATCATGTGGTCATATCTTCTGTTTCCCGTGTATATTAAGGTACTTTTTGATTGGAGAAGATGAGCATAAACGTGAATGCTGGAAAAAGTGTCCCTTATGTTTCATGATGATATCGTCAAAAGACTTGTATACTATCTACATTGAGAATGTTAAACAGCACTGTGTTGGTGATATCATTGAATTTATGCTTCTGACCCGTGATAAGGATTCGTTAACTTTGAACACAAAACAGAAAGAAGCGGTCGATGCGCAGGAGGAAGTTTACGACTCGTTTTCAAAGTTCACTTTTACATCAGATGTTGAACTGTCGGTTAGGAAAGCAATGTCGGAGCTTGATAGTTGGCTTGCTAGAGCAGAATCAGGGCTTGTTGATGACCTGGAAAGACTTCCATATGTCTGCGCTGCAATGGAACAACTTGAAGAGAGGAAGAAGTATTGGAAGGAACATAGGGACATTGGGGTGAATGCTGGTAAAATCGATTCTTTTCGAGCAGGATCGCCACCGGGGGTTAATGTTGGTAAAATTGATTCTTTTCGAGCAGGTTCGCCACCAAGTACGAATTTTGCTATTGGTGTCAGTGGTTGGGATGATGAATCGTTTCCTGTGGATCGGTCGAAATTGGTTAATATTGATGAACCTTTATTGAATAAAACTGCTGATACGGATGAGCCATATGATGACCAAGATGAAACTCTGTCATCTTCCCCTGATGATAGCAAGGATGTGCAAATTCCCTCCGATGGTTTTACTGGCAAAAAGATCAAAGCATCATATGATTTCTATCAGGTAATTTTTTAATGCGACATGTTGTCGATATGTCTCCCTGGAAGCAGTCTCTCTACTCCCAGGTTTTAACTGGGGTAGGGGTAGGATCTGTCTACATTTCTACCTCCCCCATACCTTGCTTTTGCGGGATTGGGTATGTTGTTGTTGTATGTTGTCGATATGTCATCTTTTTAGTTCTATACGTGTTGCATTGGAATGATCTCTTACCTAAGTTTCGAGGGTTATTATAGGGGTAAAAAAAATGTGTATGCCACTTATTTATCTAGTTGAGCTGCCTGAAGGCCCTCTAACTGATCTGGATTTACTTTGATTGGAATCTATTGCTCCTTCACTTCAATAATGTTCGACTAACACATGGTTCAATAGAAGAGTTCCACTATTAGTCATATGTCTAAATTAGTTAAATCTACAAGATAAACATCAATTTTTGGGGCAAAAATGGATGCCATTGATTTATATAATTAGTATGGTTAGAGATGTAATTTAATCTTGGTGTTCGCCAAAAAGGCACTCTTGCCGCTGTTTTAGAAAAAAGATTTGCATGTGTTTCGGGTGGAAGGTTATTGATCTACCATCAAAATGTATGGACCAACTGACCCAGTTGGCAGTTGCATTGTTAGAGAACTGCTAAACACAGCTAGGTTTATGTCTCTACTTTTCCTTATATCGCAAAAGCGCGAGTTATGGTAACATACTAGTAAGCAGAACAACAGATTTATAAGAACTACTAGAAAACCTTACTTTAAATTGTTGAGGTGAGATGTGAACCAGTATAAGGGAAGTGTCAGCTTACACTGTTTAGCAATGTTGCTTAGGTTCTTTTTCAATCATCGGTACCCTAACCTCCTATATTTTAATTATATCTGTCTATGTATGGGAACACATTTGCCACTCCCTTTGAATTTTGCTCTTTCTTGGAGTACTGCAAAATTCAGAAAAAAAAGGGAAGAAAAAAAGAACTTGAATAAGAGAATAAAACTGTATAAAAGGTAATTCTTATAGGTCTTTGAGGTAGTTATTTCTTTTACCCTATAAAACGAACCGGACTTTCTAACTCTGCAAAAAAGGCGAGGAATTACTATATCTTGAATATCCAACTTTCAGTGTTTTTTAGTTCAAGGTCAGCTTTCATTTTGTTTTATTTTGGTCCTGCAGGTGTTGTCGAACATGTCTTCACATCTACTTAATATTTTTTAGTTGCTCATGTCGTGTTAAATAGTTGCTCAAAATAGAAAAATTGATATCCTTTTAACTCAAGTAGAAATCAGACCAAATTCAGTTAGCAATTTGCTAAAAAAAGAGCGGGAAAATGAAGGGAAGAGGAGGGGGGAGGGCATTGGGAGGTAGGTAGTATCAAACCTGAAAAGCCTCTGGCCTAGCTGAACTCTGAAGTGCATTCTTTGATAGGCTCCCTTTTGAGATTCAGTCTTAAATTTATCCTGGTTTGACTACTTCTGCCAGGATAATGAGAGTCTACCAGGGTAAAGAGTAAATATGATTATCTTAAGGCGTTTGTGATTATCATTACGTGAATGTAGTGACAATAATTTTTAATATGTTCCTTTGCTTATTTCAGGCAGCTGATGGTCAGCACCTCATACTCCATCCATTGAACATGAAATGTCTTCTGCACCATTATGGAAGCTACGATAGGCTTCCTCAAAGGTCTGCAGCTTCATAAATGTTTCAATTAAATTTTCGTAGTCCCTTTTTAAAAGAAAGAAACCATCTTTTCGCCTGGATTTTTTTCAGAATATCCCATAGGTCATTCTTCGGATGTACTAATGTAGAATTCTTGCATCAGCTTTCTAAATGGCCACTGAATTTGCCTTATATCTTTCTCTATGAATTGCTATCTTTTGTGGTGATTTATTATTGTAGATGAATATCATGATGGCTGTGTTTATGCTCATTAGGCTACTGTACGGTAGTTAATGAGATTTTATGGGTTTTGTTACGCGAGTCACTGTAACTAGTTTCGAGCAAATATGGAGATGTATTCCTTGGTTTTGGGAAATGTTGATAGTCTTTTACCAAGTAGCAGGAAGTACCTAATAATTCTTATTACCTCTTTAAAACATCACAGTCGTATAGAGGGGTGCTTATGCAGTTAGTTGGTTATTTTCTGTTATGATAATGGATTCTGGATTCTAGATGGCTACTGCCACATGTTTTATTATTGTGGGATGAAGAGACTATAGATCCATGTAAAAAGCCTATATGAATACAAGTGTGTTTGGCTAGTTCTATGTAAATGCCATTCCATTGCATCCCTTGATTCTGCAGAACTGAACATGTTCTTTTATGTTCTTCCTTTTGACACTATTAAGTTACAAATTGCAGGATCAGTGGTAAGATTTTGCAGTTGGAGACAATCACACAATCAGAAGCCATAAGGAGGCGATATCGCTACTTGAGCCATTTTTCTTTGACGACAACATTTCAGGTATGTTGCTAGACATTAATCAGAAACCATCTGCTGTGAAAGTAGTAGGTAGATGACTCGAAGCATCTGCTATATGCTACAAATGTCATTCCTCTGTGATGATTATGTCTTATTGGTGGTGTTAATTATTTACAGCTTTGTGAAATCGATCTCTCTGGAATATTGCCTCCCAGCTCACTTTCCCCATTTGGTAATGAGTTGAAAAATAGAGAAAAGCAGAGGACGCGTGTTGCCAGAAAGGTGAGTTGTTATGCACACAATAGTGGGAGTGGGTCACTTTTTGTTAAGCTCATGTCATTAAAGGAACATAACCTTTGAAGTCGTTGGTATAATTACTGTTTTATAATTGTCATACTTTTATAATTGAAGGAGCAAGAGGAGAAAGCCAAGGCAGAAGCTGCTGCTGCAAGTTATGTGCCCGTTCTATTTGACACACAGCCTGCCTATGATTATTCACCCGCATACTCCTTGGATGACTTTGAAGGTAATGCAAATGTTCTCTTTTCTGTCCAGAGCATCTGTCTGCTTTATCTTTCCTAAACCTGCTAATAGATTGAAATCCTGCTTTGGGTTTCGGTTGATTGAAACAATCAAACATATCTTGGGGTTTTGTGGACTTATGTGAAGATCGGAGTATGCATGTTTCGTGGTGGTTAGTGAGTCTTTCTAACATAGTTTGTTTTCATATTATTTGAAGCCCTGGGAAGTTCTTCAGTAACATCGTCAAGCCCTCCGACAGTAGTAGATAGGCCACTGTTCTCGAATGTTGCCAGGCTTGGTTTTGCTTCAGCACATGATTCTCCTACTCTCAGAACAGAGGAAATTAACGTGCCAAGTGGGTCTTCAACTGGTAAGAGTGTTGGTCGCCTTTGTTCAAGTTTTAACGATTATATAAAAATATTTTGTATATGATGCTGGCTTATTAAGCGCTTTCTTATATAATAAAATGCTATTTATACAGCGTTGCCAACTGGAAGTACGACATCTTTTGCAAATGTTATATCAAGGGCAAAACCTGTTGAAGCTAAGGCAATTGAGATCGGGGGGAAGAAAGGAAAGAAGGCCAGTAGAGTCCTGTTATCAACCTCTGGTGGTCGTCGGTATTAATAAGGGAGACGGTCCTTTATCTGTCACTGCAAACTCCTTAAAAGTAAATAGACAATCAGACAAATTGTATTTTTGTGGCTGTGTTTTGTACTCTAGTTGAAGCGGTATGTGGTTGGTGTCGCGGCTAAGTGGAAAGGCAAGACATTGTTCTAGTAAGACATTCATTTAGTACTTTTGTACCTGTATTTTAAAGTAGAATCTAGATATCATCTCTCCGGCGTTTTGTTGTGCATTCTCAGTTGAGAAATGGATAGTGAAGGCAACAATCACCTGACAGTTGCTGCTGTATTCGACTCCATTTCATTTTTATTGATTTTGAACAGTCTTCTGTTTATTTTTTATTTTTTTGTTTAGTTAGCCAATGTTGTTGAATCTGAGCCTCGTAATGAATTGAAGAACAAGGAACTTATCCAATGCCGATTAGCAATCGTTGCAACACTCATGTTGCAACATCGGGACATTTTAGTTTACATTGGCTATTTAATGTTCAATAACTTTTCTTTTTGATTCTCCGGTCTTGATGTCTCAGGTATCATACTTGTGTGTAATGCATTCCTTATGATGTTGTAGCTGCTTGCTCCAAATAGGGGCAGAAAAGTAGAAGCAATCTTAATGGAAAAAGTCGAAGCAAGTAAAGATGGGTTAGAAAACTTTTTTGCATCCCATATCCAAGTGATTAACATACCACAGTGACGTAAGGCTCTAAGCTCCTACGATTGTTTCAGTACTTGACAAAGTGATTAGCATCCCATAGTGACATGCTTATTTATCACATTTACTTTATCGTTCTTGATACTAGTTTCATTTATCTAAGTAGGAATTGGAGTGATTCTTTAGTTAGGTTAGAAAAGATAAATAAACAAGTCTTACTTGATATATCAGTTTTGCTATACCGGCTAGCAGGTTCCTTCTCAAGCTGCTAGAGACCACATAGAGCCGTTAAAAAAAAGAAAAGGAATCATATAATCAACTACATTATGATAAAAACGAGTTTTTATGATAGTTGAATATTGAATAATATTTGGAGACATTGGAGTTGTGATAACTAGTAGCCGGCCAATTCAGATTGCAGAAAAATGTACTATGAAGTGTTTTGGAGAATGTTTATGTAATCTTTTATATAATAATAAAACAAAACCCAAGTGGGGACTTTTCCATTTAAAAAAAATCAAATCATATCTTATTTAGTAATAATTTTATTTAAAAAAAAGATTATTTTCTTATTAGTTAACATTTTATATTTATCCATAACACAAGTAGAAGATAAATACAAAAAATACAGATAAGATGCAATTAACAATAGAATTAAAATTTTTAAATAATTATCTTTAATAATAAAAAGCTATAATTAAATATCATAAATCAAACAAAACAAAGATTAAATTATTTGTTTTTTAATAAATAAAAATATATGATTCAAAATTTAAAAAAAAAAAACTCGCGCGTGCGCGGACATTATAACTAGTAATTATCTATATTACAATACCTTGACTATCTCTCCACAACTTTTTAAGATTTTCTAAATTATATTTTAATGGTTAGATAATTATTTTTAGCATTA
Source organism: Artemisia argyi (assembly GCA_030686995.1). Taxonomy (NCBI): domain Eukaryota; kingdom Viridiplantae; phylum Streptophyta; class Magnoliopsida; order Asterales; family Asteraceae; genus Artemisia; species Artemisia argyi. The sequence goes on along the minus strand of CM060700.1, from coordinate 197,940,522 downwards.
AAATTATTTAATTAAGACTAAATTGTTTTTTTTTGGATAAACATGAGTATTTTGAAAGTTTAAAAGGATATTGACGTAATATGAAAATAGTAAGAATATTGATGTAGTTGTTAGTTTTTTCAAAGATATCAATGAAATTCTCCCATTATGTTTTAAGCAAATACATGTCATAAAGCAAGATGTACAAATATATACAACATAAATTTGAGTATTACAAAATTTTCACACCCTCTTTAGAACCTTTTAATCAATAGTATCACTTTTATATGCAAAGTGTACAAACTAATGGTACACAAAAGGGATGTTTGGTGTCGCGTTTGAGACTTGATTTTCTTGAACATGATTCTAAACTGCAGTAAATTAGGTGTTTGGTGTTCGGCAATTTCTTTAATAAGTGATTAATAGGATTTTGTAAGGCTTCAAAATCTCAAAATGGAAAAGCAAGTATGGACAACACACAAAGGAAAAAAAAAAGTGCGCTTGATATATATATATAACGAATGTGGCGTTGATGACTTGCATTTAGACTAAGAATTTGAGATAGAGAATGAATATTTTATGTATAAAATAGTTTATATACAACCATAATTTTACGTTAGTTCTTCATTATTCTTAGTCCAATAAGATTAAATAGTTATATACTTTTTAATCCTAATTATCTGAAAGGCTTGTTAAGCAAATATATATATATATATATATATATATATATATATATATATATATATATATATATATATATATATATATATATATATATATATATATATATATGGGATATCTTAGCTACAATTTTTGTAGCCAATTGGCTACAATCTTTCATAAAAATTACACTAGCAATGAATCAGAGACCCACAGAAAAGAATCAGGTCCCACAAAAATAATCAGGGACCCACATTTAATAGCTTAAAATTGTAGCCAATTAGCTACAATAAATTGTAGCTAATATATTCCCATATATATATATATATATATATATATATATATATATATATATATATATATATATATATATATATATATATATATATATATATATATATATATATATATTTTAACTTTTAATGCCTTGCATGTTATAAAGGACCGTATAAAAATACAACTTTCCATTTAAGCTTGAATCATGTGTAAAGTAAAAACTTTTTTATAAATGTTTCAGTTATTTATAGAAAATACTCCCTCCGTCCCAAAATTATTGTCCCCCGACAAGAAACACACAGTTTAAGAAAAACATAATTAATACAGCTTTCTCTCTCTTACTTTTTTGCCAAATGACAAATTTACCCTTAACCAATTAATTAACACTTCTTTAATATTTGTAATATTAATTTCAACTAAGGGTAATATGGTAAACTTATCCAAACTCCCCTATCTATTTTTAGCATTGGACAATTAATTTGGGACGTACCAAAAAGGAAAGATGGACAATTAAATTGGGACGGAGGTAGTAGTATATTTCTTAAATTCATTTCAACATGAAATTATCGTTATTTGTATTGTCATTAAGAAACGTATAATCAAAAACATTAGCTCGCTAAAAAATTTAAATACAGAATACTCGCCGCTGCAACGCGTGAGTACCTTGCTAGTTTGCTTTTAGCAAATAATAGTGCTTAAAGGGTGATTAGAATTGCATTTTGAAGTAAACTATATGATTGTTATCTGGGCGAAAAGTAATCCGAGTACAAGGCAAATAAAATGAGTAAAGTGATTATTGGTTTTCATAAGACAAAATGCATTTTGAAAAATGAAACCTTAACCTGCATTTTCATAACCCCATTTGCAAACAAAGTTTCAAACACGCCTTTAGTGTTGGACGAAAGTGATTATCTACTTATTTTAAATTAATTAAGTACTTAAAATAAGCAGATTGATAAGTAAGCAGTTTTAATAAGTAATCCTAAACACGCAATATAACCCCAAAGAATCAAGCCAGTTTTTGTTAAAGTTGAAAAAGAAAAAAACTGGGCTCCACCTTAGATGCTATTGTTCCGAAACTTCTACACGCATTCTTACAAAAGGACAAAACTTTAATGCACTTAGCACAATAATTTACTAGTACATCTTATTCTTTTACTTCTTCATCACCCACTCACTATTTTCTTTAGGATCCCTTTTCTTTATTGTGTTCATCTTCACGTTAGTTATCCTTAACCCCTTCGCGTGTAGCAGATTTGAATGACTAACATTTTCATAAAAAGTCGGGTGTAGCAAGTGCCACTGCACACCCACGTAGATTCGCCCGATCACTCACATTCCTTTGATACTTTCGCTCACCACTCCCATACTCTTTCTTTCTAGCTACCACAATCTCTTTACGCCTCTCTTCATATCGCTCACAAAAGAAATCAATTTTTAAGCTAACACTTCGAATGGCGGAAGGTGACGTCGAACTTGGGCATGTAGATATTGACCACACTCTCCAACTTCTTCTTAAATATGATGAAGAAGTACAAAATCCTAGCAACCAACGTCCAGCATCGATTTTCATGGTTCCTAGCGTCCATCGAGATCTCAGCCCACATTCTTACACCCCTCGAGTGGTCTCGATTGGACCTCTTCACCACCAAGATAAACATTTAATAGGATTCGAAGCGCATAAATCTACTTACATGCATAATCTATTGCATAATATATTGAGTGATTTAGATTCCACGCCTGAGCAAATATTAAAAGAATGTGTGATGAGGGTAAGAGGTTCAATAGACCGAATTAAGGCATGTTATTTTGGGATGCCGCAGGCATACTCTGATTCTGAACTTGTCAAAATGATGGTAACGGATGCTTGTTTCATACTCGCTTTCCTATACGAACAAGACATAAAATATTCTTCATTAGGACCAATCAAGTTACTTTACACAGATATAGACCTTGACTTAGTTCTAATAGAAAACCAAATACCATTTTTTGTTCTTCAAGACATATTTGAATGTACTTTTTCTAAAGCTTCATCCCACAAAGTCACTTACTGCTGATTTTATCTTCCCTATTCAAGAAACTTTCAACATATTTGACGGAGATGTGGTAATGGACAATTCCAGTATTTCTTCAACCCATGATCATATCCTTGGCTTTATCCACAAATCTTACCAGCATCCAGATCGCAAATCATCAAGACGTCGTAAAAGGTTAAATTCCCACTCTGTTGTGGAATTGGACAGGTCGGGAGTCAGGTTTAGCAATAAACTTGATGCAAAGTGGTCAATGGACATGGAACTTAAAAAGTCAAGGTTCCTATGCTTCCCTTTGTCGTGGAGTAGGCTTACTCTTAAAATGCCAGTACTACGTCTTTATGATGAGACAGGGTTGATTTTAAGGAACCTGATTATGTATGAGAACTCTTCTCAAGTTCAGGCTTGTGTCACATCATATATGGCTGCAATGGATTTCTTAATAGATACTCCCGAAGATGTTGCAAAGTTGGTCAGATCACAAGTCCTTGTCAACTATTTAGGTTCCAATGAGGAAGCAACAGATATTATAAACAACATATGCAAACAGGTTCCTTTTACAGAATTCTATTACCAAGATGAATGGGAGGAAATGGATGATTACTACAATGCTTATTGGCCCAATTTAATTGCAGAGTTGAGGCGTAAGTATTTCAGTAATCCATGGAGTATCATTGCTCTAATTGCTGGAATCGTCCTGTTTGTTCTTACTGCGGTTCAAACTGTCTATGGTGTTAAGGCTGCATGATTCCTTAGTTGTTTCAAGCATATCGAACCAAGCAGTTGATTGTTGATGTGGTTATTCTTTTTCAATCGGTTGTTCTAGCTCCGCTTTTATTGATTATTGACGTGGTTATTCTTTATTATTTTATTTTATTTTTATTTTTTTTATCCATGTTCTACAATAATAGTTTCAATGTAAGCTTAAATTTGTTTTCGTCATTATAATAATGTTTTTTTAGGCACCGTGTTTTAATTACCTGTGTAATTTTCATTACGTTTTTCATGCTAGATCTCTTCCATTGACAAAAGCCCCGTGGTACTACTCAAGGGCGGGTACCAGAAACTTTTTCAAAAAAGGGGGCAAAAGTTGAGAGTAAATGTCAAGTCGGGTAATGAAAGCGATTTTACTTTGAATGAAAGAAAGCTTGTTTAGGTAGAACCTAAACTAGTCGTGATTATATGGACATTTGAATAACTAACATTTTCATAAACAGTTGGGTGTATCAAGTGCCACTACACACCCAAATAGATTCGCCCGAGTACGGTGCATGAAATTCACTCACATTCCTTTACTTTCGCTCACCACTTCCATACTCTTTCTTTCTACTGCAATCTCTTTATGTCCCTCTTCATATCTCTAAAAAAGAAATCAATTTTCAAGCTAATATTTCGAATGGCAAGTGACGTTGAATTTGGGCATGTAGATATTGACCACACTGTCCAACTTCTTAATTTTGATGAAGAACTACAAGAACGTAGCAATCATCATCCATGATCGATTTACATGATTCCTAGCGTCTATCGAGATCTTAGGCCAAGTTCTTTCACCCCCGGGTGGTCTCGATTGGACTTCTTCACCACGAAGGTGAAAATTTTGTTGTAATTTAAATATCATGGCAAGCATAAATTAAACATAAAACATCTAGAGCACGTAGCGGAAGCTTAAGAATCAAATACTTGTAATTAGTTAACCGAAACATAAAGAAAGTGCGTACCTTTTAGCAAATCCAAGCAAATAAGAACCAAGAAACCAAAACCCTAATTGATTAGGGTTTATGTGATCGACCACTTACATAAGTCGACTAAAAAATAAATCAAACACACACGATTTGTTTTGGATTAAAGTCTCACCCATTAGCCTTGCTTCTAGGTCGAGGTCCATTCGTTCTCTTAATCCTAGCACATAAACATTTCTAATAATGCTCTTAACTGGATTATCACACTTATAGACTAGTTTGCACTACTAGAAAAAGGTCTATCCTTGACTCGCATTTTATGGTGCACGCTACAAGATGACGCACAAATAGCAAAGTCATAAAATAAGAGTCATAACGAGTAAATTTTTTATTGGGGATGACTCGTTTTCAGAAGCGTCATAACATAGGGTCATAACCAGTTAAAATTTCGCCTGCTAGATGACGCTCGTTTTGCTTCGTCATAAATAGGGGTTATCTATGTTTTTTTTTACCATCTGCTTCATTAAAATCTATCGTTTTTTTTTGCCAAAACACTTCCCGCTCTAAAAAAAAAATTTCCCAAAAAATCAAATCCAACCTTTTTATCTCAAAAATAAACCCTAGATTAGAAAACACTTTCCTCTTTCCTATCTTTTTATCTCAGCCTCCATAACTTCATTCCTCCAAATCCAACCTTAATCGATCCACAATCCTTAATCGATCTACAATCCGATCTCAACATGGAATTTTTTTTAACTGATCGATCCACAATCCTAGATTAAATCCCTTTCCATGTTTCTTAATCGATCCACCAATCCACCATTAATCTATTAACAGGTAATCTGATCGATTTATAGTTGGATTTATGTAATCGATTTATTGTATATTTTAGTTTATATGTAATCGATTTATATGTAAGCACAAACGATTTATAAGAATATGGATCCAGCTTTATTTATGTCAACTTGAACTAGTTAATAGCTTTCATTATATTTTTTTATTTTTTTAAGAATGCTTGTATCTGGACAATTGTATAGGTTCGTTTTGTACCGGGTCAGCAGAATAAGCTTGTATCTGCTTCTATTGATGGATTAATTTGTACCTTTGATACCAGTGGAGAAATCAATGACGAAGATCATATGGAATCGGTAAATATTGATTGGTTATTTTACTTATAGAGAATAAGCTATTAGCAAATGGCATCGATGGAATGATTGGAACCAGCTGCTGGTTGTATCTGCATATAAGCTTGTATCTGCATATACATTAGAATTGTTTACATTCTATTATATAAGCTATTACCATACTCCTCATTCTTGTTACCAAGTCCTTAAAACTGCATTAGTTATTTTACTTATAGAGAATAAGCTATTAGCAAATGGCATCGATGGAATGATTGGAACCAGCTGCTGGTTGTAGAAAAAAACCATCAGCATGTGCAAACTTGTCTAAATTGGCTTCAAGTTGATTTTTGTAACAGAATCCACAAGTAATGAAATTTGTTTTAGAATTACGATTGATTTCTCTTTCAACCTGAAGTAAAATCTAGGAGAATAAAAAATCAACTTGCAAGTTCATTAAAGTCAAAGTTCATATAAAACTTAGAAAGTCAAAATTGCATAAGTAGTCAGAAATCCATTTTTTGGATGATTTTTCATGATTTTTGTAGTTAGTATTAAGCTTTGAAACTTTCCGGGTTTATTGTCCCACAGCTAATCTATTGAATCCCATAGTCACTTTATTTTTGTGATTTTTTGTGTGGGCTCCACACTTGCCCAAAGTGAGCTGCAGGGGGACTGCACTCCCCTGCACCACCACCACAGTCACCAGCTCCACCACTTTGGTGGGTCCCACAGGCCACCTCAGTGGGCCCCAGTGGTGGTTCTTGGTTCCATAGTGTTCACCACCTTGCTAGCTCTCCATTGCAGCCAAGCTTTTGAGCTTAAGCTCTGTGGATCCTATCCTTAGATCAGCTGCAATATTGCCCCATTTCTGTGTTTGATTTGATTTGGTTTTGCTTAATTCTTGGCTTAAATTGCTTATTCAGGGGTTTTCCTTGGTTTGTGTTAACTTAATTCCACTCATTTAACTTGTTCTCACTGAATACATATATTTTGACGTATTGGTATGCTTACCATTCTTAACTCTAATGATTTATGTTTATGTTCATCGTAGGTGCTCTTCGGCATTCTCTACAGGACAGACTTAGTAAAATATCAAGCAAGAGCCGTGATGAAATATATCTGAAGCTTAAGACCAGTACAGGTTAGCTTGGATTTTTTTTTATTACCATGTAACCATGCTTTTAAAGACTTATGTTTGCCCTGAGACATACTATCTCTAATGGAATACCATTTCTCACAACCATCCTATGGACCTATGGTGATGTTAATTAAGTCTAAAACATTCATTTGTCTCAATTCTTCAAATGCGTTCTATGTTCTCTAATCTGTTTTAGTTACTTACCAGGATTCCAAAGCTGGTTTTTGAGTTAGACTTGCTCGAGGGTGCCAGACCAACTCTTGTTGCAGTTAGCATCAGCATGGGATATCGATCTGCAGCAGCTAGAGAAGTAAACTTTGACGATGACATATTTAGATGAATCATGCTGTCTGCACAGGGGTAGTTTAAAAACTTGATCTATATAAAAACTAGGCACATCGATATGTAATTTTTGTCGTTAATTAACTTGTGACTTATCGTGAATTAGTACTTGAATTAACCTCATTGTTTTGATATATATATATATATATATATATATATATATATATATATATATATATATATGAAATGCGTTATTTTGATATTTGTGTTTTTAATTTTGTATTATCAGGTTTTTAATTGTCATTTAATAGAAAATTAGGAACTGAAAAAAATTAATTTAAAAAAAAAAAATTAGGTTACGACTCGCAAAAAAGAGAGTCATAAAACGTGGGTCATAAGTGCGCGTTATAGAGGGATGACGCACAAATGCGAGTCATGAAGCTTTATGACGGGTCCATCCTTGACTCGCATTTGCGAGTCATAAGGCCTCTTCTTGACTCGCATTTGGAGTCAAGAATAGCTGTTTTTCTAGTAGTGTTGTCATCCCCTACTCTTAATGAGATTTTTCTTTTAAAAACATCTATTTTAGCATGAGCAGTAGACAAGAAAGGTCTTCCAGTGTTTGCTCTACGTTCTTGTACGCACGTATCACTAACGATTCGATGCGAAAAGCTAGGTTCTTGAATCACAAAACAACCAAAACACTTTTGTTTGAGTTTTAAGAAAATCGATCTCTAAGGGTTTAGGGGAGACGATTGGCCAAAGCTCAAGAGGAGGAGAAAAGAAGAGAAGTTAGGGTTCTTTGTTGATCCAAGATTATTAAACAATGAATACAAGCCTTTGTATTTATAGTGTAATAGCTTGGAGAACAAGTTTGAGTAGGATTTCGACTCCCACATCACAAACTGATCGGCCAAGGCAATTAGGAAAGGTTCCGGATCCTTCTTGCCTTCTATTTTACTTCTAGTCTCTCTCTTTGATATTTAATGATCGTTAGTCAATTTCCGTTAAGTACTAACATCCGTTAAATATTTATTTGTGATTAATAATTAAATATAACATTTTATATTAATTATTTGAACATCAATTCTCATATGTAAAATGTGTAATCCCACAGGCTCGTGTTCGAATCCGGTCATACATTTATTAATTTATATCCACAAACCTTTCACATTAATCGGATTTGAAGTGTAGAAAGCTACTTATATGCATAATCTATTCCATAATGTATTGCGTCCTTTCCACGCTAGAGAAAATAATGAAAGCATGTGTGACGAGGGCAAGTGTTTCAATAGACCAAATCAAGGCATGCTATATTGAGGGAACTCTGAAGACAGTACAAGACTTTTTCTCTCTCCGGGTCAATGGAAAGAGAAAATGCTCACTCAACCAATCATCAACTTCAAGAAGACAATGACTGGACAATGGTGAATCGGAGGAGAAGAAAAGAGGCAAACCAACGGAACAACATGACTTCTTTCTACTTCACAAACATACCACCTGGATTAAACAAAACAAAATTGTGGAAGATTTTCTTCAAATATGGTAGCGTGTCTGACATGTACTGATGCGTGTGATATGTTAGTGTAGCACAAGGTGGCCTAATTCAAGTTTTAAATTTATATTTAGCCGGCTTATTACTAACACACACACATTTAACGAACAGTGTACCCGGTCAATATGTAGATAGTGGTAAGTAGAGTGTCAAACACTAAGAATGGAACGTAATATCTAGTTGATTTGATCAGTATTTTAATATCTAAGTTAGTTATACAATCTAATCTAATAAAAGGGGGGGGGGGGGGGGGGTTAGCCTGAGAGACTAGCACGGATTTGTATGAAACAGTAAAGTAAAACTATTGAGAACAAATCAATGAAGAGCAATCACGTACACAGATAAATAATAGAAACACGTAGAAGACCTGTCCTATGGTTAAGTAGCTTGTCACTTGTTTTATTGCTAGTTTTATATGATGAGTATCGTAATCTAATCTGTCTCGTTGGATCCTAAATATCGGCGAGTAAACTCTTAATGATTACTTATGTTTATCCTACCTTCTAGACACTAGATAAGTAGGCGAGGAACAGGTATGAAAACCTGAAGACTCAACTAAACACAGAGGTTATCAATGCACAAATACAAGTCACCAAAAAAACATCATATAAACTTTAATCGATGGGAAAGCAATTTTAAGGGGAGCAATATGGTGGCCACAAGCCCATCAATCCTGATGGATTAAAGCTTACTAATACAATAAAACAAACTACTTAATGAATTACACATGCAGGACCTTCTTACGGCTCTAAGATCTTCTTTTGGGGCGTGTCTTGTGATGCTTCTTCGACTGGATTCGTCTCCTTAGGGTTTTGTTGCACACAAAATTCGTATTTATCTTGGGGTATTTATAGCTTCTGTTTAAGGGATCGATGCGGCGCATCTTTATGATAGACGCGGCACATCTACTTAACTTCACGTGGGGTCCAAGATTATTATATTCTGGAATATTCGTACACCGCCTTCAGATGCGGCGTAACTTGTTTCTCTACGCGGTGCATGTCCTTTAACGTCTTGGATAGTATCTGGTAAAGTCTTTAGCTGATACGCCGCATGTTGTAAATGAGATGCGGCATATTTTGGAGTAGAACAAGATGGTTATCCTTCGTTGACCAAAGTTTCATATGCGGCGCATGCTTCAAAGTAAGGCAATGGTCTTCGAATTCATCTAAGTATGATGTTGCGGCGTATCTGTTGAGAATGATACGACGCGTCTCCTGGATTTCAGTAGACTTTTCCAATCTTGATTATTTAGCTCTATAATTCGTTCAAAATCATTAACTTTCACCAATTGCTTGTTTTTACTTGAGAATTACTAAAGTAAACAATTAAGTATTGATTCTCATACAAAACAATATAAAACAAGTCAATTAAATAGGATACATGATGCTAATAAAATGTACTTATTTGATCTCATCAAATATCCCCCCATTTGAACTTTACTTATCCTCAAGTAAACCTTTAGATAAACATAATGAAAATGTATCCTTGATAGGATATTTTTACATTTAAGCACTTATTTGTTTTATCATAATTGCACGGCCAAACACTTAACCAATTAGAAACAAAATATATGTTTAATAAAAGCAAATCTAATCGTTTAACTGTCCGGACGTGACGAATATTCTATCATTTGCTTGACAAGGATACGAATCTCCCCTACTAAAGCTAAGGAGTAAATCGTCAAAAGCGGTAAAAAGGGTTTTTTGGTTCATGGGTTAAACCTAGCTTTGTTTGAACATCTCATGCATAAACTTAGTAGATCGCTGGCGCGAGTCCTTGACGCTTCAACTAACGGATGGTCACTAGTATGCTTCATGGATCGCTAGCGCGAGTCCTTAACCTTTCAAATGATGGATGGTCACTAATGTGTTCCTTGGATCGCTGGCGCGTTATTTTCATAATCCATGAACCAAAAAACCACTACCCCTCCTGTGACTACTACTGTGAATGTATCTGGTGCGCCAGTTACCAACATGGTTGCTAATCATGCTGAGAAACCAGAGAAATTCAATGGGCAGAATTTTAAGAGGTGGCAAAAGAAGATGTTCTTCTATCTCACTACTTTGAACCTTGCGCGGTTCTTAAAAGAGAATCCACCTCACGTGGAACCTCCTGCAAAAGGTCAATCTTCTAATCAACAGGCTGTTCAAGCCTTGGAAGCATGGAAACATTCAGACTTTTTGTGTGACAACTATGTTCTGAATGGTTTGGTGGACTCTTTGTACAACGTGTACTGCAAGACCAAGACTACCAAAGAATTATGGGAGTCATTGGAACGCAAGTACAAAACTGAGGATGCTGGTACAAAGAAGTTTGTGGTAGCTCGTTTTTTGGATTACAAGATGGATAATTCAAAGAACGTGATGGGTCAGGTTCAAGATCTGCAGGTTTTGCAACACGACATTCATGCCGAAGGAATGACTTTGAGTGAAACTTTTCAAGTTGCTGCTATCACTGAAAAGTTACTTCCAAGCTAGGTAGAATTCAAGAACTACCTGAAGCATAAGCGAAAGGAGATGAGTGTTGAATACTTGGTTGTTCGTCTTCGTATTGAAGAGGACAACAAGCTGGCTCAGAAAAACTTATACGCTTGATTCTGCCAAGGCAAATATGGTTGAGCATGCTTCGTCATCTTCAAAGTCTCATGTCAAGGGAAGAGGCAAGGGCAAAGGAAAGAATGACAAGAAGAGCAAAAAAAAGTCTGAGTACCTTGCTCCTAAAGCTGCAATTGTGAAACAGAAGTTCCAAGGGGTGTGTTTCAACTGTGACCAGCCGGGTCATCATGCTGCTAATTGTAAGATGCCAAGGTGAGTGACTCCACGCCAGGCTAATATAGTGAATGATAATGTGGACATGATTGCTATGGTGTTTGACGTCATTGCCATGATCTCCGAAGTTAACCTGGTTGGTTCCAACAACAGGGAATGGTGGGTTGATATTGGGGCTACCCGTCATGTGTGTGCTGATAAGGGTATGTTTCTCTCATTCAGAGCGGTTAACAATGGAGATAAGTTGTACATGGGCATCTCTGCAACTGCTGATATTAAGGGTGAAGGAGATGTAATCTTGAAGATGACATCCGAGAAAGAGCTCAAGTTGACTAATGTCTTGTATGTTCCAGAGATTCGCAAGAATCTTGTGTCTGGTTGGCTGTTGAACAAGTTTAGTTTTAGTTTTATTTTTGAGTCTGATAAGTTTGTTCTTTCTAAGAATCAAATGTATGTTGGTAGGAGATATGCCCTGAATGGTATGTTTAAGCTTAATGTAATGGTTGTTAAGAATAATATCAATAAAATGAATTCTTTTACTTAGTTGATTGAGTCTTCTAATGTGTGGCATGGCCGTCTTGGACATGTAAATTTTAATTCAATGCGTCGTTTGATTAAATTTAATTGCATACCTAATTTCCATAATGACTCAAAATATAAATGTGAAACTTGTGTTGAAGCCAAACTTACAAGAGCATTTTTCAAATCGGTTGAATGAAAAACTGAACCACTTGATATGATACACACTGACATATGTGATTTGAAATCACTACCCACAAAAAGGTGGCAATAAGTACTTTATCATGTTTATTGATGATTGTACAAAGTATTGCTATGTTTACTTGTTAAAAAGTAAAGATGAAGCTATAGACAAGTTTGTTCTATACACAAACGAAGTTGAGAATCAACTTAATAAGAAAATCAAGGTTTTACGAAGTGATATATGTGTCTCCATTTTCTGATTTATGTGCTAAACATGGAATTAGACATGAATTCACTGCTCCTTATTCACTTCAGCAAAACGGTATTGCCGAAAGGAAGAACCGTACCTTGAAGGACATGGTTAATGCCATATTGATAAGTTCTGGTTTAAGCCAGGACATGTGGGGGGAAGCCATTCTATGGCTACTTATCTTTTAAATAAGGTACATCGTAAGGAAAAAGAAGAGACCCCTTATGAACTATGGATGGGAAGAAAACCATCATATGAGTACTTACGAGTGTGGGTGTGTCTAGCAAAGGTAGCTATACCGACACCAAGGCCCAAAAGATTGGACCTAAATTTGTGGATTGTATATTCATTGGATATGCTAGGAATAGCAGTGCTTATCGTTTCATTGTACATGATTCAAAAAATCCGGATATACAAAAGGGTACGCTAATGGAATCAAGGAATGATTCCTTCTTTGAAAATATATTTCCTTGTTTAACGAAGGAAACTGGAAGTTCATCTAGAATAGATGACGAAGTTGTCCAAGATAAGTGACAACGAGATGATAATGATCTCCAAGATGAGATACAAGATCAAATCGAGGAAGAAGAGTTTGAACCTAGAAGAAGCAAAAGGGAAAGAACCGAGAAATCGTTTGGACTCGATTTTGTTTCTTTTATGGTAGAAAATGAACCTACTTCTTATCAAGAAGCGGTAACTTCTTTGGAAGGGCCTCAATGAAAAGAAGCCATTAAAAGTGAAATAGATTCTATTTTACAAAATCATACCTGGGAGCTCGTGGATTTACCTCCTGGTTGTAAACCACTAGGCTATAAATGGATCTTCAAGAAGAAGATGAAAGCCGATGGCACCATTGACAAGTACAAAGCAAGGTTGGTAATCAAAGGATTTAGACAACGAGAAGGTCTAGATTATTTTGATATATTTGCCTATTATGAGAATAACCTCTATAAGGATGATACTTGCTATTGCCGCTTTAAGAAATTTGGAAGTTCACCAAATGGATGTGGAAACGGCTTTTCTAAACGGGGATTTAGAAGAAGAAATCTACATGAACCAACATGAGGGTTTCATGGCTTCCGGACAAGAGAGCAAAGTTTGTAGGCTTGTTAAGTCCTTATATGGCTTAAAGCAAGCTCCCAAACAATGGCATAAAAAATTTGACCACGCCATGCTAGAGAGTGGATTCAAAATTTATGAATGCAACAAATGTGTTTATGTAAAAGACACAAGTAGTGGATATGTAATCTTGTGTTTATATGCTGATGATATGCTTATCATTGGCAGTAAAGATGATCAAATCTACTAAAGACATGTTGAAATCAAAGTTTGACATGAAGGATATGGGTTTGGCTAATGTGATCCTTGGAATAAAGATCATACGAACTCAAAATGGACTTGTGTTGAGTCAAGCACATTACGTGGACAAAATTCTTAATACTCATAATGCAGGGGATTCTGGCCTAGCTAGAACTCAAATTGACACTGTTGGATCGATATACTCTGACCAAACTACTTTGTAGCTTGTAAGGTTTTAGTGATTTTAGAATGACTCAAAAATACTAATAATGAAACAATGATATAACTTTGTAAAGTATGCGGAATCTACTAACACAAAGCTAAGAAGAACTTTGACTTATTTTAAAACCAACTTTGAACCTGCTTTTCTAAACACTGATTCACTAACAATCCCTAACTTATCTAATATTGTATTCTAGAAATCGTATTGTGAAACTCTAAAACTCATACCTCTAATATCATCCTAAGGCTCCTTTTATAGGCACAAGGAAAACCTAAAGTCGGTTTACAATAATTACTTGAACGACAAGTAAACTATCCCTAACTAATTCTAGAATATTCTTATAATATTACATAATAATCCTTAAACAATATTGCATATTAGTCCTTGTTGTTAAAAGTACTTTGAATACTCTTCAATCACGAGCAGTACTTTGACCTTGAACAGCACTTTGACTATTGAGCAGTACTTTGACATAACAGTACTTTGATTTTCCAGAAGTACTTTGATCTTCATATCCCAACAATCCTCCCCTAACTTGAACTCTACTTGCTTGATTTCAAGTTTCTTTGTTATCTTTAATCTTCAACATCTTTATCATCAAGGAAAATTGTATCTTTATCTCTTATCTGTCTTTTATGTCAAAGTGCTCTTTATCAGCTTCAGATGATATCTTCACAGCAACTCAGCAGTATTTTGACAAAGTGTACATCAAATCTTTAAAGTTTCATACTATTCTCATCACTTCCAGATGTGTAAACTTCTGTGAGAGGTGAATCATTGAATTTTAATGGATTTTGATGTCTCTTTACCAAAGCCATTAACTCTGGAGTAGCCAATGTTTAGGTTAGAACAACCATGGTACATTGATAACCATATGATTTTTAGCAAATCATCAGCTATCAACGGATTTGATTAGTCTTTACCAAGAGCCGTTTGCTTTTGGACTAGTTAGTTCTTTGATTACAACCATGGTGAACTAATTACCATAAAATGGATTTTCCACAGCCTTTACCACAAGCCATTTTCTTGTGGGCTAGTCAACTCTTTACTTTTATAGATATGGTGAGTTGAACACCATACAATTTTTAGTAAATTGTCAACTAAAAACGGATTTGATTATCACATCAGAGCCGTATCCTCATGATGAGTCAAACTCTTTCTTGTCTGTTAAACATGGTGACCATTTGCTGTGTAGTACAAGTACTAACACCATGTATTACTCTCAAATCCTTTTATTGATATCATCTTATGCTTCAAAAACTTTTATTTTATTTTACAAAAAGCTTTTACTGGTTTTGTGTAGCAAGCAGTACTTTGATAAAGTACTGTTTGTCTTGCAGTACTTTGAGAAAATTACTTTTTATTCAAAAAGATTTATATAATAAAGATCATACCAATACTTATGCAATATCATCATCATCTGAAGTAGTCCATCTTATAAATAGCTTTATCACCATCAATGCTACTTCAGTTTCATTCTCAACCTCCATTCCATGATCCAACATCCTGAGCATAAGATCCCTTATCAGAGGATATCTTCTTTCTGCTAACATATGAACCATGGTATCATCTTCCATCTCAAGTGAATGTACCCCTGATGACTCAAAGAATCTCCATCTTGTTATCTCCCAGTTTTCTT
Source organism: Artemisia argyi (assembly GCA_030686995.1). NCBI lineage: Eukaryota > Viridiplantae > Streptophyta > Magnoliopsida > Asterales > Asteraceae > Artemisia > Artemisia argyi. The sequence continues at coordinate 197,924,912 of CM060700.1, read as the reverse complement.
GATCATTCCACAGAGTACCATTACTTGTTTCTTCAGTCTCCCAGATGGTTATTAAATCTCCTAATAAGATTAATCCCACTCCAGTTGCCTCAATATTCTCATAGTAAGCCTGCACTTGTAAATACAAATTGTATAGATCTTCTCTATCTATCATGTGCAGTACATCCCACAGCTTATTGAATACTGTAAAGCTTTCATCCTCTCTGTGAAAAATGAGATAATTTCCTTCAATTGATTCAACCACAGAGAATGAGATAATCTTAGACTTCTTTCCAGAGTTTTATGTTTTCTTAAAATTTTCAAAATCAACAACTCTGAAATAATTCTTCAGTTCAATTGTATCTGATCTGATCATTTTAAGCCTCTTTGACAATTGATCATCCTGAATAGCTCTCTTCCTTTTTAACTTTCTTAACTCAGCTTGTTCTTTCATCAAATCTTCTAACTTCTTTTCTTTATCAACATCCATAGGCACAAAACTATCCAGTTCTCTCTTAATTGATTCTTGAACACTATCCCACAGTGCTTTTACTTCTGGATATCTTAGCCTTTGTAGATTCTTAAATCCTCTTCCTTTCAAAAAGCTTATCATCCAATTTCTTTCTTGAGCTTTAGTCATTGGTCTTCTTGTTTCAGCAACTAGCTTTCTTGATTCTCTTAAATACTCAGCATCATAAATAGCTTGTTGCTGTCTAACAATCTCTTCATTCTTAGCTATTTCAAACTCTCTTAGCTGTGCTAGAGTAAACTTCTTCTTCTTCTTCTTGGTTACCTTCATGATCCCTTTTCCTTTATCTTTAGGATCTAATTCTTCAGGTTCAGAAGAAGATTCTGAGACTTGTTGTGCTGGTTCAGAAATACTTATACCTCTTGGTCTATCCAAATTAAGCATTATCTGAGCTATTGTTTCATCATCACTAGCTGTATGCTCCTTGATTTCTTCTTGCTGAATTGGATTATAAGGACCAGCTTCTTCATCAAAAGTACTTGTAGAAGGTACAGCTGTAGAAAGTCCAGCTTCATCAACATTCATTGCAGCAGTACCTTGATTGCCTTGATCCAAAGTACTTTGCACACCAGTACTTTGAGGATCAGTACTTTGAGCAACAGTATTTTGAATGTTGTCACCTTGAACTCCAGTATCTTGCTCAACAACAATATTCTCAGCTTCATCAGTTTGTTTCTCTTGCTCAAAGTGCAAAGGTACTTCTGGATAATGCCATAGATGAGCATCTTCTGAATATTGAAACACAACATCATCTTCATTCAAATTATCCTCCTGATTCCTCCCCAATTTGAAAGATGATGACTTCTTCTTACTCTGTTTAGATTTAGAGACCTTCTTGGTTGTCTTATGAAACTTAGACTTCTTCTTTTTGGATTGCTTCTGTTCCTTCACATAAAGTCTAAAATTTTGAACAATTGGCCAAACAAATCTCTTCAATCTTCTGAACTTATTCCTTAATCTCTTGATCTCTGCAGCCTGTGCATTAATAACCTTCTTCATTCTTCTGAACTCCCTTGTTAAAGCATAAGTATCCATGGGTCCCTTACCTCCCTCATCTTCTCCAGGTGTTTGAAACCCACCTGTGGAAGTATAATCATTGGGAGCTAGTGGTGTAGCATACTCTGAAGCAGTACCTTGCAGAGAAGTACTTTCCTTTGAAACAGGATGTTGAGAAGTACTGTCTTTGGAAACAGTCTTTTCCCTTGAAACAGGTATTGAAACAGTTCTTTCACTTGAATCAACAGGCTGAGGTGAGACAAAAGGTAGTGTTGGAGTATGTGCTGATGCACAATGCTCAGAGTGTTCAGAATGTTCAGAACCACTAGCTTCAGCTACTTCATCCCTAACAGCTTGTGCTACTTCCAATATATAAGCATTCAAAGGTGTATTGTGACCAGAAAACTTAATACTCTTGTTAGACATAAAAGTAAACACCTTATGTGGAAGCACAACAGTAGGTATATAATCCTGAGGTTTTGGTATACCCTCAAGTGGTTTTTCTAAGAAAAGCTGAACAAATCTAGGGTACATCAAGAATGGTGAACCAGCTTTGATGTGTGCAATCATACCATCAAGAATCATATAAGAAAAATTAAATGGTTGATTGGTAGCTAAACCAACTAGAGCAGATGCTATGGCATGTCCAAATTGATCCCAAGCAGTACTTTTGGGACTTAAACAATGAAGCAAAACATGGATAAGATATTTCCAATGAGGACTTACCATTGCTTTTTGAAAAGTAAGCTTGTTTAAAGCACCTTCATAGCCAATCTCCCTAAGTGCATCCCAAACAACTTGCTTATCAAACAAAACAGTACCTTCTTAATCATCAAACAACAAGATCTCCCTGATTGTTGCTTCAGTAATACGAATAGCCCTCCCTACAACTTTATAACATCTTCTCCGTCCTCCAAGTCAGACCTAGCCGTAGCCCAAAATTCTTGTATCCAAGTGAATAGTTTATGGATGAGCCAGCGAGAAAGTCAATGATTCCATGAAAATCAAGATTCTTTTGTGTCTTCTCCAAGTTAGCAATCATATTGTGTTTGGTAATGGTGGGACGGTTTGCCATTGTAAGTTTTATTGAAAGAAGAATGAAAGAAGATGATGATCGATGATGAATTTGGTTGTGATTGATGAATGAATGAGGGTTTGTAAAGATGACAAAGATAAGCTCAAAGAAGGATAATATACAAAAAATCACGTTAATAAATGATTTTACCGTTATATTTGGAATTTATCTTCCCCATATCTTTCGAAAATTTGTTACCCCGTATTTCTGACCGTTGGAACAGTATCCTGACACGTCAGTACTTCAGATAAAACTCCAAGCAGTACTTTCCATGTATCATGGAGCAGTACTTTCATCCGTTAACGAAGCAGTACTTTGGCAAAAGTACTTTCCACCAAAATATCTAACAATGTTGACTGTTTGACCAAAATATCTTCTGAAAGTCAGCCCGAGACAATTAATACTTTCCATATTTACTCCCCAAAGCTACCAAAGCAAGTAGAAATTAATGATCATCATAAATAACCCACAAGATGTACTTGCCTATAAAAATAACTTGGATTAACACATAACTTCATCAAAACTTGGTACTTTCTTCACAAAAACCCTAGCATCACCATGAGCCACTTCCCATTAATATACATCTCATCTGATGACTCCTCTAATTCAGAGATTAGCTACTACTCTGATTCTGATTCTGGATGGAGTGGTTACTTTCCTCCTAGTGCATCAAGCTTAACCAACCTTAAGCCAAATAAAAAGGTGTCTGTCCCTACTCCTGCTCCATCTATCTCCAGTGAATTGCCACAAGCTTTGACACAAGCTCTTGAGTCTGCCTTAAAGAACATGAAGTGGCCTGCTCAAAGGAAGCCTGCAAGACAAGAAAAACCTCCAAAGCAAGTGCTTGGCCTGGCTTGCCCAAGGAAGCAAACATCTTTTGATGACAAGAGAAAGATTGCTCAGAAGGGAAAGCATAACTATCAAGGAAAAGGAAAAAGGCCTATGGAGTAGGTTGTGTAGAATGTAGGTTGGTTAGGGTTTGTGTAGTTTGTTTTGATGATGTATTTCTGGCTTGACTGTGTCTTTGTCTTTTGAATGCTGAATGTAACAACGTTGAATAATAATGAATAAGATTGCTTTTCTATTGAATGATATATGTAGCCTCCCCTCAAATAATGACTAACTACTAATGCCTCCCTTCAAAAGTAGCTTAATTATTTATCATTCCAATACTTACTACTAAGAAGGTAAATCTTGAAACATCAAAGCCCTTTGTGAGTAGATCTGCTACATTATCATCTATGTGAACTTTAACCACATTTATGAGCCTGTGCTCATATCAATCTCTGATAAAGTGATGCCTAATCTGAATATGCTTTATCTTGGAGTGATAGACAGGATTCTTCAAAATACAGATTGTACTCTCATTATCAATGTTGATAGGAGTGTTCTTAAAGTTGAATCCATAGTCCAAGAGCTAATTTTGCAACCAAAGTACTTGTGCACAGCAACTTGCAGCAGCCACATATTCTGCTTCTGTGGAAGATGTTGCTGCAATTGTTTGCTTTTTGCATTGCCTTGAGACTAATCTACTTCCAAGATATTGGCATCCTCCAGTTGTTGATCTTCTGTCATAGTTATCACTAGCATAATCACTGTCTGAGAAAGCTTCTAGATGAAAAGGAGACTCTCTAGGATACCATAATCCTAGCTTAGGTTGTTGCCTAAGGTACCTAAAAATCCTCTTGACAACATTTAGATGTGAAACCTTGGGTTTGACCTGATGTCTTGCACATAAATACACAGGAAAAGTAATATCAGGTCTAGATGCAGTTAAGTACATTAGACATCCAATCATAGATCTGTAGAGTTTAACATCAATATCTTCTCCATCTTCATCTTTTCCTAAAGGTTTGTTAGCATCAATAGGTGTGGATGCTGGCTTGACAGTGGTGAAGTTGAATCTCTTAAATATGTTTGCAACATACTTATCTTGACTTATAAAAATTCCACTGCTTGATTGTTGAACTTGAAGCCCCAAAAAGAAGGTTAGTTCACCAATAGAACTCATTTGAAACTCTTTTTGCATAAGATCCTCAAATTCCTTCACCATTGACTACTTTGTAGCTCCAAAGATAATATCATCCACATACACTTGGACAATCATGATATCCTTTTTATCTCTTTTGATAAACAAGGTCTTATCAATAGCACCTCTCCTGTAACCATGTTGCAATAGAAAAGTGGAGAGTCTTTCATACCATGCTCTAGGGGCTTGATGAAGGCCATACAGAGCCTTAATAACCTTGTAGACTTTGTTTCGATGTGCAGGATCTTCAAAACCAGGAGGTTGTTTAACATAAACTTCCTCTGTGATAGTGCCATATAGAAAAGCACTTTTAACATCCATATGATATACAGGAAAGCCCATGCAAAAGCCAAAAATAGCCTTATGGCTTCAATCCTTGCAACAGGAGCAAATACTTCATCATAGTCTACTCCTTCTTCTTGTCTATAACCTTGAGCCAGTAACCTTGCTTTATTCTTGATGACATTCCCTCTTTCATCTCTTTTAACTCTGAAGACCCATTTTGTTCCAATTAGTCTCTTACCATCAGGTAAATCACATAATACCTATACTTCTTGAAGTTTAAATTGTAAGAGTTCTTCTTGCATAGCTTCAACCCAACTCTCCTTGGCTAATGCTTGTGCTACTGTCTTAGGTTCCTCTTGAGACAGAAAGCAAGCAAATAAGCACAATTGCTGATCCTTGTGATTCACCCTGTTCTGCTTGTAAATAAAGCTAAGTAAAGAAGTAAGTTGTTGAGAAAGATTCTTAGCTTTAGTTCTTGTGAGCACTCCTGAAGTAGAAGGTCCAATAATTTTACTAACAAGATGATCTTTATGAATTCTTAGTGTAGGAGTTGGTGAAACTTCAAGATTATCTTCCAAATTTGTGAAATCAAGGTCTTCATTGGAATCTGAGAAAATGCCTTCTTTCTCCAATTCATCATCAGTATCTTCTAAGGCAGGCATGGTTGGATCAGTTAAATCATCAGTATTGATCTAATTGGAAGTATCTAAGACATTGGAAGTACTTTCAAATGGATTAGCAGTACTTTGAGGCAAAGTACTGTCAGTGCCTTTAGCCTTCTTCTTTTCTGCTTCATAAGCTCTTCTTTGATCATCTTCATAGGACTTAGCAATAGTTTCTTGAAGAAGCATCCTATTAAGTTCATCTTGGATAGCTTGATCTTTATCAGATACTGTGGTCTTTGTTTGAACAATACTTTGTGGATCAACAGTACTTTGAGGTTCAACAGTACTTTGAGGTTCAAAAGTACTTTTCTTCTCATCACTGGGTGCTTCATCAGAATCATCTTCAGACCTTATATTGACTCCATGAACAATGTATTGTGATTCTTCTTCATTGTGAATAACTTGATTTTCTTCCCTTACAGGTACATAGTTCATGGATGAGGCCATTAAATCAAGATCAAACATTCAATCAGGACCTTTACCTTTTTGATTTTCTTGTTCTTCTAGAAATTAAACATGAAGACATTCTTGAACCTTCTTGGTAGCCCTGTTGTACACTCTGAATCCTTTGCTATTTTTACAATAACCCAATAAGTATCCTTCATCTGACTTACCATCAAATTTTCCCAAATTATCAGCAATATTCAAAATAGTCAGGGGACATCCAAAAGGTTTCATAAACTTAATGTTTGGTTTCTTTCCCATGAGTAACTCATAAGGTGTCTTCAGCTGAGGTTTTGTCACTGATACTCTATTCAACACATAACAAGCAGCACTTATTGCTTCAGCCCAAAATGGAACAGGTAATTGGGAATCTGCAAGCATTGTCCTTGCTGCTTCTATCAAAGTTCTATTCTTCCTTTCTGCAACTCTATTTTGCTGAGGAGTTCTGGCAATACTAAAATCTCTCTTAATTCCTTTCTTGGCACAAAATTCATCCATTAGCTGATTCTTGAATTCAGTCCCATTATCACATCTAATGGATCTAACCTTGAGTCTTAACTAACTTTCAAGTGCTATTATAAGATCATGAATAGCATCAAAAGTTTCATCTTTAAATCCCAAGAAAAAGACCCAGCTAAATCTGCTATAGTCATCTATTATAACCAAACAGTACTTCTTCTTGTTTAAACTAACAACAGAAACAGGTCCAAACAGATCCATATGCAGCAATTCCAAAGGTTCTCTAATGGTTCTGTCTTCAATCTTTTTACATGAAGCCTTGTGTTGTTTACCCTTCTTGCAAGCCAGACATGAGTGATCATTCTTGAATGTTTTAGAAGGTAAACCTCTAACTAAATTGCCTTTGACCAACTTGTTGATGTTCTTGAAATTTACATGCCCTAATCTTCTGTGCCATTGATGTGCTTCTTCCATTGTTTCCCTTGCTATTAAACATGTTGCTCTTTCAGTAGAATTGATATTCTTCAAGTCTATGCTATACACATCATTGGTTCTTGGTGCTCTCAGCATCACCAAGTTTTCATCTTCTAATTTAAACTTAGGGGAGAGAATAAGACATTCTGTGTCAAGAAATAACACAGGATATATCTTGTCACAGATCTGAGAAACTGATAAAAGGTTAAATTTAAGCTCCTTCACATATCTAACATTCTCAAAATCAATTGATCCAGCTGATGAGTGCTCAAACACTCATCATTTATATCGTATTTAAACTGCCAAAACATCCAAAAACGCTCAGAAATGCATCAAAATACTTAAAATATCCCAGGAATTGTATTTTATACGTTTCTAATGCAAAATGAGCAAAAACAATGAAAAACGAACAAAGTTTACACAATTGGCAGTTTTAGTCCCCCGACTTTCAAAAATTTACAAAACTAGTCCCTGAGCATTTGTTTTGAAAGGAAAGTCAACCTAAGGTTTTTAAAAATAAAAAATAATCAAATTTAGTCCTTGGGTAAAAACTTTGGAAAAATACACTTTTGGTCCTTGCGGTTTGGAAATTTACAAAAACGGTTCCCGGGTGATTTTTCTTTGGAGAATATGCAACAAAGGTCTTTATGGAATTATGAGCTAACAAAAATGGTCCTTGTTTCAATTTTGGATAGTTGGCAAGACAGGTCCCTAACTTTCAGCCTTTGACAAAATTAACCCTTGTATTAACTAAACTACCATTTGGACCCTTGTATTATTCTAAACCCCAAAATAATCCAAACACCAAATACCCCTAGCCCACTACCACTACCCAAGCCCACCCAACAAAAAAACCAAACCCAATCCCACAAAATAAAAAAAACACCCCCCGTTTTATTTACCCTCCCACCTCAGTCAACCCTAGTCAAATCCTCACCCCTCTTTTCCTTTTCCCCCGTGACCTCTAGACCCTGCAACCCTACTACCTACACACAAACACCATCATCATTTCCCCCCCTCCTCTCTTACTCCACTCCTCCACGGCACCCCTAAACTCCCTTTCCACCACTAAACTACAAAACCCACCCCTGCCCAAGATATCTCCCAAATACACGTTTCCCGCCTAAAGCAATTTGAAGGGTCAGGATAAAAGAAAGGGATCCAACGGTTCAGGAGAGTGGTGGGAAGCATGCACAAGGTCAAACAAAACCCTAAAGGCTCATTATAAAAGAGAGAATGGAGCAGAGATGAAGATAGTTAGATTTTTTAAGTTTTTAGTAGTTAATTAGGTTTTAAGTATGAAAATGTAGTGTAGTAAGTAGTTTAATTTTAAAAGTATTGTAACTTTCAGTTGTAAACTCTCACCTTTAAAATTAATGCAAGTCTTATTTTTCCTTAAAAATTTACTCAGCTTATTTCCCTGCTCACTCAGTGCTTATTCAGTTTTTGCTTCAGCTTATTTAAGTTTTTAAAATGCATTTTATCCAAATCTCAATGTAATTTTTAGTTTAGAAAAGCTTTGCAACAAAATCTCATGTTGACTGTTAATAATAAGCCTTCACTGCTTATTTGCTTTTAGCTTATTAACTGCTTAATTGGTGCTCAGCTTTGCTTTTATTAGTCAATCATTGATTATTATGTAGGTAGTAGTTTAATTGCATCAGTGGATCTTAGTTTTCATAACTGTTTGTTGTCAACTGTTTTATAATAGCTTTAATAGCTTATTAGTGGTAGCTTATTGTAGAGTGCTTATTTTTAGTCTCTTACTGCTTCTCTAATGATATTTTAGCCAGAATTGTAGTATCTTTCATTTAATCAAGTGAAATCACCCCTTTGTTTTTGAAAATCAGAAGACTGTCACCACTTAAGGGGGTGTTTGGCACAAGAACTTCTTGTGTTCTCAATATAGTTTATGCCCATTTTTAAACTTAGATTAGATTTAGTTTAATACTTATAGTAGTTTTAGGGCAAACTTAATTAGTTTCATGTAGTTGTGAAAGCTTTTGATTAAATTTTCCTAGGATTTAGTCCATGACTGATTTTCAATAGCAAATAGGTTAGATGCCTTGTTTAAAGCCTTTAGTTAAGTTTGGAAGTTTCATTTAGCCCTCAATAGGCCATATAACTTGTGCAACCCCTGGTCTCTGACTTTTCTGTGGTCAAGGTTCACAAAACCACCCATTTTGACCCTGCTACTCACCACTGCTCAGCAGGGTACTGTCCCAAACTCACTTTTTCCACCTAAGGTTCCATCCCCTACACTTTTCATCTGACCCTGAGATTCAGTTGGTTTGATCCTTGCTAGCTGGTCTACATGGTCATATTTTTAGATCAATTTTGGAATTTTTATTTAGCTCAATGCAAGCCCTCAAAGTCAGCCCCTCAGGTCTGCTATTGAATCTGTCCCAATCACATCAGATGCTAGTTTAGACTGCTTATTGTTGTTGTTTGTGTTTATTACTAGCTCACATAGGTTAGTCTAGTATGTTTAATGCTTGGCTTTGGACTTTGTTAGTCAAATTCCCCATTATCACCCATTTTCAACCACTGGTACAGCAGCCCTCTTGGCTCAGTGCCACTTTTTCATTATCAAATTTTGGCATTAATTCGTGGTTCAAACTTCTTGATTATTGTTTTTATTTATTTTCTACTAGCTAGTATTTATTTTTCATTAGCTTTTGGACCCTAGCTTTTCCATTTACTTGCCTAAAAACTAGCTTGAACATGCCCATTGGAACTGCTTATCTGCCCTGCACCCATTCAGTTTCACAGACCCAACTTTGGTGGGACCCACAGGCTTGACCAGTGGGCCCCACAAGGTAGTTCTTAGCTCTTTTTGAAGCCTGTAGTGGTAGCTTCTTGGATCCAAGCTTGTTTTGGGTTCAAAAGTTTTTTACCCTAGCTTATTCTAGCCTTGAAAGTGCCCTCTCAGGCCTGTTTGGATTCAACTTTTAATTGTGCTTAATCTCTTGTTTGAGCTTATTCTCAGTACTTTTGTGGGTGATATAAGTTGTTCTAAGCTCACTTTAGTTGTTGGAACTGATTTTGAGCTTTTGGCCATTTTTCTTGATAAGTGCTTATTTTTAAGTGCTTATTTTGTATTGCTTATTGCCCCATTCTGCTTATTGTGACTTCTTTTTCAGTGATTTTTATTTTTCTTAAGTTCCTAATTATATTTTAGAATTTTCCTAAAAGTTTCAGATTTTTCTTTGCCTTTTTAGTATTTTTAATAAATCTAAAATAGTTTTAGTAATTATTAAATAGTAAATAATAAATAATAAATAGATAAATAGTGTAATAAATATATTTTCTGTTTTAAAATTAATTTTATAATATTTTAGCTTTCTCAAAGTTATAATTTTATTTTTCTAAGTTTATTTTATATTTTCTTAATTTTTAGTGTATTATTAAATAGTTAAAATAGTTTTTAATTAATAACAAATAATTAAAAAGTCAAAAAAATATTTTTCTTTTTCTCAAAATTTTATTTTATCGTTAGGATAGTAAAAATATAATTTTCATGTCCGTAGGGTTAACGTAGCTCAATTTTCACTTTTTATTTCGCGCACTCGCGTTTATTTTAATTTTAACTCGTGTTTTATTTAAATAACTTCTACGTTTTTGAATTTAGGATACGTTTGTAAAAGTAGTTTGTAAAATAAGAAAAACCAAAAACATAAATAAAGTGATAGCTTCTATTTAAGCCGTTTGGCTTATTTTTCTGCTTACGTATAAGCAATTTCTGATTTTAAGTTTTTAGATTACGTTTTAAAGTTAATTAGGTTTCACGTCATTGTTAATATAGCGTTTCTAAATCGTTTTCATTCCTCATCTCGTAGCGTAATCAATCACAACTCACTTATACCCTTTTCCTGTCCAAATTCACCCGATCACATAACCGTTTTATAACCATCACACCTCGTCGGGACATAACGACCCGGGGAAGCCACTACACTTCAACTGAGATTGGTTTAGGCTGTTTGACTATTATAGTTGACCATTCACAAGTGGTTGACCAATAATTATCTGACGGTTTAGCACCAATCAATTTTTGACGCCGCTGCCGGGGAGGTCGTGCGCGTTATTCTAAACGGTTTTGCAGATTAGTGAATCTGGGTATACATCCATTGTTTATTTACCATCCTTGTGTATATTTTCATAAAAACAGTTCCTGAAAACTTTGTAAAATTAGTTTTCAACGAACGCAAAAACACAAAAAGATTTTCCTTCTCATTTGTACAAAATGTATTTCCAAAAACCCAAAAATATTCACCTTTACCCTCTCGCACCTTTGATTCTTCATCCCTACCCCTCCCAAACCATTTGATTCTTTCTATGTCTCATCCACACTTTCTGGTTTGCCAGTGGTGTGGTAGTTCTCATAATGGTGGTAATTGCCCCGGTTGTGGCATGGTAGAGTCAGGAAACGGGTCTGTCTATAACCAAGATCCTTATTCCTACCATGACACGATTGATTCATTCCATCAGTTACCACACCATCAGTCTCAGCAGTTTTACTGTTGTGAGTACTGTGGTGGTTCACACTACAGTTCTGATTGTCAATCGGGAAACACGCTTGTCTATGAGCAGTTTCCTGATAACAATTATGACTCTAGCACATACGACTCACAGCCTCAACAGTTTTACTGTTGTGATTTCTGTGGAGGTCCACACTTCAGTTCAGATTGTCAAACGGGGAATCCATATCCTTGTGACAATTTTGACACGCCTTATTACGACCAACCTCCACAGTACGATATGAATCAAGCACTTCTTCCAGAAATGCAAAATCTGATGAAAATCGTTGATGAGCTTAAGGGTTTAGTTGACGACTTTGCCCAAAGACACACTCATCAAAAATCCATGGAAGAATTGCTTGCTGAAGAGCAGGCTGCTAGAATAAATTCCCAAGATGCATATGAAAAATCCGTGAGGGAATCCATTGCAAGAGAAAAAGCAGCCAAATCTAGCTCTTTGTTCCGTTTTATCCCTGATGACAGTGATGATGAGGATACACTTGACATCCTTGAATTTTATAAAACTTCAAGTTCATCAGTTGATACCCCAGCAGTTGAGATTCCATCTCAAACAACTGCTATCACACCCGAGGTTCCCACTCACTCTTTGATCATGGGGGACGAGCATCTTGACACTGTTCCTGATAAGGAATCGGACGAATTAATAAAGTCTAGTGTTGAGATCCTTGTCCCAATCCCGAGAGAGTCACAGGGAACTCTTGAGCATATGTGTGATATTCCTTCCCCTATTGAGTGTCCTAAAGATCAATTTGAGACTTTCTCAGATTTTAGCGATGATTGTATATCTCATGGAGACATCGAGTATGTTGAGGCATCAGTTCCACAAACTGATGCTGATCATCTTCTTGAGGAGTTCGCTGATGAACTTACTCACATCAATCCACTTTCTTTGGAAGGTGATGATGGTCTCCTCGACTTTGAAGCTGATCTGGGAGAAATTGAAAGTCTCCTATATCATGATCCGTCACTCACTTCTGATCCCGACAATCCAATAGAGAATGTTAATCTCTTATTTCCCAAAACATTCGATACGACTCTCACCAATCCTCTATTTGAATTCGATTCTGAATTCATTATGATTTCTAATAATCCAATCTTTGACGAGGATTGTGATGAGTCCACAATGGAACATGAGTCCACAGATTCACATCTTGTGAATAATTCTTTTCATGAGGAGTTCTCCGGTGAACTCGCTCATCAGTTTGATTGCCCGGGGGGAGATGCTCTCAATCATGAGAATTTGCAAAATCCCACCCACCCTCCCAGGTTGTTTACGAGCTTACCCTTTGAAATCCAAACTCAGGCTATTGAGCCTCCTCTCGAGGAAGAAGATCAAATCATGCTTTTTATCATGATTTTCTTCCTTTTCTTCACCTACAAGGTGACTTTTTCTCTTCTTCACTCCTTCGGGAGTGAGGACGCTATATTTGATCCCGGTATTTTCATGTATCATTATCTTGAGCCGGATACTTATCTCATCGGTGTGGAACTTTCACGTGCTTCATATGTTTGTCCAAACATTTTGAATGAAAGTCCGATTGAGATCACTTCTTCCACATTCCCCAAGGACAAATGAATTCGGGGTCGAGTCAAGCTAGCGACTCGGTAAACAAAAACAGTAGCATGCTTATAGGGTTTTCACCCTAAGTGTGGGGGAGTCCCCCATGCTATGGTTACAAATGAAGTGAAAATACAAAATGGTGTTTTCCACGCTCAGCTTGTAATGTTGCCCTTTTACGTTCAAAATGTCGGCATAATAGCCGGGATTTTGAATATTGAGGACAATATTCATGCTTAGTGTGGGGGGGGGGGGGGTATTCGCTATTCTAGCGAATTTTATCACATTTTACTATATAATACCCCCGTTTTTAGTCAAAATCTCAAAAATTTTAAAATTTTTCACTGGAGCTCAAAATTTTTTGTGGTAATCAGTCTGCCTTGTCTAAACGACAAAAGAGATTGGCTAGTCCAGGAGCAAACGGCTCTTGGTAAAGACATATCAAATCCGTTTATGGCTTGCAATTTGCCCAAAATTGTGTGGTTCATCAACTCCCCAAAAACAAATGAGTTGGCTAGCCCGCAAGATTATGACTTGTGGTAAAGGCCGTGGAAAATCCATAATTGGTAATCAGCTCACCAAGATGTTGACTATTCCATCAAGAGCTGGCTAGTTCAGAAGCAAACGGCTTCTGGTAAAGACTACTCAAATCCGTTGACAGCTGGTGGTTTGCTCAAAATCACACGGTTATCAGGTGTGCCACAGTTCTTACACCTGGCTACTCCAGAAGTGATGGCTTTTGGTAAAGAGTTTAAAATCCATCAAGTTTTCCAAAAATATTGCTAGGGACTAGCAATAGTTTAGTGTGGGGGATTGATGAGTGCTCAAACACTCATCATTTTTATCGTATTTAAACTGCCAAAACATCCGAAAACACTCAGAAATGCATCAAAATACTTAAAATATCCCAGGAATTGTATTTTATACGTTTCTAATGCAAAATGAGCAAAAACAATGAAAAACGAACAAAGTTTACACAATTGGCAGTTTTAGTCCCCCGACTTTCAAAAATTTACAAAACTAGTCCATGAGCATTTGTTTTGAAAGGAAAGTCAACCTAAGGTTTTTAAAAATAAAAAATAATCAAATATAGTCCTTCGGTAAAAACTTTGGAAAAATACACTTTTGGTCCTTGCGGTTTGGAAATTTACAAAAACGGTTCCCGGGTGATTTTTCTTTGGAGAATATGCAACAAAGGTCTTTATGGAATTATGAGCTAACAAAAATGGTCCTTGTTTCAATTTTGGATAGTTGGCAAGACAGGTCCCTAACTTTCAGCCTTTGACAAAATTGGCCCTTGTATTAACTAAACTACCATTTGGACACTTGTATTATTCTAAACCCCAAAATAATCCAAACACCAAATACCCCTAGCCCACTACCACTACCCAAGCCCACCCAACAAAAAAAACAAACCCAATCCCACAAAATAAAAAAAACACCCCCCGTTTTATTTACCCTCCCACCTCAGTCAACCCTAGTCAAATCCTCACCCCTCTTTTCCTTTTCCCCCGTGACCTCTAGACCCTGCAACCCTACTACCTACACACAAACACCATCATCATTTTCCCCCCTCCTCTCTTACTCCACTCCTCCACGGCACCCCTAAACTCCCTTTCCACCACTAAACTACAAAACCCACCCCTGCCCAAGATATCTCCCAAATACACGTTTCCCGCCTAAAGCAATTTGAAGGGTCAGGATAAAAGAAAGGGATCCAACGGTTCAGGAGTGTGGTGGGAAGAATGCACAAGGTCAAACAAAACCCTAAAGGCTCATTATAAAAGAGAGAATGGAGCAGAGATGAAGATAGTTAGATTTTTTAAGTTTTTAGTAGTTAATTAGGTTTTAAGTATGAAAATGTAGTGTAGTAAGTAGTTTAATTTTAAAAGTATTGTAACTTTCAGTTGTAAACTCTCACCTTTAAAATTAATGCAAGTCTTATTTTTCCTTAAAAATTTACTCAGCTTATTTCCCTGCTCACTCAGTGCTTATTCAGTTTTTGCTTCAGCTTATTTAAGTTTTTAAAATGCATTTTATCCAAATCTCAGTGTAATTTTTAGTTTAGAAAAGCTTTGCAACAAAATCTCATGTTGACTGTTAATAATAAGCCTTCACTGCTTATTTGCTTTTAGCTTATTAACTGCTTAATTGGTGCTCAGCTTTGCTTTTATTAGTCAATCATTGCTTATTATGTAGGTAGTAGTTTAATTGCATCAGTGGATCTTAGTTTTCATAACTGTTTGTTGTCAACTGTTTTATAATAGCTTTAATAGCTTATTAGTGGTAGCTTATTGTAGAGTGCTTATTTTTAGTCTCTTACTGCTTCTCTAATGATATTTTAGCCAGAATTGTAGTATCTTTCATTTAATCAAGTGAAACCACCCCTTTGTTTTTGAAAATCAGAAGACTGTCACCACTTAAGGGGGTGTTTGGCACAAGAACTTCTTGTGTTCTCAATATAGTTTATGCCCATTTTTAAACTTAGATTAGCTTTAGTTTAATACTTATAGTAGTTTTAGGGCAAACTTAATTAGTTTCATGTAGTTGTGAAAGCTTTTGATTAAATTTTCCTAGGATTTAGTCCATGACTGATTTTCAATAGCAAATAGGCTAGATGCCTTGTTTAAAGCCTTTAGTTAAGTTTGGAAGTTTCATTTAGCCCTCAATAGGCCATATAACTTGTGCAACCCCTGGTCTCTGACTTTTCTGTGGTCAAGGTTCACAAAACCACCCATTTTGACCCTGCTACTCACCACTGCTCAGCAGGGTACTGTCCCAAACTCACTTTTTCCACCTAAGGTTCCATCCCCTACACTTTTCATCTGACCCTGAGATTCAGTTGGTTTGATCCTTGCTAGCTGGTCTACATGGTCATATTTTTAGATCAATTTTGGAATTTTTATTTAGCTCAATGCAAGCCCTCAAAGTCAGCCCCTCAGGTCTGCTATTGAATCTGTCCCAATCACATCAGATGCTAGTTTAGACTGCTTATTGTTGTTGTTTGTGTTTATTACTAGCTCACATAGGTTAGTCTAGTATGTTTAATGCTTGGCTTTGGACTTTGTTAGTCAAATTCCCCATTATCACCCATTTTCAACCACTGGTACAGCAGCCCTCTTGGCTCAGTGCCACTTTTTCATTATCAAATTTTGGCATTAATTCGTGGTTCAAACTTCTTGATTATTGTTTTTATTTATTTTCTACTAGCTAGTTTTTATTTTTCATTAGCTTTTGGACCCTAGATTTTCCATTTACTTGCCTAAAAACTAGCTTGAACATGCCCATTGGAACTGCTTATCTGCCCTGCACCCATTCAGTTTCACAGACCCAACTTTGGTGGGACCCACAGGCTTGACCAGTGGGCCCCACAAGGTAGTTCTTAGCTCTTTTTGAAGCCTGTAGTGGTAGCTTCTTGGATCCAAGCTTGTTTTGGGTTCAAAAGTTTTTTACCCTAGCTTATTCTAGCCTTGAAAGTGCCCTCTCAGGCCTGTTTGGATTCAACTTTTAATTGTGCTTAATCTCTTGTTTGAGCTTATTCTCAGTACTTTTGTGGGTGATATAAGTTGTTCTAAGCTCACTTTAGTTGTTGGAACTGATTTTGAGCTTTTGGCCATTTTTCTTGATAAGTGCTTATTTTGTATTGCTTATTGCCCCATTCTGCTTATTGTGACTTCTTTTTCAGTGATTTTTATTTTTCTTAAGTTCCTAATTATATTTTAGAATTTTCCTAAAAGTTTCAGATTTTTCTTTGCCTTTTTAGTATTTTTAATAAATCTAAAATAGTTTTAGTAATTATTAAATAGTAAATAATTAATAATAAATAGATTAATAGTGTAATAAATATATTTTCTGTTTTAAAATTAATTTTATAATATTTTAGCTTTCTCAAAGTTATAATTTTATTTTTCTAAGTTTATTTTATATTTTCTTAATTTTTAGTGTATTATTAAATAGTTAAAATAGTTTTTAATTAATAACAAATAATTAAAAAGTCAAAAAAATATTTTTCTTTTTCTCAAAATTTTATTTTATCGTTAGGATAGTAAAAATATAATTTTCATGTCCGTAGGGTTAACGTAGCTCAATTTTCACTTTTCATTTCGCGCACTCGCGTTTATTTTAATTTTAACTCGCGTTTTATTTAAATAACTTCTACGTTTTTGAATTTAGGATACGTTCGTAAAAGTAGTTTGTAAAATAAGAAAAACCAAAAACATAAATAAAGTGATAGCTTCTATTTAAGCCGTTTGGCTTATTTTTCTGCTTACGTATAAGCAATTTCTGATTTTAAGTTTTTAGATTACGTTTTAAAGTTAATTAGGTTTCACGTCATTGTTAATATAGCGTTTCTAAATCGTTTTCATTCCTCATCTCGTAGCGTAATCAATCACAACTCACTTATACCCTTTTCCTGTCCAAATTCACCCGATCACATAACCGTTTTATAACCATCACACCTCGTCGGGACATAACGACCCGGGGAAGCCACTACACTTCAACGGAGATTGGTTTAGGCTGTTTGACTATTATAGTTGACCATTCACAAGTGGTTGACCAATAATTATCTGACGGTTTAGCACCAATCAATTTTTGGCGCCGCTGCCGGGGAGGTCCTGCGCGTTATTCTAAACGGTTTTGCAGATTAGTGAATCTGGGTATACATCCATTGTATATTTACCATCCTTGTGTATATTTTCATAAAAACAGTTCCCGAAAACTTTGTAAAATTAGTTTTCAATGAACGCAAAAACACAAAAAGATTTTCCTTCTCATTTGTACAAAATGTATTTCCAAAAACCCAAAAATATTCACCTTTACCCTCTCGCACCTTTGATTCTTCATCCCTACCCCTCCCAAACCATTTGATTCTTTCTATGTCTCATCCACACTTTCTGGTTTGCCAGTGGTGTGGTAGTTCTCATAATGGTGGTAATTGCCCCGGTTGTGGCATGGTAGAGTCAGGAAACGGGTCTGTCTATAACCAAGATCCTTATTCCTACCATGACACGACTGATTCATTCCATCAGTTACCACACCATCAGTCTCAGCAGTTTTACTGTTGTGAGTACTGTGGTGGTTCACACTACAGTTCTGATTGTCAATCGGGAAACACGCTTGTCTATGAGCAGTTTCCTGATAACAATTATGACTCTAGCACATACGACTCACAGCCTCAACAGTTTTACTGTTGTGATTTCTGTGGAGGTCCGCACTTCAGTTCAGATTGTCAAACGGGGAATCCATATCCTTGTGACAATTTTGACACGCCTTATTACGACCAACCTCCACAGTACGATATGAATCAAGCACTTCTTCCAGAAATGCAAAATCTGATGAAAATCGTTGATGAGCTTAAGGGTTTAGTTGACGACTTTGCCCAAAGACACACTCATCAAAAATCCATGGAAGAATTGCTTGCTGAAGAGCAGGCTGCTAGAATAAATTCCCAAGATGCATATGAAAAATCCGTGAGGGAATCCATTGCAAGAGAAAAAGCAGCCAAATCTAGCTCTTTGTTCCGTTTTATCCCTGATGACAGTGATGATGAGGATACACTTGACATCCTTGAATTTTATAAAACTTCAAGTTCATCAGTTGATACCCCAGCAGTTGAGATTCCATCTCAAACAACTGCTATCACACCCGAGGTTCCCACTCACTCTTTGATCATGGGGGACGAGCATCTTGACACTGTTCCTGATAAGGAATCGGACGAATTAATAAAGTCTAGTGTTGAGATCCTTGTCCCAATCCCGAGAGAGTCACAGGGAACTCTTGAGCATATGTGTGATATTCCTTCCCCTATTGAGTGTCCTAAAGATCAATTTGAGACTTTCTCAGATTTTAGCGATGATTGTATATTTCATGGAGACATCGAGTATGTTGAGGCATCAGTTCCACAAACTGATGCTGATCATCTTCTTGTGGAGTTCGCTGATGAACTTACTCACATCAATCCACTTTCTTTGGAAGGTGATGATGGTCTCCTCGACTTTGAAGCCGATCTGGGAGAAATTGAAAGTCTCCTATATCATGATCCGTCACTCACTTCTGATCCCGACAATCCAATAGAGAATGTTAATCTCTTTGTTCCCAAAACATTCGATACGACTCTCACCAATCCTCTATTTGAATTCGATTCTGAATTCACTATGATTTCTAATAATCCAATCTTTGACGAGGATTGTGATGAGTCCACAATGGAACATGAGTCCACAGATTCACATCTTGTGAATAATTCTCTTCATGAGGAGTTCTCCGGTGAACTTGCTTATCAGTTTGATTACCCGGGGGGAGATGCTCTCAATCATGAGAATTTGCAAAATCCCACCCACCCTCCCAGGTTGTTTACGAGCTTACCCTTTGAAATCCAAACTCAGGCTATTGAGCCTCCTCTCGAGGAAGAAGATCAAATCATGCTTTTTATCATGATTTTCTTCCTTTTCTTCACCTACAAGGTGACTTCTTCTCTTCTTCACTCCTTCGGGAGTGAGGACGCTATATTTGATCCCGGCATTTTCATGTATCATTATCTTGAGCCGGATACTTATCTCATTTGTGTGGAACTTTCACGTGCTTCATATGTTTGTCCAAACATTTTGAATGAAAGTCCGATTGAGATCACTTCTTCCACATTCCCCAAGGACAAATGAATTCGGGGTCGAGTCAAGCTAGCGACTCGGTAAACAAAAACAGTAGCATGCTTATAGGGTTTTCACCCTAAGTGTGGGGGAGTCCCCCATGCTATGGTTACAAATGAAGTGAAAATACAAAATGGTGTTTTCCACGCTCAGCTTGTAATGTTGCCCTTTTACGTTCAAAATGTCGGCATAATAGCCAGGATTTTGAATATTGAGGACAATATTCATGCTTAGTGTGGGGGGGTATTCGCTATTCTAGCGAATTTTATCACATTTTACTATATAATACCCCCGTTTTTAGCCAAAATCTCAAAAATTTTAAAAATTTTCACTGGAGCTCAAAATTTTTTGTGGTAATCAGTCCGCCTTGTCTAAACGACAAAAGGGATTGGCTAGTCCAGGAGCAAACGGCTCTTGGTAAAGACATATCAAATCCGTTTATGGCTTGCAATTTGCCCAAAATTGTGTGGTTCATCAACTCCCCAAAAACAAATGAGTTGGCTAGCCCGCAAGATTATGGCTTGTGGTAAAGGCCATGGAAAATCCATAATTGGTAATCAGCTCACCAAGATGTTGACTATTCCATCAAGAGCTGGCTAGTCCAGAAGCAAACGGCTTCTGGTAAAGACTACTCAAATCCGTTGACAACTGGTGGTTTGCTCAAAATCACACGGTTATCAGGTGTGCCACAGTTCTTACACCTGGCTACTCCAGAAGTGATGGCTTTTGGTAAAGAGTTTAAAATCCATCAAGTTTTCCAAAAATATTGCTAGGGACTAGCAATAGTTTAGTGTGGGGGATTGATGAGTGCTCAAACACTCATCATTTTTATCGTATTTAAACTGCCAAAACATCCGAAAACGCTCAGAAATGCATCAAAATACTTAAAATATCCCAGGAATTGTATTTTATACGTTTCTAATGCAAAATGAGCAAAATCAATGAAAAACGAACAAAGTTTACACAATTGGCAGTTTTAGTCCCCCGACTTTCAAAAATTTACAAAACTAGTCCCTGAGCATTTGTTTTGAAAGGAAAGTCAACCTAAGGTTTTTAAAAATAAAAAATAATCAAATTTAGTCCTTGGGTAAAAACTTTGGAAAAATACACTTTTGGTCCTTGCGGTTTGGAAATTTACAAAAACGGTTCCCGGGTGATTTTTCTTTGGAGAATATGCAACAAAGGTCTTTATGGAATTATGAGCTAACAAAAATGGTCCTTGTTTCAATTTTGGATAGTTGGCAAGACAGGTCCCTAACTTTCATCCTTTGACAAAATTGGCCCTTGTATTAACTAAACTACCATTTGGACCCTTGTATTATTCTAAACCCCAAAATAATCCAAACACCAAATACCCCTAGCCCACTACCACTACCCAAGCCCACCCAACAAAAAAACCAAACTCAATCCCACAAAATAAAAAAAACACCCCCCGTTTTATTTACCCTCCCACCTCAGTCAACCCTAGTCAAATCCTCACCCCTCTTTTCCTTTTCCCCCGTGACCTCTAGACCCTGCAACCCTACTACCTACACACAAACAGCATCATCATTTTCCCCCCTCCTCTGCTACTCCACTCCTCCACGCCACCCCTAAACTCCCTTTCCACCACTAAACTACAAAACCCACCCCTGCCCAAGAAATCTCCCAAATACACGTTTCCCGCCTAAAGCAATTTGAAGGGTCAGGATAAAAGAAAGGGATCCAACGGTTCAGGAGTGTGGTGGGAAGCATGCACAAGGTCAAACAAAACCCTAAAAGCTCATTATAAAAGAGAGAATGGAGCAGAGATGAAGATAGTTAGATTTTTTAAGTTTTTAGTAGTTAATTAGGTTTTAAGTATGAAAATGTAGTGTAGTAAGTAGTTTAATTTTAAAAGTATTGTAACTTTCAGTTGTAAACTCTCACCTTTAAAATTAATGCAAGTCTTATTTTTCCTTAAACATTTACTCAGCTTATTTCCCTGCTCACTCAGTGCTTATTTAGTTTTTGCTTCAGCTTATTTAAAATTTTAAAATGCATTTTATCCAAATCTCAGTGTAATTTTTAGTTTAGAAAAGCTTTGCAACAAAATCTCATGTTGACTGTTAATAATAAGCCTTCACTGCTTATTTGCTTTTAGCTTATTAACTGCTTAATTGGTGCTCAGCTTTGCTTTTATTAGTCAATCATTGCTTATTATGTAGGTAGTAGTTTAATTGCATCAGTGGATCTTAGTTTTCATAACTGTTTGTTGTCAACTGTTTTATAATAGCTTTAATAGCTTATTAGTGGTAGCTTATTGTAGAGTGCTTATTTTTAGTCTCTTACTGCTTCTCTAATGATATTTTAGCCAGAATTGTAGTATCTTTCATTTAATCAAGTGAAACCACCCCTTTGTTTTTGAAAATCAGAAGACTGTCACCACTTAAGGGGGTGTTTGGCACAAGAACTTCTTGTGTTCTCAATATAGTTTATGCCCATTTTTAAACTTAGATTAGCTTTAGTTTAATACTTATAGTAGTTTTAGGGCAAACTTAATTAGTTTCATGTAGTTGTGAAAGCTTTTGATTAAATTTTCCTAGGATTTAGTCCATGACTGATTTTCAATAGCAAATAGGCTAGATGCCTTGTTTAAAGCCTTTAGTTAAGTTTGGAAGTTTCATTTAGCCCTCAATAGGCCATATAACTTGTGCAACCCCTGGTCTCTGACTTTTCTGTGGTCAAGGTTCACAAAACCACCCATTTTGACCCTGCTACTCACCACTGCTCAGCAGGGTACTGTCCCAAACTCACTTTTTCCACCTAAGGTTCCATCCCCTACACTTTTCATCTGACCCTGAGATTCAGTTGGTTTGATCCTTGCTAGCTGGTCTACATGGTCATATTTTTAGATCAATTTTGGAATTTTTATTTAGCTCAATGCAAGCCCTCAAAGTCAGCCCCTCAGGTCTGCTATTGAATCTGTCCCAATCACATCAGATGCTAGTTTAGACTGCTTATTGTTGTTGTTTGTGTTTATTACTAGCTCACATAGGTTAGTCTAGTATGTTTAATGCTTGGCTTTGGACTTTGTTAGTCAAATTCCCCATTATCACCCATTTTCAACCACTGGTACAGCAGCCCTCTTGGCTCAGTGCCACTTTTTCATTATCAAATTTTGGCATTAATTCGTGGTTCAAACTTCTTGATTATTGTTTTTATTTATTTTCTACTAGCTAGTCTTTATTTTTCATTAGCTTTTGGACCCTAGATTTTCCATTTACTTGCCTAAAAACTAGCTTGAACATGCCCATTGGAACTGCTTATCTGCCCTGCACCCATTCAGTTTCACAGACCCAACTTTGGTGGGACCCACAGGCTTGACCAGTGGGCCCCACAAGGTAGTTCTTAGCTCTTTTTGAAGCCTGTAGTGGTAGCTTCTTGGATCCAAGCTTGTTTTGGGTTCAAAAGTTTTTTACCCTAGCTTATTCTAGCCTTGAAAGTGCCCTCTCAGGCCTGTTTGGATTCAACTTTTAATTGTGCTTAATCTCTTGTTTGAGCTTATTCTCAGTACTTTTGTGGGTGATATAAGTTGTTCTAAGCTCACTTTAGTTGTTGGAACTGATTTTGAGCTTTTGGCCATTTTTCTTGATAAGTGCTTATTTTTAAGTGCTTATTTTGTATTGCTTATTGCCCCATTCTGCTTATTGTGACTTCTTTTTCAGTGATTTTTATTTTTCTTAAGTTCCTAATTATATTTTAGAATTTTCCTAAAAGTTTCAGATTTTTCTTTGCCTTTTTAGTATTTTTAATAAATCTAAAATAGTTTTAGTAATTATTAAATAGTAAATAATTAATAATAAATAGATTAATAGTGTAATAAATATATTTTCTGTTTTAAAATTAATTTTATAATATTTTAGCTTTCTCAAAGTTATAATTTTATTTTTCTAAGTTTATTTTATATTTTCTTAATTTTTAGTGTATTATTAAATAGTTAAAATAGTTTTTAATTAATAACAAATAATTAAAAAGTCAAAAAAATATTTTTCTTTTTCTCAAAATTTTATTTTATCGTTAGGATAGTAAAAATATAATTTTCATGTCCGTAGGGTTAACGTAGCTCAATTTTCACTTTTCATTTCGCGCACTCGCGTTTATTTTAATTTTAACTCGCGTTTTATTTAAATAACTTCTACGTTTTTGAATTTAGGATACGTTCGTAAAAGTAGTTTGTAAAATAAGAAAAACCAAAAACATAAATAAAGTGATAGCTTCTATTTAAGCCGTTTGGCTTATTTTTCTGCTTACGTATAAGCAATTTCTGATTTTAAGTTTTTAGATTACGTTTTAAAGTTAATTAGGTTTCACGTCATTGTTAATATAGCGTTTCTAAATCGTTTTCATTCCTCATCTCGTAGCGTAATCAATCACAACTCACTTATACCCTTTTCCTGTCCAAATTCACCCGATCACATAACCGTTTTATAACCATCACACCTCGTCGGGACATAACGACCCAGGGAAGCCACTACACTTCAACGGAGATTGGTTTAGGCTGTTTGACTATTATAGTTGACCATTCACAAGTGGTTGACCAATAATTATCTGACGGTTTAGCACCAATCAATTTTTGGCGCCGCTGCCGGGGAGGTCCTGCGCGTTATTCTAAACGGTTTTGCAGATTAGTGAATCTGGGTATACATCCATTGTATATTTACCATCCTTGTGTATATTTTCATAAAAACAGTTCCCGAAAACTTTGTAAAATTAGTTTTCAATGAACGCAAAAACACAAAAAGATTTTCCTTCTCATTTGTACAAAATGTATTTCCAAAAACCCAAAAATATTCACCTTTACCCTCTCGCACCTTTGATTCTTCATCCCTACCCCTCCCAAACCATTTGATTCTTTCTATGTCTCATCCACACTTTCTGGTTTGCCAGTGGTGTGGTAGTTCTCATAATGGTGGTAATTGCCCCGGTTGTGGCATGGTAGAGTCAGGAAACGGGTCTGTCTATAACCAAGATCCTTATTCCTACCATGACACGACTGATTCATTCCATCAGTTACCACACCATCAGTCTCAGCAGTTTTACTGTTGTGAGTATTGTGGTGGTTCACACTACAGTTCTGATTGTCAATCGGGAAACACGCTTGTCTATGAGCAGTTTCCTGATAACAATTATGACTCTAGCACATACGACTCACAGCCTCAACAGTTTTACTGTTGTGATTTCTGTGGAGGTCCACACTTCAGTTCAGATTGTCAAACGGGGAATCCATATCCTTGTGACAATTTTGACACGCCTTATTACGACCAACCTCCACAGTACGATATGAATCAAGCACTTCTTCCAGAAATGCAAAATCTGATGAAAATCGTTGATGAGCTTAAGGGTTTAGTTGACGACTTTGCCCAAAGACACACTCATCAAAAATCCATGGAAGAATTGCTTGCTGAAGAGCAGGCTGCTAGAATAAATTCCCAAGATGCATATGAAAAATCCGTGAGGGAATCCATTGCAAGAGAAAAAGCAGCCAAATCTAGCTCTTTGTTCCGTTTTATCCCTGATGACAGTGATGATGAGGATACACTTGACATCCTTGAATTTTATAAAACTTCAAGTTCATCAGTTGATACCCCAGCAGTTGAGATTCCATCTCAAACAACTGCTATCACACCCGAGGTTCCCACTCACTCTTTGATCATGGGGGACGAGCATCTTGACACTGTTCCTGATAAGGAATCGGACGAATTAATAAAGTCTAGTGTTGAGATCCTTGTCCCAATCCCGAGAGAGTCACAGGGAACTCTTGAGCATATGTGTGATATTCCTTCCCCTATTGAGTGTCCTAAAGATCAATTTGAGACTTTCTCAGATTTTAGCGATGATTGTATATTTCATGGAGACATCGAGTATGTTGAGGCATCAGTTCCACAAACTGATGCTGATCATCTTCTTGTGGAGTTCGCTGATGAACTTACTCACATCAATCCACTTTCTTTGGAAGGTGATGATGGTCTCCTCGACTTTGAAGCAGATCTGGGAGAAATTGAAAGTCTCCTATATCATGATCCGTCACTCACTTCTGATCCCGACAATCCAATAGAGAATGTTAATCTCTTTGTTCCCAAAACATTCGATACGACTCTCACCAATCCTCTATTTGAATTCGATTCTGAATTCACTATGATTTCTAATAATCCAATCTTTGACGAGGATTGTGATGAGTCCACAATGGAACATGAGTCCACAGATTCACATCTTGTGAATAATTCTCTTCATGAGGAGTTCTCCGGTGAACTTGCTCATCAGTTTGATTGCCCGGGGGGAGATGCTCTCAATCATGAGAATTTGCAAAATCCCACCCACCCTCCCAGGTTGTTTACGAGCTTACCCTTTGAAATCCAAACTCAGGCTATTGAGCCTCCTCTCGAGGAAGAAGATCAAATCATGCTTTTTATCATGATTTTCTTCCTTTTCTTCACCTACAAGGTGACTTCTTCTCTTCTTCACTCCTTCGGGAGTGAGGACGCTATATTTGATCCCGGCATTTTCATGTATCATTATCTTGAGCCGGATACTTATCTCATTTGTGTGGAACTTTCACGTGCTTCATATGTTTGTCCAAACATTTTGAATGAAAGTCCGATTGAGATCACTTCTTCCACATTCCCCAAGGACAAATGAATTCGGGGTCGAGTCAAGCTAGCGACTCGGTAAACAAAAACAATAGCATGCTTATAGGGTTTTCACCCTAAGTGTGGGGGAGTCCCCCATGCTATGGTTACAAATGAAGTGAAAATACAAAATGGTGTTTTCCACGCTCAGCTTGTAATGTTGCCCTTTTACGTTCAAAATGTCGGCATAATAGCCAGGATTTTGAATATTGAGGACAATATTCATGCTTAGTGTGGGGGGGTATTCGCTATTCTAGCGAATTTTATCACATTTTACTATATAATACCCCCGTTTTTAGCCAAAATCTCAAAAATTTTAAAAATTTTCACTGGAGCTCAAAATTTTTTGTGGTAATCAGTCCGCCTTGTCTAAACGACAAAAGGGATTGGCTAGTCCAGGAGCAAACGGCTCTTGGTAAAGACATATCAAATCCGTTTATGGCTTGCAATTTGCCCAAAATTGTGTGGTTCATCAACTCCCCAAAAACAAATGAGTTGGCTAGCCCGCAAGATTATGGCTTGTGGTAAAGGCCATGGAAAATCCATAATTGGTAATCAGCTCACCAAGATGTTGACTATTCCATCAAGAGCTGGCTAGTCCAGAAGCAAACGGCTTCTGGTAAAGACTACTCAAATCCGTTGACAACTGGTGGTTTGCTCAAAATCACACGGTTATCAGGTGTGCCACAGTTCTTACACCTGGCTACTCCAGAAGTGATGGCTTTTGGTAAAGAGTTTAAAATTCATCAAGTTTTCCAAAAATATTGCTAGGGACTAGCAATAGTTTAGTGTGGGGGATTGATGAGTGCTCAAACACTCATCATTTTTATCGTATTTAAACTGCCAAAACATCCGAAAACGCTCAGAAATGCATCAAAATACTTAAAATATCCCAGGAATTGTATTTTATACGTTTCTAATGCAAAATGAGCAAAATCAATGAAAAACGAACAAAGTTTACACAATTGGCAGTTTTAGTCCCCCGACTTTCAAAAATTTACAAAACTAGTCCCTGAGCATTTGTTTTGAAAGGAAAGTCAACCTAAGGTTTTTAAAAATAAAAAATAATCAAATTTAGTCCTTGGGTAAAAACTTTGGAAAAATACACTTTTGGTCCATGCGGTTTGGAAATTTACAAAAACGGTTCCCGGGTGATTTTTCTTTGGAGAATATGCAACAAAGGTCTTTATGGAATTATGAGCTAACAAAAATGGTCCTTGTTTCAATTTTGGATAGTTGGCAAGACAGGTCCCTAACTTTCATCCTTTGACAAAATTGGCCCTTGTATTAACTAAACTACCATTTGGACCCTTGTATTATTCTAAACCCCAAAATAATCCAAACACCAAATACCCCTAGCCCACTACCACTACCCAAGCCCACCCAACAAAAAAACCAAACTCAATCCCACAAAATAAAAAAAACACCCCCCGTTTTATTTACCCTCCCACCTCAGTCAACCCTAGTCAAATCCTCACCCCTCTTTTCCTTTTCCCCCGTGACCTCTAGACCCTGCAACCCTACTACCTACACACAAACAGCATCATCATTTTCCCCTCTCCTCTGCTACTCCACTCCTCCACGCCACCCCTAAACTCCCTTTCCACCACTAAACTACAAAACCCACCCCTGCCCAAGAAATCTCCCAAATACACGTTTCCCGCCTAAAGCAATTTGAAGGGTCAGGATAAAAGAAAGGGATCCAACGGTTCAGGAGTGTGGTGGGAAGCATGCACAAGGTCAAACAAAACCCTAAAGGCTCATTATAAAAGAGAGAATGGAGCAGAGATGAAGATAGTTAGATTTTTTAAGTTTTTAGTAGTTAATTAGGTTTTAAGTATGAAAATGTAGTGTAGTAAGTAGTTTAATTTTAAAAGTATTGTAACTTTCAGTTGTAAACTCTCACCTTTAAAATTAATGCAAGTCTTATTTTTCCTTAAAAATTTACTCAGCTTATTTCCCTGCTCACTCAGTGCTTATTTAGTTTTTGCTTCAGCTTATTTAAATTTTTAAAATGCATTTTATCCAAATCTCAGTGTAATTTTTAGTTTAGAAAAGCTTTGCAACAAAATCTCATGTTGACTGTTAATAATAAGCCTTCACTGCTTATTTGCTTTTAGCTTATTAACTGCTTAATTGGTGCTCAGCTTTGCTTTTATTAGTCAATCATTGCTTATTATGTAGGTAGTAGTTTAATTGCATCAGTGGATCTTAGTTTTCATAACTGTTTGTTGTCAACTGTTTTATAATAGCTTTAATAGCTTATTAGTGGT
Source organism: Artemisia argyi (assembly GCA_030686995.1). Lineage (NCBI taxonomy): Eukaryota > Viridiplantae > Streptophyta > Magnoliopsida > Asterales > Asteraceae > Artemisia > Artemisia argyi. The sequence continues at coordinate 197,896,317 of CM060700.1, read as the reverse complement.
AGCTTATTGTAGAGTGCTTATTTTTAGTCTCTTACTGCTTCTCTAATGATATTTTAGCCAGAATTGTAGTATCTTTCATTTAATCAAGTGAAACCACCCCTTTGTTTTTGAAAATCAGAAGACTGTCACCACTTAAGGGGGTGTTTGGCACAAGAACTTCTTGTGTTCTCAATATAGTTTATGCCCATTTTTAAACTTAGATTAGCTTTAGTTTAATACTTATAGTAGTTTTAGGGCAAACTTAATTAGTTTCATGTAGTTGTGAAAGCTTTTGATTAAATTTTCCTAGGATTTAGTCCATGACTGATTTTCAATAGCAAATAGGCTAGATGCCTTGTTTAAAGCCTTTAGTTAAGTTTGGAAGTTTCATTTAGCCCTCAATAGGCCATATAACTTGTGCAACCCCTGGTCTCTGACTTTTCTGTGGTCAAGGTTCACAAAACCACCCATTTTGACCCTGCTACTCACCACTGCTCAGCAGGGTACTGTCCCAAACTCACTTTTTCCACCTAAGGTTCCATCCCCTACACTTTTCATCTGACCCTGAGATTCAGTTGGTTTGATCCTTGCTAGCTGGTCTACATGGTCATATTTTTAGATCAATTTTGGAATTTTTATTTAGCTCAATGCAAGCCCTCAAAGTCAGCCCCTCAGGTCTGCTATTGAATCTGTCCCAATCACATCAGATGCTAGTTTAGACTGCTTATTGTTGTTGTTTGTGTTTATTACTAGCTCACATAGGTTAGTCTAGTATGTTTAATGCTTGGCTTTGGACTTTGTTAGTCAAATTCCCCATTATCACCCATTTTCAACCACTGGTACAGCAGCCCTCTTGGCTCAGTGCCACTTTTTCATTATCAAATTTTGGCATTAATTCGTGGTTCAAACTTCTTGATTATTGTTTTTATTTATTTTCTACTAGCTAGTCTTTATTTTTCATTAGCTTTTGGACCCTAGATTTTCCATTTACTTGCCTAAAAACTAGCTTGAACATGCCCATTGGAACTGCTTATCTGCCCTGCACCCATTCAGTTTCACAGACCCAACTTTGGTGGGACCCACAGGCTTGACCAGTGGGCCCCACAAGGTAGTTCTTAGCTCTTTTTGAAGCCTGTAGTGGTAGCTTCTTGGATCCAAGCTTGTTTTGGGTTCAAAAGTTTTTTACCCTAGCTTATTCTTGCCTTGAAAGTGCCCTCTCAGGCCTGTTTGGATTCAACTTTTAATTGTGCTTAATCTCTTGTTTGAGCTTATTCTCAGTACTTTTGTGGGTGATATAAGTTGTTCTAAGCTCATTTTAGTTGTTGGAACTTATTTTGAGCTTTTGGCCATTTTTCTTGATAAGTGCTTATTTTTAAGTGCTTATTTTGTATTGCTTATTGCCTCATTCTGCTTATTGTGACTTCTTTTTCAGTGATTTTTATTTTTCTTAAGTTCCTAATTATATTTTAGAATTTTCCTAAAAGTTTCAGATTTTTCTTTGCCTTTTTAGTATTTTTAATAAATCTAAAATAGTTTTAGTAATTATTAAATAGTAAATAATTAATAATAAATAGATAAATAGTGTAATAAATATATTTTCTGTTTTAAAATTAATTTTATAATATTTTAGCTTTTTCAAAGTTATAATTTTATTTTTCTAGGTTTATTTTATATTTTCTTAATTTTTAGTGTATTATTAAATAGTTAAAATAGTTTTTAATTAATAACAAATAATTAAAAAGTCAAAAAAATATTTTTCTTTTTCTCAAAATTTTATTTTATCGTTAGGATAGTAAAAATATAATTTTCATGTCCGTAGGGTTAACGTAGCTCAATTTTCACTTTTTATTTCGCGCACTCGCGTTAATTTTAATTTTAACTCGCGTTTTATTTAAATAACTTCTACGTTTTTGAATTTAGGATACGTTTGTAAAAGTTTATAAAATAAGAAAAACCAAAAACATAAATAAAGTGATAGCTTCTATTTAAGCCGTTTGGCTTATTTTTCTGCTTACGTATAAGCAATTTCTGATTTTAAGTTTTTAGTTTACGTTTTAAAGTTAATTAGGTTTCACGTCATTGTTAATATAGCGTTTCTAAATCGTTTTCATTCCTCATCTCGTAGCGTAATCAATCACAACTCACTTATACCCTTTTCCTGTCCAGATTCACCCGATCACATAACCGTTTTATAACCATCACACCTCGTCGGGACATAACGACCCGGGGAAGCCACTACACTTCAACGGAGATTGGTTTAGGCTGTTTGACTGTTATAGTTGACCATTCACAAGTGGTTGACCAATAATTATCTGACGGTTTAGCAGCAATCACCAGCCTTAATAGTTCCTTTTCCAATGATTCTCCCTCCATAAGGATCATTCCCAAATGCAACTCTTCCGCCAAAATTAGCCTTAAAATCTGACAAGAGCTCCTTTTCTCCTGTCATGCTTCCAGAGCAACCACTATCCACAATAAGATGATCTTTAAGATCCTCTTCTGGGTTGCCCCGCATAAAAATGAAAAGGGTTAGTTTCTATTAGGAACCCAAGCCATTACTGACTTGTGTTCCCCTTGTGGAGTGACATAATCAAATTCTTTGTTAGGAATATAAATATTCGTATGAAAGATTCGGTCACCCCGAGTATAGATTAGCATTGAGTAGCTCGTAGTCTTATTCATATTTGGTTAGTTCGTAGATTAGTTTAAGTAACACCGTGGAGGAAGGACGGGTCTTTACCCACTGTATGCCTAATCCATAGCCCGGGAGTGGGTGTTTTCTTTGTAACTATAAATACCCCTCTCCCACCAAGGGAGAGGGTTGGACCTTTCACTTAATCTAATATTCATCTTGTTTCTCTCTCAAGAAAAGGCTCCCAACTATCTTTCTACATCTCTCTAATCTCTTCATCTAATTCGATCCATAAATCACAAGAACCATACATGTTATGTTTATGAGTATACTACAATTGGTATCAAGAGCCAAGGTTTCATCTTAGGGCCTTGTAGAATCGGATTTGGTGTGGTTTTTGTGTAGTTTTTGTGAGTTAGAAGAGTTTTCTTTGAAAACATCATGGTTTGATCTTTCTAGCGTTATTTGATACGTTATGGGTGTACTTTTGTGATCATTGGTGTTAGTACTACATAGTTTTTCAGTTGGTTATGCTACATCAAACGTGTATTTGAAGTTGGGATTGATTTTGGGGCGTTATTCTTGACTGCGGTTAGCTCTACTATTTTATTTCTTGGTTGCGGTTAGCTATTGGTTCCTGCGGTTTGCTAGTTAGCGGTTACTTTATTGGGTATAAGGACAAAACGCAAGATAGTGACTGTTTTGGACTCTAGTGGGTTGCGGTTAAGTCTCTGTGATTTGCTCCTGCGGTTACTGTTTTGACTTGCGATTTGCTCCTGCGGTTACTGTTGTGACTTGCGATTTGCTATTTGCGGTTTGCTTCTGTTGCGGTTTGCTCCTCTTTGCGGTTACCTTGCCTGATCCTGTGGTTGAATCTGGTTTGCGTTTTGCTAAGGATAGCGATTACCTCTTCATGCGGTTTGCTCATTGTAGCGTTTAGCTCAGTTAGCGATTAACTCCAGTTTGAGTTTACCTTCAGATTGCGATTACCTCTAACTAGCGTTTACCTCTTCTAGTGATTTGCTAAAGTTGCAGTTTGACCAAAGTTGACTTTTTACGTCGAAACTTCAAACGGTCATAACTTTTGAACCGTAACTCCGTTTTCAGCGATTAGCTGTCAAAATGTCCGGAACAGGCTGAATATAGTGAGGTTTCACCACAAAGTTGTGAAACGAATTTTTCGAGGCCCAAATCACCTCCAGAGTGAAGTTATTGAGGTTTTAAGTTTTTAGACCTAATTTTCACCAAATTTTCGAGGCCAAACTTGCATCAACCGAACCAAGATCACAACTAAACAACATCAACTGATCTTCAAGTCCATCAATTGATCATCAACTTCATCTCCAGTCTTCGATGTTTTACGGTTTTGATGAGGCGAAAAATGAACCACTTTTAGGGGGTTATTTAAGTCCGGAATTGAATTTATTTGATCAAATATTACCCTAAACCGTTCCTTTTGTGATTTTAGGTACTTTGGGAGTGAAATCTGGAAAAGGAAGCAATTCAGACGTTTTTGGAGCATAAAAGTGAAGAAAACGCCAAAGACTTAATTTTCCAAGCTGAGAACAGTACCTGACGGGGTCAAGAAGAAAATCATGACGGCGTCAAGAGTAAAAGTGGGGACGACCCAGTACAAACCTGACGGCGTCACAACAAGGGCGTCAAGAGTTAATTTTGTGAGGGCCTGCATAAGGTGTATACATGACGGCGTCAGACCCAGATCTAGGCAGTCCGAGGAACTATTTGGCGGCGAGATGACGGCGTCAGACATTTGTTCTTGACGCTGTCACCTTCTAAACTCTATATATAGTTTTCTATTTTTCATTCATTAGAGAGGAACTTGTGTGGAGAAACCCTAGGGCCGAACTTTAGCTCGTATTTTACAGCTTTTTCAAGGGTTTTCAACCCTTGAATCCTTTCATGTGCTATTGAGATAAGTCTTCTCTTTAATTCAATCAATATGTCTATGTGTTGGTTGTCTATATCTTGTGCTTGTCTTGATTTCAACATGCTAGGCTAGATCTATCTTGTGTTTGCTTGGATCTAATGAAACCTAGATGTTAATTATGTGTTGATTACTTGTTTATGGTTGTATTGGATGAATGATTTCAATGTTAGGCTTAAGAAAACTAGCAGATCTCCATTGTGTAACATGCTTGAACGTCTTAGGAAACATGAACCGATGTGTACTAGGTTTTATTGGTTGTATTTAATGCATGAGTAAATTCTAATGATCCCATGTTAGGAGCTTCTTAGCCGGCTCGACATAGGAGTGAAGTAGGCACTCATAGGATTGGGGAAGTAAGTACGCCACCCCATGAATGGTATTAAGGAATACAATCCGTCATCCACACAACTATAACAAGTAATTAACGTGTAAAAGATATCTAGGGAGTAGTGAAATCTAAGTAAACACATTTCTCCCACATATTGCTCACAACTTTAGTTAAATATAGTTTATTTTCATTTCTAGTATTTTATTTTGATTGCATCTTTAGTATTGGGTTAGTTGACTAGCAACTAATTCCGCCCAAATCCTTCAAACCCGAGATTTTAATTTGCTTTCATCAAAATATAAAAAATACAAAAAGAATCATCCCTAATCTATAGACCTAGTCTTTAGGTTTTCTAATCCTAGCGACACTATTCCTAGCTGAACGATCAATCCCCCGGTACTTGTCATTATACTATACTACATCGATCAGGTACACTGCCTGGTTGGGGTTGTAAGCTTCTCGAGATCCCTCGAGAGGTAAAGCCTGGTGCAAACCCCACGCATCAAGTTTTTGGCGCCTCATCCCGGGGAATAGTTATTGTCTAGGTTAGAATCTCTTTTTATTAGGTCTACTTGCTAGATTCCTTTCTTGTAAGATTTTATTTTTATTTTTTAGGTTATCTTTAGTCTATCTTATTTCTTTGTTTCCTTTGTTCGTAACTCTTCACCACCCGATATCATGGACGATGGGAACATCTCTGAACCCGTCATCCCACCACAACAAAACCCACCACTAGAACCTCTTAGGCCTCGAACCTTAGGAGAGTATTCCCGACCTAGCCACCAAGGCTATCGAAACACTATTGAGCTCACCGGAGCCAATGTGACCCCCTTGCGATCCGACACCATCCGATTGGTGCAAAGCGGATGTGCATTCCATGGACTTCGTTCCAAAGATCCTAATCAACATCTCAAGGACTTCCTTAAAATCGTAGATTCCATAGACCTAGATGTTGCAACTAGATAGACAACCCGATTACGCCTATTCCAATTCTCTCTACATGATCAAGCTAGTCAATGGCTTGAACGTTTACCCGCGGGATCCATCACCACATGGGATGATCTCTCCACTCGTTTCCTTGCTCAATTTTTCCCACCGGGGAGAACTACCAAGCTTAGAAATGACATCTTGATGTTCCAACAACGTCAAGGTGAAACTCTTTATGAAGCATGGACTCGTTTCAAGGACTTACTCCAAAAAGTCCCTCATCATGGCATAGATCTTTGGCTCCAAGTCCAAATCTTTTATGACCATATCGATCTCTCCACATGGTGAGCCATTGACCAATTGGCCGGTGGTAAGCTACGTGATCTAAGTGCGGAACAATCATGGGAACTCATAGAAGATCTTGCTCTCTATGACAACGAAAGTTGGAATGATCCCCGTGATTTGAACAAAACGGTCAAGGCAATATCTTTGCCTTTGAACAATTCTAGCACTCCCGACCGTAGGATCATGGAACTTGAGGACCAAGTCAAGTTTCTCATGAAATCTTACGAAGCTCCTAAGCCTTTAAGCCAAGTGAAAAAAAGCACTTCTTCATGCGAATTATGTAGTGGTCCCCATGACACTGGTGATTGTGTGGAACTCCCCAGAACAGCTTTTGCGGACTACGCATCCTCGCGTACCGACGAAGCGGGAGATAAGTGGTACACTTTCAAACCCGAGCCAAACCCTTACGGTGATTTATACAACCCCTCTTGGAAAAATCACCCAAACCTTAGGTGGAAACAAAATCAAGCCAATTCTTCCAATCCGCCTAATCGTTACCAACCAAACGGTCCACCCTCCAACCGTACTTTCAACAACAATCCTTCTAACAACTATGGTAGTACCAACAATCTTGAAGGATTGATGTCTAAGTTTATGGCATCTCAAGAAGCTCGCATAGCTAGGTTTGAAACCGAATTCAACCAACAACAAACGGAGATGACCAACAAGATAGACAACTTGTTGAAAGCCCTCAACAACCAAGCGTTAACTACACCTAGGAAGGACACTAGGGACGCCAATAACGGAGTCCAAATTAAGGACCCCTCATCATCAAAACATGTCCACTTTGTCAATGTTGTCACCATTAAGCCAATAGATAAGGATATGGAAGAAAGTCACAAAGATGAAGTTGAAATAGAAACCGAGACTAGGGATGAAATTAGGGAAGTTGAGGTTAATAAGGGAGAGGAATTAGAGGAAGTAGAGACTATAGAAAAGCACTTTGATAAGTTGCCCACCAAGGAAGAACGGGAATACCATAAGGATTTATTCGATAGCCCCGAGACACCATATATCCTTGGCACACCCCTTATCAAAATGGGAGACCCCTCTAACATCAACATACCATGCAACATCGGGCATATGCATATATGGAAAGCTTATATCGATCCTAGATCTCCTGTAAACATCATGACTAGGACTTATTACAATTGGGTGATGAAGAAACAACTTGATTATAGGATGATGCCCAATAAGAATTTGATAAGTAATTTTGTAGGAAGAGTGAATGTAGGATCGAAATATTATGTTGATTATGTGGATTGGGAGGTCTTGGATTGTGGAAGTATATGATAAACATGGTTAACAAGTTAGAGAGAGAGAGAGAGAGAGTTGAGAGTGGGAGCCTTTAGTGAGAGAAACTAGTGAATATTAGATTGAAAGTATGAAAAGTCCAACCCTCTCCACATGTGGAGAGGGGTATTCATACTTACAACTTAAACGCCTATACCCGGGCTGTGGATCAGGCATACAGTGGGTGAAGACCCGTCCTTCTTCCACGGTGTTACTTAAACTACTACTAACTAACTAATATCTAAACTAACTACGAGCTAACTTAATGCTTTTACAATAATCAGGTGACCGAGACTTTTACAGGAATATTTGTATTCCTAACAATCTCCCCCTAAGCGAGGTCACCTTTGAAATTAAGCTCTTTGGTCTTTAAGCATTCTTTAGTCTTTGTAGCTCATAGGATCTGATTCTTCACTTTACTGCACACTTTGTACATCAAGCAAGCGAACTTGTGATTTGAGTTCCTTAGTGATATGTGATCGTTGAGCTTCTTTGAGATCATCAGCCACAGTAAATCTCCAAGCTTATCCATAGCAATATTGCCTTCATGTGATGTAGTGACTTTAGGACCATCATGCTCATACCCTTCTGGATCAGGAGACATTGCATTAGAGTTGTGGATCAGGAGACTTTTTCATCAGAGTTGCGGAAACGTTGTTGGTAGTCTCTCAACATTTGTTGTAGCAAGTATCTTATCTTCATTGATAGTGTGGAGGATGTTTGAGCATGAGGTATGGATTGACCCGATTCAGCTGGAAATGGGGGCCATCAACGCCATCTTTATATGTATCCCTGAAATAAAACAGTTAGCAATAAAGATAGAGAACGAATATGGCTTTGTCATTCATTCTACGAGGACAAACTACCCTCCGATTTTGTGAAAACCGACCTGTGATCAGGTAGAGTCTCTTTTAAAGAAGACTCTCCTTGATAGGAATTTCCAGCTTGTAGTAATGAATTTTCCAAAGAATCCACTTTGGAATCTTCATTCTAAGCATGTTCTCATACCGGAACGTCTCAAAGCAGACATCACGATAGAGTGAATCGGTGAATTGATATTCACGGATTGATGAGAAATTGATTTATAGAAATCACTCGCGTGTCATATGATAAACATTTTTGAGACACGACGAGAGTTTTAAGCTTTGAATCACATTTTTTTGTTTGAAAGATTATACATAATCAATGTGCTCGAAAAATTAGTTTGTGAGCACATTGAAAGGTTTTAGCAAAAGTATCCGTCAATCCATATCCTGGAACAAGTTTGATTCAATGTTGAATTGCACCATTGTTGCTTTCCAGTTGTCACTTGATCATTGATCCAAGATGGATCTCACATGTCACCTACCAAGAGCTTGAGTGATGTTCGCTCTAGAAGGATTTCCATCTTCATCGTGAATATTTTTATTTCACTCGGATGTTCTGGCAATACCACAAGGATAATACGTAGGACTCTAAATATTTTATCTTATTTTCCACATTGTGTGAAACAATAAGCATATTTGGAATGTGTGTCCTATTGAGATTTATGGATGATCTCATGGCTCTAGACTCAAAAGTGCGTTTTGATCCGCTCCTGGAGACTGGGGAGGCGTCTCCTGTTTTAGGTATCAACATAGCTCGCAATGAGCGGTCGATACATTGCACAGGGTTCCCCGTGAGATTGAAACAAGCTCTTTTAAGAGAACTTGAGTGGTTGGGAAGTTTGGTGCAGTGCGTCACTGGGCCCATGACGTCTTGTCTTCAATACCGGTGTTACCTTAGTAACCGCCAGTAGATTATGAATTGAACCCGGTTTCCGCCCTAAGGTTGAATATTTGGAGGGCTATTTCTTTTCACCCTTTCTCTTTTCAATTCTTTTTAATTCTTCAACCCCTTCAGTGCTTACCGAGACTTCACCACTAGAACCTTGTTGGGTTTGTTCCAGTCCTAGCTCTATCTCAGTCCGCACTCTTCCCTTTCTCACTTTTCTCCTTTTTTCAATCATTCCTAAGGACTTCTAATCTATCTATGGATTGTCCCTGGGAAGATCCTTCTGGTTCTGGTGGATCATGGGAACTTATACCTAACCTTAACCGTCCTTATAACTCCATGCATAAAGATAAATGGTCGGTCTTAGGTATTCCTTCCACAAACGCCTTTGCTCCCCCTCAATATGTGCATCGATATACGAAAGAGTTTAGCACATATGTGGGAGCCTATTATTGAGTCCAAAAGATCACGTTTGATATCAGATTTCTTATTTAAATCACATTCTCTCCCCCGATCAAAAATTTCAAATCTTTTGAGATTTTGGTTCCCAATTGATTTAAATAGTTTAGAAAACGTATGGGAGAGAAATGCGGTTAATTTTTTTTTTTTTTTTTTTTTTTTTTTTTTTTTTTTTTTTTTTTTGTTAATGTTTTCTGATAAAAGGAACTTTTTCTTGCTCCCCCTCAATTTGTGAGGGAGGTTGTTATGTGTCAGATTTGAAGAGTTTGCAAAAGATTCGAAGGTTTAGCGAAAACTCTTTGAAAATTTACTCATTCTGACACATAACCATCACAAAGCGGATTGTTGCTTTTGTACAAAGTGGGGAGTTTTGATGATACATAAAATTTTGAGAAAATCATTCTCCCCCTCAATCAATGACGGATGTTTAAGACATAAATATGTTATGTCATTGATTGAGTGAAAATTCTTTATCAAAGATTTAGATTCAATTTGATTTTCATTCAAAATCTCATGGTACCACCAAGTTTTGCACAAACACTTTCCGGAAAAAATCATAGAAGGGAAAGTATTTGGCGATAAAAAGAAGATTTCTCTTCTTTATCAAGAAATAATGCACTGAAGCGTACATTAGATCGAGGGTGCATGAATGTAAAGTACTTCACGCTCGGATGAACGGCACCCTTTGCTAGGAATAACCGTCTTTTTGGCGACGTGTTTTCCTCATTTTGAAAAACGGGTTGCTATCTGAAGTAATAGCAAGCCATATTTTTGAAGTGCGGGTTGCAGCCTGAAATGACTACAAGCCATAAGTTTAAGCGCGGGTTACAGCCTGAAATGACTGCAAGCCATTTGACAGAAAATTTTTGGGGAGCGAGATGTTTTAGAAAGCATTATTAAAACATAAAATAACTCTTGCTCACGCATATGTATGACTCCGTGTCATTGTTGAATGACATTTCTAAAGTCGTACATAATATTGATTACACAAGAGACATGTCGCGAGAAGAATCTTTTTGGAATTTTTGAGGTTTTTCAAATTTTTATGGTTTTTATAGGTTTTATATTTCTCTATTAACGTATGTTTTAAATATGTACAAGGATACGAACCAAAATCATTACTCCTCAGCTTCCAGACTTTTCTCCGCTTCCATCATTTGACATGCTGAAGAGTAACGTGAGCACATTTAACCAGGGATTAATTCAGGCATTTCACTCTCCCCTAATTAGTGCTCTCCCCCAATCCTGACAACCTTTATGATGAACACCCACAATAGAAGGAAGACTTTGGACGAACACCCATAATATGAAGAGGTCTTTTGATAACCAAATACATGCCGTCTTTAGTCTTCTAATCACATAGCTGAGAATGTAGAGAAGACTATAGACACGACCTACTTCAAGATTGCCCAATATGGAGGAACAGAATATCAACCATCTTCATCTCACCAAATGCCTTCCAGTAACCTTACATATAACCCATCAGCCCGCAGCGCACACATGAGACGATAACACCCAACCGAGAATAAAGAATAGACTGACGACTCGACCTTCTTCAGTCTTTAGTATAACACCAAAGTAACAAGTTGAACCACTGATCATCTATAGAATGTATCCATCCTTGGATATTAAGCCCTGATCACGTAGACCTGTTGTGCGTCCTTGATGTACACATTCTCTCTCTCCTGATGGTTATGATTAATCATACCATGACGTAACAGTGAAACGTTAATACCAAGGTGACAAGTTGAACCACTGATCATCTCTGCGGCTTTTCAACACCGGAATACACGATTAAGCCCGATCACGTGAACCTTTTGTGCGTCCTTGGTGTACACATTTCTCTCCCCCATGATGGTTACGATTAATCGGAATCATCATCATTATGTGTACATGTAGCCTGATGACGTATACATGAAGCATTGACTAGAAACCCTTTGTTACTGATTGAATCAGCCCGTGAGACGATGTCGATTAGCATTCCATGACCATGTTCTTCAACACCTTGATAGAGAGGAAGAAGTAGTGTTGGAGAACCATGGTTTGTACGACTCCTGAATTGACGTATTCAGGAGTCGTATGACCATTTCTCAATCATCATCTAACATGTAGATTAATATTCACCCTTCCCCCCCCCCCCCCCCTCAAAAATTGCATATGCCAGCCAACTGCAATTTTTGATGATTGAACTAGTGAATATGAATACCATCAACGGTAGGAAGCTCCACTTGATGGTTCTTGAGGACTGACATGTTGTTTATTCACCCTTTCCCCCCCTCAAAAATTGCATATGCCTGTCGAATGCAAGTTTTGGTTGAATAAGTGAATAATAGAATACTCCAATATGCGCCGATCCACTTGAAAACAGAATAAGCACGGAAAGAGCATGAACTTGTTGATGAGAATGGCCATAAGTAAGAAGATTCCTCTTCTTTTGAAGATAAAGTGCACTCAAGCATACACTTTTCTTTTCTTAGATGAACGGGGCCTGAAGTGTTGTCAGCAGACGCCATAATGTTGAAGTACGAGGCCTGCACTGAAGTGTACATACGTCATCTCTCTCTTATCTTCTTCTCTCTGCTAACTCATTACCAACCCCATTATCATTCAGTCGGCTTCTTGTCGTGACTACTGATGGAGAAAAACCCAATATGATGAACTTGAGACTGAAGTAAAGTAACCCGAACTTGTGACTTAAGCTTGCACTAACGTGTGACAAAGAGCGGTGTAGAGAGTTTGTGCAACATCGAATCCCTAAGTACTTTATACTCTTCAACCAACCAACCATCAAGTATAAGATGTACATCACCTCTTGGATATCCACAACTTCGTATGACACTGAGCACTACAACGTGACTCCTTAAAGTGATAGTTATTTTGCAATAGAGAGAAAGAAAAAATAACTAGATATCCAAGTCCTTGTCGTTGTATTGAAAGCTCGAACAAGGATCTCGAAGAATCTTCATCCAACCTCCCCGATATCTTCAGATACTAAGTACACGCACCCATGAAATTTCACTTTAGCCTCAAATAAATAATACTGAACTAACCCCGTAGTCACATCTTGTCAATTCAATGCCTCAATCCAGCCATTTGTGATGTTATGCCTGAACTTTGATAATGGTTTTAACCCGACCATGGTCAAGAGCTCATAGCCCATCATCACGGGATTTTACAAATCTATAGTTTAAACCGAGAAATAAGTTCTTTCACGGGATTTTACAAAACCAAAAAGAAACCGTGAGACAGTAACAGGTTAAATGTGGCATGAATGGTTTGGTTATGGCAAACATCAGTTTGGGTTAAGAATATCATGTGAGAATTACAGATCACATCACAATTTTAAAGTCTTTGTCCAACTAACCAACCTCGAACACAAACAATTGTGACCACATGATGAAGGAACCCGATATACCAATCTTGAAAATGAATTAGAATTACTCAAATTTGTTACCTAAGCTTGCATTGTTGTTGGAAGAACGGTGTATAGAATTTGTGCACCATGCAAATCTTTAAGTACTCAATACTATCTTGACAAAGTATGAGACAATCATCACCTCTTGCGATTATCCACAACGTCATCTACGTGTGACACTGAGTACAATAACGTAACTCCTTTAAGTGATAGTTAACCAGGTCTTCAACCATCCACCCCGACTTCTGGAAACTAGATAACCCAAGTCTTCAACTTACATCATATGCGCGAGCAAGGTATCATTGAAATCCTGCATCCAACCATCCCCGATTTCAAGATAAAATAGGTAGACTCTTTCGTGAAATCCAACTTCGCCCTCAAGCAAGGAATACCAAATTAGCTTCGTGATCATTAGCTTCGTGATCATTTTGTACGGTTGAGCAATCAAAGTGAGAAGAAACATGCGCAAATTCTTAGGAGTGCCCATGACTCATAGTCAGTCCAATCAAACATAGTTGTCTGACCCAGCTGCTTGAATGTCATCCGAAATAGTCGACATCTCAATATCTTCAAACGGGATTTTACAACTTATGTGACTTAAACCGAGAAATGATTCTTTCTAGGGATTTTATTAAAGTCAACAAAAGAAACCGGAAGATATATTCAGCAAGTTAAACTTAGAGAGAGATACCGGATGAGTCACAATTCGCACTAAGTGTCAAGTCGTGACAAGTCAAGTTACAATATATCAAATTGAGATTAGTCAAGTCGTAAGGATTAACTCACAACGTCAGATAACACTTTGATTAATCAAAACGACTTAAGTTACAACAAATCACTGATTGCAAAATGATTAACCAATCACACGAATCTCATCACTTAGTAACTTGCCAATGAGTTAGAGATAGTCGCTAAAGAGTGAGCAAACCTCTAGAGACTGACCCACTAAATCCAGAATTGCTAAAACCGGAACTGCAAAGATTCACACTACTGGAGACGGAATCGCTAGGAAACTTGCGCAAATTCTCCCCCTCAAAAAGGACATCAATGACCTTTTTGCCAAAAACTGAAAGTCTGTGATAGTTGTGAATTTGACATGCGCAAAACAGATACATGGAAGGAGACACATAAACCTACTGCAGAGAAGATGGTGATAAAGACATGCTTGTAGTAACATCTTGCTGGACTCCTCATCAATGATTTAGCAGATTAATGATTCATTGAAGTTCGGAATATGCTAGACCACTGGATGAAATGTTCTTAACTATAGAGTGAGTAAAGGGTTAAAGCACGTCTCTAAACAAATCACCTCCTGTCTTTAAGTCTGACCATCTCTTGAGAAGTTCTTGTACTACAATCCCATTAGAAGCTTGAGAAACAACAATCTCTTGATGAAGCATGATAAAGGACAAGTTAGTGACTTCTACTTGCACTAAAATCGTGATTTAGAACCTATATTGAGCATAACAACGTAACTCCTTTAAATATAGGTAGTGATATATACCCAACCTTCCATCCTTAATTGTATATATCCACTTCTTGAACATCCAAGTCTAATCACCTTAAATATACTCGAGCAAGGGTCACCAAACATCGTGCGTCCATCCACCCCGAGATGTTTGTGACACTAAGTATACCAACCCGTGAATTAGCACACCAACCAAGTCACCGTAATTTCCCAATTCCTGCTGTTCTCGAAGCACAAACTTATCCCGAAGATAATAGTCAGATCCAGTAAGTTTTAATATGTCAAAAACCAAGTCCAGCCTATCAAATCTTTTGCGGGATTTTCTAAAAACATCAAGAGTAACCGCAAAATTAACAAGAACATCTAAGGGTGAGTTGCAATACTAATCTTCAAAACTTAAGTCAACGAAGTCAAGTATCAACTTGATCAAATTGCAGCAAGTCAAGTCGCAGTTTGAAAAATCGCAACAAGTCAAATTGAAGACAACCAAATTGCAATATGTCAAATCGCAAGTGTTAACTCACAACGTCAAATCGCAATTGGTCAAAATGCAATTAGTCAAGTCGTAACAAATCAAAACACAATTTGACGAACCGCAATTAATCAAATCGCAAGTTGTCAACTGTAACTCAAGTCGCAAAAATTAAATTGCTGGCTCACTCAAATCATAGGCATCTACAATGCTGACAAACTTAAAAACTTTGTAATCACGTCGACATATAAATATACCCCAAATACTAGCTGTGACGTGTGTATCCCCGTGAAATTTGCATGACCAAAATACCAATCATTCACCAAAATAAAACTTGTATCCAAATAATTCAGGATAACAATTTTACTTTCAAATGACAGGCCCACCCTTATGTTAGATGCTATCTTTCAGCCCAAGACGCATCCGGATCCAATCCACATGAAGTGATAAACCCGGTCCACATCCACACATATCCATTCTAACCTTACGGGTATTAAAACACAACTCAACCCTAATTACCCTAATATCTTAACTCTAAACACACTCACCTAAATAATCCGCCTACCACCACTTTCTCTCACCAAATACACAAATCTGGATCTAAACAATCACAATAACAAATCCATCTCTTCTCAGCTTATAACAATCAAGAGTCAAGTTTATGCTTCCTTTAATCATACACGCACAACCAGCAATCACAACCACCAATACCCCACACGAGCACCAACCGTCTTTCCTTGACGTGATGAACCTGTTCTAGCACAAGACGTGGGTTTCAAGATGAAGCATAAGAGCTCTCGGGTAGGTTCAAACTGGTAATGCTGTCTAACGTTTTTCATAGTACGAAAAAAAGTTAGACAATAACACAATTGTTATTAGTCTTTCTTTCACTTCGAATATAAATTGAAGTTGTGCCTTTAAAAAAAACTTGATTGATGATGGTTAGTTTCTTTTCGTGTTTTGATCAATAAAGATCCATGGAGGAGTTGTATTAAGCGAAAAGAATCAACTGAGATCTTGATTTTATTTATCTTTTTTGTTCGAGTTTGGATCTGTGATGTGAAGTCTGATCAACGACAAGGATCTGTGATGAAATACGTCGTGTGATTTGACCTTTAATGGTTTGATATGACAGTGAATACCACGACATAATTTTGAGATTCGTTTATTATTTTCTCGTTGCTAGTTTTTCGTTTGATTTCTTAGATCAGTGAGGATTTGCATTCATGTGTTTGTTCATTTGGTCTTCAAGGCTGTTGAAATAGCAAGCTGAGATCTAATGGCTTAGAAGTCTTATTGAAGTGTGATTATGAGAGTTGATGAATTTTGATCTGTTGTTGGTTGTTATGTTGTTTGATAGAGTGGATGGGATTTAGGATATGTGGATCTGTGTTGTTGTAGTATTGTTGTTAATAGCTTCACATCTTTATTTCATTCTTTTTCACACTTGGACTGGTGATGTTATATTAAGCAGAAGTCACAAGAAAGATCTTAGGTGTTATATTTTAGGTAGATGTCTTTATTTGTTTCTGCTTCATCTTATTCATTGGAACAAACCGCAAGTCTAGGTAACCGCACGTCGAGGTAACCGCAACCAGAAAGTTAAACGCAGGGACAAGAATTAAACGCAGTACCAACAGTTACCCGCAAACTTGTGTGAACCGCAAGTTAATGAGATAACCTCAGGTTTTTGAGGTAACCACAGTATACAATAATACAAACCAGTCACTATCAAGTCTTGTTGTCTTATTCCCATATAGATAATGAGCCAAAGCAAAGTACAAAACACAACAAACCACTCCTAAGAAATGGAGGAAACCGCAACAAAGAACAAACCACCAATGAGCAAACCGCAAGTAAGAAAAACGAGCCAAACACAACATAAAACACCAAACAGTTGATCAAAACCACCGATCCAAATGATAAATTAAGTATCTCAAATACCATCATACATGAGAATACAATAAAATCACAAAAGTAAACCACAAAAAATCAAACCAAGGAGCTAACAGCCTATAACATTCGAACCAAGTACAAATTCGAGAACACACGATCCCTAAGATGAAACCATGGCTCTTGATACCAATTGTAGGATCGAAATATTATGTTGATTATGTGGATTGGGAGGTCTTGGATTGTGGAAGTATATGATAAACATGGTTAACAAGTTAGAGAGAGAGAGTTGAGAGTGGGAGCCTTTAGTGAGAGAAACTAGTGAATATTAGATTGAAAGTATGAAAGGTCCAACCCTCTCCACATGTGGAGAGGGGTATTTATACTTACAACTTAAACGCCCATACCCGGGCTGTGGATCAGGCATACAGTGGGTGAAGACCCGTCCTTCTTCCACGGTGTTACTTAAACTACTACTAACTAACTAATATCTAAACTAACTACGAGCTAACTTAATGCTTTTACAATAATCAGGTGACCGAGACTTTTACAGGAATATTTGTATTCCTAACAGTGAAGGGATTGCTTGTGATTATAGGTAATTTCACTTATGAGATCGATTTTATGATAGTAGAAGATACTCGTCCGGTGATAGATGATTGCCTAAGCCAAATAATATTCAGAAAACCATTTGTTGAGGCCACTAGGATGAGTTATGATCCGACTTTAGGGATAGTTAGGTTCAAGGAAGAAAATGATGAGATTGCCTACCAAATGCCATACAAAATTGAGCAATACTGCCTTCTCTCTAATATAGAAAAGGAACACAAGCAAGCAGCTTATTATAGGAATGATGAGGATAGACGTAGAGGAGTAGAGTATGTAAAGAATAGGATGCTTCGTTTCTACAAAGAATGCTTGCAACTAGGTCCTTACAAAACTGGCTTAGAAGACGACCTAGAGAGTGAAACCAACGATGAGGTCACGTAGTAACCCATGACCTTGAGTCTAGCTACAAGACTCGTAAATAAAGAAAAGCGTTTTTTGGGAGGCAACCCATGTTTTGTGTGATTTTTATTTTTGTTTGATTGTTATTTGCTTCCGTATGCATGCTTTATTTTTATTGTTGGTAGATCATGTTTCAAAACTAAATAGTGAAAATACTTTACTTTGTTGTTTTGCCTAGTCTTAACTTCACCTAAAGGTATTTTTGCAAAAGATAAGTGTAAGGGGAAACTCCAAATATGTTTTTAAGAAACAAACCGATCATGATTCTCCACAATATTAAGTGAACATGTATATTCATATTTGTTAGAGTCAAATGCTTGTATCGAGTCATAATGAAGTTTTGCAGGATTTTCCAGCAAGTAGAACCAAGTTTTTCCAGAAATTTTCCGGAAACTTAACATAAGAATTTCTGCAAGTCACTTCTGACGGCATCATGAGTTTACTCTTGACGGCGTCACGTGTAAAAATCTGGAAATTTTACTAGTTTTGTTTTTCTAACGGAGTCTTAAAGTTTTTGTCGAATTATTAGTTTTATAATCTCCAGGAAATCTGAAAACATCATTCCACAAGCATTATATCTTATTTTGTTTTCTAGGATTTAGTAACATATGTAGATTGCCGCCGATTTTATGCGAGGTTGCCTTGTCTGTTTTCTCAGGATTTACAGGTTATGTATGACAAGAAGATGATTTATTTTTCTGGAAGGGAAGCTTTGATTGTTCATTTTCTTGGAGGAAGATCTAACCTGGCTACCTTATTATCCATACCGAGCAAATCAGGGGAGTATTTGATTTCATTCTTTTTACTTATTTCACTTTTACATTCTTTACTTGAACATTGGGGACAATGTTCATCCTAAGTGTAAGGGGAGGGTAAAATGATGATACCTTACAAATACACTTTCGCTTGAGTTTGTTTGTTTGATAGTAGATGTGTAATAAAACTATGAGAAATACTTGTTAGTGTAATTTTAGCGCCAAATTTAAAATTTTTTACAACATTTAGGAGTGAAACTTTAGCCATAGCAAGCGTCTCATGGATAGGAGATTGTATGACTAGCACATAACCGCATCATTCAGAAAAATTTTCCACCTAAATATGTGAGGTTCGCCTTTAGATTTGATAGGAAAAGCATTTACTATTAGTGCTTATGAGTGTACCGGTAGCATTTAGATTCTAGAACTTGCGTTAGTGATGCATCCCGAGACCGCTAGTGAGACTACATTCGTGTAGTAGGATTTACTACATGATAAGAGGCATTAGGATCACGCTTGTGTTAAACTCGTATCATAATTACTTGACCATTTAAGTCATATTACTTGGCTAGTTATGTCAATTGATTTTTCCCACACCTTAGCGTTGTATTCATTTTTAGTACACGAAACCCCTAGTACACCCCTCCGAGCCTATCTTTTCGTTTCTAACTTTAAGCATTTTACTTAAAGGAAGAATTTGTTACACCCCACTTAAATGTACACCCAAATCGCCTTAGCCTTCCGTGTATGCGCTCATTTTTAGAGCATTATTGTTATTTGTTAAACCCTAAGTTAATTATCTAATTGATTACATGGTTGCTAAGTCGAGTCATATCCTTGTACACATTGTTTTGGGACGATTGGGACTCATGGGTAAAGTACTTATTTTATGGAGTAATGGGGAGGAACATCATTTATTACCCCCATATGTGCGTTAATCTTAAAAGTACTCCAAGTGTTTTGATTTTCTTAATTCGAGTCATTAGATTAGTTTATTGTAGAGTATGTAAAAATTCAAGTGTAAGGGGAATGTTCATTCCCTATGATGTATTATTTTGGATGGTAGGGTAAGAGTGTATGCAAAAAAAAAAAAAAAAAAAAAAAAAAATCGAAAAAAAAACAAGAAAAAGAAAAAAAAAAAAAAATAGAAAAAGAAAAAGAGAAAAAACATACGGACTACCATCCCTTTTCATTCTATGTTCATTTTATGTTTTTGTTATTTTTCATTTATTAGCTTAAGTCGAGTCTAGTCTTGGCTTAGCAACGCCATATTGTACATGTAATTAACCAAGATTGTTAACTCGCCACCAGTAAAGACTGCTTATATCCAACAAAACCATGGATTTCATATCCCTACACCTAACGTTACAACCCTTTAAAAGACCTCTTTGATAGTTTATCCTAGGTGCTTACGCTATGTGGTGGAGGTTTGATCCTTTCCCAAGCCTATGGTAATCTATTTTGCTATGACAGGTAGTAAGAGATATCTTCCGTTTCCATATTGTAATTTATACTTTATTACACCCGAGAGATGTGAGTATCTAAACACTATTTGTGAGGTGCTAGTATATGACCTCCGTGGTTGTCTTTGGTCTTTAGTGGAACGATTATTTGTTGTAATTACTTTTATATTAGTGTTAAATGACCCCTAACTTGTATTTTGATTAGAATGAAAAATGAACCACTTTTAGGGGGTCATTTAAGCCGGAATTGAATTTATTTGATCAAATATTACCCTAAACCGTTCCTTTTGTGATTTTAGGTACTTTGGGAGTGAAATCTGGAAAAGGAAGCAATTCGGACGTTTTTGTAGCATAAAAGTGAAGAAAACGCCAAAGACTTAATTTTCCATGCTGAGAACAGTACCTAACGGCGTCAAGAGGAAAACCATGACGGAGTCAAGAGTAAAAGTGGTGACGACCCAGTGCAAACCTGACGGCGTCACAACAAGGGCGTCAAGAGTTAATTTTGTGAGGGCCTGCATAAGGTGTATACATGACGGCGTCAGACCTAGATCTAGGCAGTCCGAGGAACGATTTGGCGGCGAGATGACGGCGTCAGACATTTGTTCTTGACGCCGTCACCTTCTAAACTCTATATATAGTTTTCTATTTTTCATTCATAGAGAGGAACTTGTGTGGCGAAACCCTAGGGCCGCACTTTAGCTCGTATTTTACAGCTTTTTCAAGGGTTTTCAACTCTTGAATCCTTTCATGTGCTATTGAGATAAGTCTTCTATTTAATTCAATCAATATGTCTATGTGTTGGTTGTCTATATCTTGTGCTTGTCTTGATTTCAATATGCTAGGCTAGATCTATCTTGTGTTTGCTTGGATCTAATGAAACCTAGATGTTAATTATGTGTTGATTACTTGCTTATGGTTGTATTGGATGAATGATTTCAATGTTAGGCTTAAGAAAACTGGCAGATCTCGATTGTGTAACATGCTTGAACGTCTTAGGAAACATGAACCGATGTGTACTAGGTTTTATTGGTTGTATTTAATGCATGAGTAAATTCTAATGATCCCATGTTAGGAGCTTCTTAGCCGGCTCGACATAGGAGTGAAGTAGGCACTCATAGGATTGGGGAAGTAAGTACGCCACCCCATGAATGGTATTAAGGAATACAATCCGTCATCCACACAACTATAACAAGTAATTAACGTGTAAGAGATATCTAGGGAGTAGTCAAATCTAAGTAAACACATTTCTCCCACATATTGCTCACAACTTTAGTTTAATATAGTTTAATTTCATTTCTAGTATTTTATTTTGATTGCATCTTAGTATTGGGTTAGTTGACTAGCAACTAATTCCGCCCAAATCATTCAAACCCGAGATTTTTAATTGCTTTCATAAAAATATAAAAAATACAAAAAGAATCATCCCTCATCGATAGACCTAGTCTTTAGGTTTTCTAATCCTAGCGACACTATTCCTAGCTGAACGATCAATCCCCCGGTACTTGTCATTATACTATACTACATCGATCAGGTACACTACCTGGTGGGGGTTGTAAGCTTCTCGAGATCCCTCGAGAGGTAAAGCCTGGTGCAAACCCCACGCATTAGAATCTATTTCTCGGTTTAAATCATAGAAGTGTAAAATCCCGTGCACGTCCACATCATTTCAAATTCTTCAGATTCAGTCATACCTGAGATACTTAAATTGTACGACATGATCGATGTACATAAGACTTCCAACCCTTCACAACAATTTAACGTGTTTGAGTCTGATAATGCTAAAATGGAATCTCGGTGCTCGAAGTCTCAACAGAATGAACTCTATCAGCCAATTAAATTGCCCGATAATGCAAAGGATAGTTGCATTGAATGTTTTCGATTACTTCTTTCACATCTCAAGGTTCTCTTTGCACAACCTGGATACTCGGTTGGTTACAATCGTGCATTCGCAACACTCTTCTGTCAAAAGGTTGAGACCTTCACAGGCGAAATGACTCTATACTTAGATCAACTCCAACAACAACTTAAAAAAGGTGAATTTTCTGAAGTAAGATCTATGGCTGCATTTTGTGTGATCAACAACCAACTCCAAGCGTTCATTGATTCGCGATTCACGGAGGAGTATGATCATGAGAGTCAAATGACGAAAAAGGGCTTTGCTACTCACACCGGAATCGAGGTTGACGTGTTCAGCGTCACACTACTCCAACTCATGGGTAATGTGAAGGAGTACATTATGGAAAGAGCACAACACAAACTCAAGTATGAAGACAAGGTGAAGGCATGTCGGGTGCAATCAAGTGATGGTATTGTGGATTCGGCTAAAGCATCGGGTGTTGGGAGAGTAGTCACCGATGACAGAGGATCAGAGACTGATAAGCTTGACTCTACCAACAGTTTAATCACTCTTGCTACAAAGGATGTGGATGTATATAACAGACCAATGAAAGAACATGCTTCATGTGCTAAGGTACTCAAACTGAATGACATGGTCGATAAACATGAGATTCCCAACAAAGTACAACTGACAAACGTTGTTGGCTCAAATACTGCTAATATGGGAAATAGCGATATTTTCCCATGTGAACAATATGTGAAACACAACGAAGAGTCAGTTGTACCAAGTAGTGCATCTTCTGTTGTCGATAATGATTGTGATTTGCATGAGCACACTGTTTATATCCCTGATGACACCCTAACCACTAGGATTAATATTCTTAAGGATCAAGTTAGGTGTTATGAACAACATGCAAAATTTGAGCTAACTGAACGTGAACAGAAAATGGATTGACAAATGCATGCATATATAACTGAACGTAACTTAAAGGAAGAAACATTGAAACAAGAGTTAAAATCTTTACAAAATCAACTTGATCAAACTGTCAAACGTGAACAGGAGATACAAAAGAGTATGATTACTCAAAAACTTGATTTTCAGGATAAGGAAACAAAACTCTTAAATGATTTTTCCAGACTTAAGACGTTAAAGAACAAGCTTGAAAACAAGTTGTACACACAAGGCCAAACCATTCAAACTGCTCAAATGATGCAAAAGCATAGAAAGTTGTGTGATGAAAACAGTGAAAAGGATGTAGGTGAACCCAAATCTAATTGGCTTAGGAGTGTTAGAGATTCCCAACCTGCATTATATGATGCAAATGTTATGCTTAAGCCTGGTCATGCCCCTCCTGATGTGCGATCCGATGATGAGACCAATGAGATAGAAGATTGTTAGAAATGAAGCTGAGCGATATTTACGTGAATTGGAGTAGACAACTAGAATGCATAAAGTGCAGGGACTACTAATGTAATATTGTAAAAGTTGTCTTTTGTAAGGGTTGTAAGGCCTATAAATACCTCTCAAGGCTTCACTTGAGAGGTGTGGGTGTGCAACATAATTTATAATAAGAAAAATATCTTTGTTTCACCTCACCTTCTATCTACTTTCTCTCTCTAGAAACATGGCATATTTTGATCAACCTCGTCCTCCAGAAGGTGATTCTTGGGTTCTACAATTGGCATCAGAGCTAACCGGGGGCGAATCGTGGTGTTTTTGGGTGAAAAAATCGTGTTTTTGGGTAAAAAAGCGGATCTGGTACTGTTCATCGTGGTGTTTATCGAGTTAGGGTTATTCTGTCAAGTTAGAAAAATTTCGAGTTAGAAATTTTTTTTATCGAGTTAGGATTTGATCTTATCGAGTTTGGAGATCTGCTTATCGAGTTTGAGATATGCTTATCGAGTTTGAGATCATGTTATCGAGTTAGATATGTTTTGCCGAGTTAGGCATGGCTCAACCTAATCGTTTATCGAGTTAGGTTTATCGTTTATCGAGTTAGGGGAAACTCTGCCAAAATTTCATTGGACTTATCGAGTTAGAGGATGCTATCGAGTTAGAAATGGTTATCGAGTTAGAGGATGCTATCGAGTTAGAGATGGTTATCGAGTTAGAGGATGCTATCGAGTTTGAGATGCTTACCGAGTTAGGGAGTTAGGAGCTTTATCGAGTTAGACCAAAAAAAAAAAAAAAAAAAAAAAAGAGTTTTTTGGCGGGAAAATTTGAGTAAAATTTATTTTTGAGAGGAGACTAAACGTTCAATTTTTACGCGAGATTTTAATTTTGATATAACGTTGAAAATTTTGGCCCGAAATTCAAATTTTAAGGCCAAAATTCAAATTTTTCCGATGAAATTTTGCGTAAAAATTTTTAATACTCAAATTTTTCTGGTAACCTTTGCATTGTATTTCTTAGTGATTTCCAAATTTTGAGGGAGAAAATTTTCCAATTATATTTTTGGAGGGAAAATCCGAAATCACTACGAATCAACGAGATGGAATGTCAAGCTTCACCAAAAACACACCACGAATTGCTTAAAAGATCCTGATCAAGATTCACCAAAAATCAATGGCTAAATTTTGAACGTTATCAAAAAGTGACTACGGGGATAATTTGTTTATTACTTATTTGAGCTTGAAGTGACGTTTCACGGGTGCGTGTACTTAGTATCTCAAGGTCTAGGGGTTGGTTGGATGAAGACTTTTGAAGATCCTTGTTTGAGCATTCATGGGATAGTGATTAAGACTTGGACATCTAGCTATGTGTGAGATCTATAAACGCATAAGTTGGTTCTTAATGCTCACAATAGCTATCACTTTAAGGAGTTACGTTGTAGTGCTTAGTGTCACACAAGGTTGTGGATTGTTCAAGAGACGGATATACAATAAAGGATGGATGGTTGGGTATATGCCACTACCTATATTGTAAGGAATAATGTTGTTGTGCTCAGTATAGGTTCTTAACCAGGATAGTACAAGTATAAGTCACAAGTCTGGGAATTTTACTTCACACTCAAGTTTGTCATATCGGGTTGTCTCCACACGTGGTCACTTACTATTAGCCAATGGAAGAGAGGTTGATCTGAGATGAATTGTAGAGAGAATAGTTATTGCCATTTCACTCATGGGGTATTGATTTGTATGTTGCTTCCAGTTGATACGTTTATGTACACATATTTATGATGATTCCGAGAGATGAAATGTGTACATCGAGGCTTTTATTGAAGATCTGGAAGCATTCTAAGTGAGTTGAAGATGACAATATGATGCTCTCCAAACAAACCTGTGAAGAAGTTACATATTATCAGTCTAAGATTCATTTTCCGCTGTGCATAAGACTGAAGATTATCTGGGCAGAATTCAAAGATACTTCTTCAACAAGCATCAAGGTTATATCAAACGGGTTGTCTATTTGGGAGGGAGCATGTAAAAGAAAATGGTTTACTAATTGGGAGGGAGTAATAACCCAATTAGATTAGCATGTGATTCGTCTACAAGTAAACAAAGACTGTTGGGGATATTTATGAAGAAAAGAGCTATGAAGTCCTACTCAGCATTGTTGCGCTTACTTTGATTGTTTTATTTTACTTGTTAGGAATCACTGTAACCAATTCACGTATATCTCCAGCTGGAGGGAGATTGTTAGAAATGAAGCTGAGCGATATTTACGTGAATTGGAGTAGACAACTAGAATGCATAAAGTGCAAGGACTACTAATGTAATATTGTAAAAGTTGTCTTTTGTAAGGGTTGTAAGGCCTATAAATACCTCTCAAGGCTTCACTTGAGAGGTGTGGGTGTGCAACATAATTTATAATAAGAAAAATATCTTTGTTTCACCTCACCTTCTCTCTACTTTCTCTCTCTAGAAACATGGCATATTTTGATCAACCTCGTCCTCCAGAAGGTGATTCTTGGGTTCTACAAAGATAGAACTAGAGAGAAATTGGCTGAAAAATTAAAGGATCCTTGGTGCATTGCAAACAAAATTCTGTACAAATATGATTACTTTGAAGATAATCGATTAGCTCTTTTTGTCCCTCAAAAAAGGTTTACCCCAGAGCAAATATCTTGGAGTTTTGACCTTGTAAGAATGAAAGCAGAAAGAATAGTGGGTGAAACTCGTACCATGTTTAAGATAGCTAAACCAACGTTATACCCATTGAATACACCCAGACATCTTGTCCCTTTAACTATCCCCACACAAAATAATACTCTAATTGCTCTATATGTTCTTGGTCAATTATTCACTGATTTTGAAAAAAAATGTAAAAAGAGAATTACGCCAACGGGTATTACTGAAGGGGAAAGGGGTTTTGAACAAACAAAGAGTTGTTATTTAACTGAGGTCATGCCATTCTTTAAACTTCTCAAGGAACATTTTGAGGGTCTTCAAAAAACCTTAAATAAAGATGTTGATAATATGAAAAAGGTGTTTAAAGAAGTGGAAAACGAGGGAAAACAAACTGCAACAAATCTTCAATATAGTGAAATTGCGAGGAAAAATGCTCTTATCATGAATGATACCTTGATTGCTAAAGGTGTTGCTCAAGATGTATTCTATACTGCCACTGATTATGCATTAACTGCTTGTCAGTTTCATGAAATGTCTGTTGCTTTAAATGTTCTCCAGAATCGTGTTGTTGAGCTTGAGGGGGAGAATTTCAAATTCTGTGAGAAAATTCAAAACAATGACCATGATAACATGGTCAGGCATTTGTCAAAACTAGAGGTTGATAATCTTAATTTGCAATTAAAGTGTCAACATTTAGATGAAAGAATTAAAATCTCAAATGCCAAGACATCTTCGGATGCTCCTGAATTTGATGCATATTTTGAATTAGCCAAACGTGATGAAAAAATTCAAGCTCACACTAACACGATTCGAAAATTGAGGGTCCAAATTGACCAATTGAAGTCAAACAAGAGTGATGTGATTGGCACTCAAAAACCACAGTCTATAGATTCTCAGAATTTTCAATTTCAAGATACCATTAATAAATTGCAACATGAAAATGATTGGTTTCGAGCTGAAAATTCAAAAGTTAAACAACATTACAAAGAGTTATATGATTCAATTAAGATCACACGTGATAAAAATAATGAAAAGATAACTTCTTTGCTTAAAGAAATTGAGAATCTAAAGACTCAGGTGAAAGGGAAAATGCCAATCATCACTTGTGATAATGTTGTTCAAAAGGTTTCTGCTTGTAAAAAGTACGCAATTGATGTTGTGTATATTCCTCTTCCCCTTAGGAATAATAAGTTAGTTCATAGTGACTATCTTAAACATCTTAAGGAGTGCCTTGACTTGCTTTGTGAAACCATTGAAGAGGATAGGATTGCAAAACCACTTGATGATGCTATTGTAGGTACCTGCTTTCTCACTAATAGATCTCATGAACTCTTAGAATATGCTATTGGTACATGTCCTAAGATTGATAGCAAGCAAGATAGGTCATCTGCTTCATCCTCTAAGTCAACAAACAAGCATGTTACCTTTGCTGAACCTTTGGAAACTTCAGATCCCAACACATCAAAACATGTTCAGCAACTAGAAGTGAAAAAGACTAAGTTTCCCATCAATCCTTCTATAGGAGTTAATAGTGACACTAAAGCTAGAAAGTCAAAACCAATGAGAAATATAAAGAAGGATAAGACTTCACCAGCTAAAAGTGTTCCTAAGACAAAAGTAGAAGACCACATGAGGAACTATAAGTCTAATTTGAACAAAAGGAACCATAATTCAAATACTAATTCACTTTGCAAAACATGTAATAAATGCTTAATCTCGAGTAATAATGATAAATGTGTTGAGAAATTTCTGAAGTTGTTTAACAAACCCCTAGTTAAGAAAGTTTGGAGAGCTAAACAAATTAAGCAAATTTGGAAAGCAGCAGGAACACTGTTTGCCAATTTTGGTTATCAATGGAAGCCCACTGGAAGGAAATTCACTTTAGGAGAACAGTGCCCTTTAACTAGGATAACTAATTCTAAAGTAGTGCCTATTAAGGAATGGAAGCCAACTGGTAGAACTTTCCCTTTGGAGACACAATGTCCTTTAACTAGGCCAATTGCATCTACTAGTGAAATTTCCACCATAGAAACGAATGCACCTAAGGTCTTAGTGGCTCCAGAACTTGTTTGCACTAACCAACTGGAACCCAACTCAAAATGGGGATCCGACACTCCAAATTTTCTGCTCTCTTCTGTTTCCAAATGCAGGTCGTACATTTCGTCCTTTGGTATTTGGACTCAGGCTGCACAAAACATATGATTGGGGATCGCTCAGTGCTCGAGAATTTCGTGAATAAGTTTATCGGGACAATTAGATTCGGGAACTACCATTTTGGGGTAATTATGGGTTATGGAGATTATGTTTTTGGTGACTGCTAATTTCCTGGGTATACTACGTGGAAGGACTTGGGCATAGTCTGTTCTCTGTTGGTCAATATGTTGATTCCGATCTTGACGTTGCCTTCAGAAAACACACATGCTTCGTCAGAGAATTGGATGGTATTGATCTTCTTAAAGACAGTCATGGCACTAATCTATACACCTTTTCTATCGAAGACATAATGTGATCCTCTCCTATTTGCTTTCTCTCAAAGGCCTCAAAGAACAAATCGTGGCTATGGAAACAAAGTTTTAATCACTTGAACTTTGGTACCATCAATGATCTTGCTCCCAATAATCTTGTATGAGGTCTACCCAAATTAAAGTTCGATAAGGAACATCTTCGTTCGGCTTGTCAACTGGGCAAAAGAATGAAGCATACTCACAAACCCAAAATTTTCAACACCAACATGGAAGCTCTTTACATCCTTCACTTGGACGAAGGCAGACCAATGAGTGTGTGGAGTATTATTGGGAAGTAATATGTACTCGTTGTTGTCGACAAATGCTCTCGATTTACATGGGTAAAGTTTTTGAGAACCAAGGACGAGACTCTAGAAGTTATCATAAAAATTATCTAATAGCTGCTAGTAAGACTCTAAAAAACCATCAAAATCATCCAGACAAACAATGGAACGGAGTTAATCAACAAACAACTTGGTCAATTCTACAAAAGTATTAGCATCACCCACCAGAAAAGTGTTCCATGCACTCCTCAGTAGAATGGAGCTGTTGAAAGACGAAACTGTTCTCTTGTAGAAGTTGCACGAACTATGCTAATATTCTCCAAGGCACCGATGTTCCTATGGTCGGATGCAATTGCTACAGCTTATTACACCCAAAACCGATACTTGATACATACTCCTCACAACAAAACTCCATATGAGCTGATACATGTCAAGAAACCGGATCTCTCCTGTCTATATGTGTTTGGTGCTTTATGCTACCCTACGGATGATAGTCAAGATTTGGGAAAGTTAAAAGCTAAAGCTGGTAGTGGATTCTTTGTTGGTTATGCTCCTGATGGTAAAGGATACCGAATCTACAACAATCAAACCAAATAAATCTTGGAAACCATTCACGTAACATTCATTGAGCTGACTGAGCATACGACTCCTATACACATCAGTGCAGGACCCGCGTCTAAACTTTTGTCCCCTGAACCAATCAGTTCAAGCCTTGTACAGTATTCAACGCCTGCAGTTCTCTATGTACCTCATAGAAGTGAGCATTTGAAGATCTTATTTGAACCAATGATTGATGATTATTTTGAGATACCTACTGATGATACACTGACACCACCAGCTGCTGCTGCTCCAGTTCTGTATTACTCAAATGGTCCATCAGTATCTACTTGAATTAATCATGATGCTCCATCTGCTAGTTATTCACCATCATCATGAAATCTTCAATCTCCTTCTGTACATCAAGGCACTGCAGTCGACAATTCTTTTAAAGTGAATTCATTTGCTCCTCTTGGGTATCCTCTATTCAAGAACCTATTTGCTCATGAATCTTCTTCTGAGACACCTTCTTCAAGGGATACAAACATTACTTCTTCAGGTTCCCACCCTCAACCACATCAAAATCTCAGATAACGGACCGATGATCATCCGATTGATAACATTATTAGGAATCTTTATCGACCGGTGTTCACACGAAGGCAACTTACCACCTTTGCCTTGTGGTGCTTTTATAATTCCATACTATCCAAAGTCGAACCTAAAGATGTCAAGACTGCTATCTCTAAAGACTGTTGGGTTAATGCGATGCATAAAGACTGTTGGTACTATATCCAGACTGTGCGATGATTATTGCTCTAAGTGGATCTTCAAAGTGAAACTTGATGAGCATGATGTCATTTTGAAAGCAAGGCAAGGCTTGTTGCTAAGGGATATCGTCTAAAGGAAGGCATTGATTTTGAAGAATCTTTTGCTTCGGTTGTTCGTATTGAAGATCTCTGAATGTTTCTCACCAATGCTGCAAGTCAGAACATGACGGTCTATCAAATGGATGTGAAAAATTGCATTTCTAAATGGCGAGCTGAATGAAGTAGTTTATTTCAGTCAACCTGAAGGATTTGTGGATCTTGATCGTCCTACCCATGTCTATCGTCTGAAAAGGGCTCTATATGGTCTAAAGCAGGCGCCTAGGGCATGGTATGATACACTTTCAAAGTTTCTCCTGGTTAACAGATTCTTCAAAGGTGTGGTGAATTAAATTGAGAAAGGGGTAGTGGAACCTTTACTTCGTGAGGACAGAATATCAGCAGGCGGATTTCTTCACAAAATGAAGAGTCATTCGCCAGTATCACTCTAATGTCTTCAGGAAGAAAATGAAGAGTAATGGATTTGCTTCACATATCTTTTGTACATAGTTTAAAACAAAAAGAAAATAGAAAAATATAAAACCTATAAAACCATAAAAAAATCTGAAAAAATCCTAAAAATCCAAAAATATTCTCCTCACGACATGTCTCTTGTGTAATCAATATTATGTACGTTTCTAGAAATGTCATTCAATAATGACACGGAATCATACATATGCTTGAGCAAGAGTTTTTCGTTTTTCAAATAATGTTTTTTTAAAACATGTCGTTTCTCAAAACATTCTTCAAAGTTATGGCTTACAGTCTTTTCAGGCTGTAACCCGGACTTCAAATCATGACTTGCTATTACTTCAGATAGTAACCCGTTTTTCAAAAATGGGGAAAACTCGTCACAAAAAAGACGGTTGTTCCTTTTACTGGGTGAAGTTCACCTGGGCATGGATTACTTTATATCCATGTTTCCTCGATCTAATGTACGCTTCAGTGCATTATTTCTTGATAAAGAAGAGAAATCTTCTTTGTATGCAAATGATTTTCATTCTATGATTCTTCTGAAAATTATTTGTGAGACACATGGTGGTAATTTGTTGTTTGATATTCTATCAGATTTGGATTGTTCATAAAAATTTGTCACTTAATCTAATGATTACAACTCCTTCACTAGAATACGGGTCATTGATTGAGGGGGAGAGTGGTTTCAAATTTTATATCATCAAATGGATTTCTTGGTTATCTGATAATTGTTAGAAAAAGGTTTTGTAGTTAATGGGGTATTAGTTGAAGAGGAACTTACTGAGCTTTATCTTTATTGGCCAAATGTGTTAGTTGCTAGAAAGTTTAGGGCATTATGTGCAATTTGCTTATAGTTTCCTAGCTTTATGTAACTATTAAGTTCATTTGTGTCACTTTGGAATCCTCGTATAATCCCCTAAATACTTTAAAACCCAAAATCTAAAACAAGCTAGATAACCAATGTGTTTGATGTTCTTGTTTTCTCCTCTGGCATTTGTATGATCTGATTGAATGAGTATTGCATGTTGTTAGCTGATAATTGCTCAACTTACTGTTGATTATGTGCTTAAGTTTTCAGGATTTGCTTGGTATGTAGCTACCGAGCTAAAATCTAATTCCTAAGCTCCTGATTTAAAAGTTGAAATATGTGTGAATTGCCATGTTAGTGATTGATGTTTATGTCTAATAATGGCTTGCAATGAATATTTATGATTGCTAGTTACTTTTTAATGACTAGATAGCATCTTGATGAGTTGCTTGAACGTGGTTTGATCATGATATATATATATATATATATATATATATATATATATATATATATATATATATATATATATATATATATATATATATATATATATATATATATAATATATATATATGGTATTATGAGTAGGCTTGCTACTACGTGGTAGCGGTTAATGAAGAATGAATCTGTATGTATGTATATCTGTGTTGATATTCTTATGCAGATTCCATGTCCAATATGAATGTGCCTGCTCCCGCTCTAACCATATGATCAGACGTTCACACTCTACTAACTGGTTCTGAATTCATCACAACAACAACGTCGGCAGCAACAACAACAACAACACTTTCATCATCACCACCACCTTCACTTCAACAAAGCATTACTATTCTGGTCCTGCCAAGTGGGGATCTACAATTTTTTTGAAGTTTTTGTTGGTGGATGGATAATTGATGTTGACTAGTGACTCATTCATAGAAGCAAAAAGGTCAATATCATTTGTGTCATAATTGTTATCTTGTGCATTCCAAAGTAGTGTAATATCAAATGTTAGGTGTCAGAGTATGAATTTTTCATGAGTTTCTCGTTAAACTCTAAATCATTTAAAAACTCATCATTTCTGACACATAACATGCTCCCTCAAGGATTGAGGGGGAGCAAATGTATCGTCTCATAATCAGTCATTCTTAAATTTGACCACATTTTTCTCCCAAAATCTTTAAACGTATTTAAATCACTTGGGATCACAAATCTCAAATGGTTTGAAATTTTTGATCGGGGGAGAAAATGTGATTTAAATATGAAATCTGATTAAAATGTGATATTTTGGACATAATTGTAAGCTCTCCCATATGTTCTAAACTCTTTTGTACATCAATGCACATATTAAGGGGGAGCAAATGGTTTGTGGTGGTTAAAAGGACTTAGCATCTCATGTGAGTGCATCTCAGGCTTAACCAATGAATTTACGGAACATATAATGCCAGGAATCGAAAGGACTAGTCCTGGACGGATAATAATTTCAAGCTGGTTTAACCAGTGATGTAAGTGTGTCTCGAAGAGGACTTGTCTTAGTAGAGTGTACCGTTTCGAGAAACCTTTTGTGGATTTGATCGGGCCGGGTAATAACTTCAAGCTAGTCTAACTAGTGATGTAAGCGTGTCTTGAATGCCCGTTCATGTTCACTAAAGGTTGATCAATTCAAAAGTGCAAACTCTTCCCGACATGTGCAAATTTTCTAATCAAAACATACAAGCACATGTTAAGGGGGAGCATTTGAAAATGGTAAAACTTTCAACGTGTTAACAAAATATGTTTCTACTCATAAACACGTTGAGAGAATTTTCAATGATTTGGTGTATGGCAACATAGGATAGTCAAGAAGTTATAAGGTGGCTAAGGTTAGGAAAACCGTCCTATGATCCGCCAGAACCGGAGGGATCTACCCAAGGACAATACCCAATAGATAGTATTAGAAAGTCCTCAGGTATGATTATGAAAAAAAAGGAGATAAATGAGAAAGGGGAAAGAAGGGGTTGAAGAATTAAAAAGAAATGAAATGAGAAAGGGTGAAAAGAAATAGCCCTCCCATTATGTTGACATAAATAATGCCTAAAAACATTATTAACATATTATCAATATCTCTATGTTTTAATTATTACAAAACATAAACCCATTAAACTAAAATTTATGACATAAACAAGTATTTAGTGATTAACATTCTCTTTACATCCAAATCACTTAAGGTATGAATAAACAAAATGTTTATTGCAATCTATGATCAAAGGGGTATTTAATTAATTATTACAAAGTTTATTTAATTATATAAATATATTATATATTTTTGAAAAACACTTTTGGTAATAAAGAAAAATGTTTTAATCATACTAAATATATGAATTCAATTTTTTAACCAAAATCAGTTAGTTTTTCACCAAATAAACTTTCCCCACTAAAAGACAGATTTTTTGGCCGTTACAGCTGGGCGACCCCCTTAATTATAAGGGGCGGTCCCCTTAAAATTAAGGGGACCGGCCATGAATCAAGGGGACCGACCACGCTCCAGAACAGTATTTTTGCTCCCTATAAATACTAGTTCATTTCACAGATTTTTCTCACCTTTTGCACTCCTAAACTTTCTGTTCTAGATCTCCACTTCTATTCTCTTAATCCTTTGATCATACATTCATAAATCTTTGTTTCAAAGTGATCCAAACATCATCCTCTCAAGTGCAAGAGAAGAATACTTCTATCCCTCAAGACAAGAAGTATTACAACTTATTGTGATCTCCACAATTAAGTTGTTAGAGCATCATCCATTGTATCTATCTATTTGTGTAATTAGTTGTGAATATTTGATAGAAGATAGTTTAGCTAGGTATATAAATAGTGTGATTGGTTAGTAGTTTGTTGTGAAGGAGAAGAGTTAGGAAGTAGATTGTAGTGAAGAAAATTGGTGTGAAGAAGATTGGTGTGAAGTAGATAAGTGTGAAGTAGTAAGTGGTGAAGTAGATTGGTGTGATGAGGTTGTGTAGAAGTTGTGATTAAGTTGTGACGAAGTTGTGGTGTGTACATTGGTGTGTAAGGTTTTCTCCGCCATAAGGGAGCTTGTTGACATAGTGAAGAAAACTCTCGAGTTAGGTGCTCGGGGAGTGGAGTTAGGCAAGGAAGGTGTCCTTGTAGCCGAACCACTATAAATCTCTTGTCTCGCGGTTCGATCTTTCCATCTCTTATCTATTTCTTTACTTACATTATTATTGCTATATCGTACATATTTTTTGTTGTGCAAGACTTGAGATCACATATTATCGAATCTAAATTTTTGAAAATAAAGAAAACACTCTAACAATCTTTTATAATAAATTAAAAAGACGTAAAACTATTCAACCCCCCTCCCCTTTCTAGTTTTCCACAATTGGTATCAAGAGCCACGTCTAGCAAGATTTTTAAAATATATTGTATTTTAAAACTTGTAACGATCTATGGAATCTGAAAAATATTTAGAAGGGCAATCTATGCAAAGACCACCACTATTTGAAAGTGATGGATTTTTATATTGGAAAAATAGATTCGAAACTTATGTGAAATCAAAAGATTTTGATCTTTGGCATGTTATTATCTTTGGTGATTTTCCTCCCACTCAACAAAATCCGGAAACTAAAAAGGATGAAATTGTACTTTTTGAAAAACAAAATGACGATTTGAAAAAGAAATTAGCTAAAAATAATGAAGGCTAAAATGGTAATTTATAATGCGTTACCACGTAAAGAATATGAAAGAATTTTTATGTGTAAAACCGCCAAAGAAATTTGGGAATCACTACTTATTACTCACCAAGGTAATAGTCAAGTCAAAGATAATAAAATAGATCTTCTTGTACAACAATATGAATAATTTACGATTCCGGAAGTGGAATCAATTGATAATGTTTTTGCTAAATTTAACACTATTATCACAAGTTTAAAAGCACTTGATGAGACATTTTCTAGTAAAAATTGTGTTAGGAAATTTCTAAGGGCATTGCATCCAAAATGGTGAGCTAAGGTCACGGAAATTGAAGAATCAAAGAATTTGATGACGTTATCACTTGATGAACTTATTGGCAACTTGAAGGTCCATGAAGAAATTATAAGAAGAGATTCAGAAACGGTCAAAGTCAAGAAAGAACAAACCAAATCCATTGCTCTAAAAGCCAAAAAGGAACCTAGTGACGATGATGATTCGAGTGACGAGAGTGAAGACGAAGAATATGCAATGGCCGTAAGAGAATTCAAGAAATTCTTCAAGAGACGAGGAAGATTCACTAGATCACCACGAGACGAAAGAAAACCATTCCAAAGAAATAGAAGTGATAAATACGGGAAAAGAAAGTGCTTTAGATGTGGAAATCCAAATCATCTCATTGGTGAATGTCTAAAGCCGCCGGGTTATGAAAATCAAGGCGCCTTTGTTAGCGGAACATGGAGTGATAGTGACAAAGAAGAAGTGGAAAAACCAAGAGACGAAAAATGTTTTGTGGCAAAAGCAACCGACGAAATATGTTTAGGAATTGACTTGGAGCCTGACGAATGGATCTGGGATAGCGGATGTTCGAGGCACATGACGGGGAACCGCAAGCTATTTTCTACATATAAGGCATACAATGGAGGTAACGTTATTTTCGGTAGTGACTTGCGTGGAAAAATCATTGGAAAAGGTACGATTTCTCAAGACTCACTTACTATTGAAAATGTTGAGCATGTAGATAATTTAACATATAACTTGCTTAGTATAGGGCAAATATGCGATAATAAATGTAGAGTTACCTTTACCGAAGAGGATAGCGAAATAGTTAAGAATGGAAAAATTATAGGTAGAGGAATTAGGAAAGGAGGCATATATGTTATGAAATTAGAAAACAAACCTGAGGATAGGATATGCCTAACGACCCTAGACGAAAACTCCACATTGAGGCATAGGAGATTAGGACATGCTAACATGCAACAAATACAATCTTTGGCCTCTAAAGAACTAGTTAGAAACTTGCCTAATCTAAAATATGACAAACATTTTTGTGATGCATGTAAAATTGGAAAACAAGTTCATGCTAGTCACAAAGCTAAGAATATAGTATCCACTACTAGGTGCCTAGAATTATTACATATGGATCTTTTTGGTCCATCCGCTGTGCGGAGCTATGGAGGAAACAAATATACCTTAGTAATAGTAGATGACTATTCACGATACACGTGGACTAGGTTTTTAAGTGACAAGACCCAAGCCTTTGAAAAATTCGAAATATTTAGTAAAATGATTCAAAATAAATTAGGATGCACAATAGTAGCCATTAGGATGGACCATGGTAGGGAATTTGACAACGAAGTACAATTCGGAAAATATTGTGATTTAAATGGAATATCTCACAATTTCTCCGCTCCTTGTACTCCTCAATCAAATGGCGTAGTAGAAAGAAAAAATAGGTCACTACAAGAAATGAGTAGAACAATGTTAAATGAACAATCCATCCCACAAAAATTTTGGTGTCACGCTGTAGATACATCAACATATATTATTAATAGAGTATCAATTAGGAGAATTCTAGGAAAAACTCCTTATGAGTTACTAAGAGGCAGAAAACCAAACTTGAGCTACTTTAGGGTATTTGGAAGTAAATGTTATATTCTAAACACTAAGGATTATCTCACTAAGTTTGATCCAAAATCATATGGAGGAATATTTTTAGGGTACTCACAAAATAGTAAAGCATATATAATACTTAACAAACACTCTATGAAAGTAGAAGAAACACTAAATGTAACATTTGATGAAATTCCACCACCTCCTAAAACATTACCTTTAGAAGATGATGACTTAGTCGAAGATGAAGCTATTGAGGTTAGTAAAACAAAACCCATAGGAAATGATAATGAAGACATTGATTTAGGAAATAATGAAATTGTAAATGTTAAAGAATCTAGATTACATCCATTAGATAATATAATAGGACATCTTAACCAAAGAACCCTTAGGTCACAAGCCCAAGATAAAAATAACTTCTTTTGTTTCCTCTCAGCAATAGAACCTAAGAATATTAATGAGGCTTTAAAAGATGAAAGTTGGGTTATAGCTATGCAAGAAGAATTAAATCAATTTAAGGCAAATGATGTTTGAGAATTAGTCCCAAATCCAATGAATATGACCATCATAGGAACTAAATGGGTATATAGGAATAAGTTAGATGAAAATGGAATAGTAACTAGGAATAAAGCTAGGTTAGTTGCCCAAGGTTATAATCAACAAGAAGGAATTGATTATGATGAAACGTATGCCCCCGTAGCTAGACTAGAATCTATTAGGATATTACTTGCCTATGCATGCGCCCTAGATTTTAAGTTATTCCAAATGGACGTGAAAAGTGCATTCCTTAACGGTTTTATCAATGAGGAGGTATATGTGGCACAACCTCCAGGATTCATTGATTTCGCAAAACCTGATTATGTTTATAAGTTAAAGAAAGCTTTGTATGGACTCAAACAAGCTCCCAAAGCTTGGTATGATCGATTAAAAACTTTCCTTATTAAACATGATTATTCCATGGGAATGGTAGATAACACTCTTTTCACAAAAAAGAAAGACCCAAATCTCATCATTGTTCAAATATATGTTGATGACATTATATTTGGATCAACTTGTCAAGACATGTGTGATGAATTTGCCAAAATCATGCATGATGAGTTTGAGATGAGTATGATGGGTGAACTAAACTTCTTCCTAGGATTACAAATAAAACAATTAGAAGATGGAATATTCTTTAACCAATCTAAGTACATTAAAGAAATGCTTAAGAAATTTGGCCTAGAAGACTCAAAACCCATAAAAACTCCCATGTCTACGGAAGTGAAACTCACAAAGGATGATGAAGGTGAGTCCGTAGATAACACCAAGTATAGAGGAATGATAGGTAGTTTACTATACTTGAAGGCAAGTAGACCCGATATCATGTTTAGTGTTTGCCTTTGTGCCCGTTTTCAAGAGGATCCCAAAACCTCTCACCTAGAAGCAGTTAAGCGTATCTTCCGATACATTAAAGGCACTATACACTTAGGATTATGGTATCCTAAGGAATCCGGCATAGAAACCATCGTCTATGAGGATTCGGATCATGCGGGAGACTACGTAGATAGAAAAAGCACTAGTGGTATTTGCACGTTTATGGGATGTTGTCTAACATCTTGGTTTTCGAAGAAGCAAACGGCTCTTGCTATTTCTACCACCGAAGCCGAATATGTAAGCGCTGGAAAGGCATGTCAACAAGCACTATGGATGAAACAAGCTCTCATAGACTATGGCATTAGGTTAGAAAATGTTCCCATTATGTGCAATAACAAAGGTGCGATAGATTTAAGTAAAAATCCGGTGCAACATTCTAGGACTAAACATATAGAAATACGCCACCACTTCCTTAGGGATAATGTACAAAAAGGAAACATATTTATAGAAAAAGTTGCATCGGAAGATAACATTGCGGATATATTCACTAAACCCCTTAAGCGTGAATTATTCAATCACTTGCGTTTAGGATTAGGAATGATGGAATAAGTTGACTAAATTCTATTGCATTTAGACAAAAAAAAATTTATTGCATAAAATTTGCATAAAATTTACTTTTCTTCCACTTCTCCATTTCTGAATCCAGGAATCTATTTCGCACAAAATTAAAGATTGGGAAACCTTATTTTCTTTGCATATACTCTCTTGTAAAACCCAATCAAAGTTTTTTTTTTAAAACTATTCTCACATCTAGGAATTACATGAACATCATTTTCCTTGCATTGTTGACAAATGCTAAAAACCTTTTTCCGAAATCATGCATAAACTCTCACATAAATTGTCAAGGTATATAATCTAATATATATCTTTGACATTCATGAAACGAGCAAAAATCGAATCAAGGAGATTTTGGATTGTTTCTTAGGAAACTTATTTTTCTTTGCATTTAGGAGTCGAAACAATCACTCATAATGTTGTCATCTTGTTTCATCACTAGTTTTTGACTCACTAGTTACCTTTGCCTTTGACCTAAGATAGTTGCCATAGGAAGATTAAGTGCCCTTGCCTTTATTTGTCTCCTCTAGCTTATTATTTATTGCTTGTTTGTTCTTTTACTTAAGTGTTTTTGGCATGCATGCTATATTATGATTAGATTAGATGCTATATTGCCTCTAGGAATTGAACTTGCTTGAATCCAAATCCAAAAACACAACCTTTCTGCAAATTTTCTGCCAAAAACCTAATTCTGGCAATCTGGAAATCACCAGATGGACGGCCCCCTTAATTATGCAAGGCAGCCCCCTTAATCATTAAGGGGACCGCCCCCTAATTAAGGGGACCGGCCATCTGATGGTCAGGTTTACAGAATCTTTTCTGCTTTTTAGCCCATTTCAACCTACATTTCCCAATTTTCACCAATATATTTTGTCCTAATCTTCCAAACAAACTTTATCCATCCATAAACACACAAATCTTACACTATAAATATCCCCAATCTTCAACACTCTCCATTCATCCCATCATGACTTCTCTAAACAAACCAAAACCAAAAACCTCAAGGCTAGCAAGGATGACAGAAAAACCCGTTTGGCAAAGAAAAAACCTTCGAAACAAATCCATCATAACCAATGAAGTTGGAAATCACTCAACACCTCCAACCACTTACTTCTCAAACTTTACACCAAACCCACAAGGACATTCATTTGATCATCTTTACAAATCATACAACATTGGCCAAACATCTTCTTTCATGCCAAACTACACATCTCATCCTCCAACCACTTATAATGATCCATACAAGTTTGATCAACCATCAAACTACAATTCCAACTACACAAACCCAATTCATCCATATCAACACAATGATTCTCTCCACATTGCCACAGAAAAGCAAAAGTTTCGTGATGAAATAACCCAAATTCATGATCTTAGTGATCTCCTTGCTATGCATCATGCACAATGCAACAAAGGGCAACCTCCATCATCACCCTATGCAAATTTCCTACCCCACTCTCTCAACTTGGATCAAGTTACAAACCACACTCACTTTTGCCCTTGTTGCATCTTTCTTCAAAAACAAATTCTCTACTTGAGTGAAGATATTTCTTGGATTGAATATCTTATCACTCGTTTTCATCCAATACCACCCTTAACTCGATACAACATCGTAAGACCCACCTCTTCCGCTCCATACCCCACTCCATTTCCCTCTCCATCTAACAACTAAGCTCTATGCTTATGTTCCCCTTCAAGCAAATAAAACACTCAACCGTGGGTTGCAAGCAAGTCCAAGTGCTCTCTTAGGCAATATAGGACTATGTCTTCTCTTTTGTTTTATTGTAATCAATATACTTCAAGCATATTGAATGTTGTAATGATAATCTTTTCTATGATTATATCATATATGCTTGAAGGAATCTATTTTTATTTGCATAATTGTTGCTTTGCATATATATGTCTTGTTCTCCTCACGTATTTTTTGTACCCAAGCTTTCCATAGCTTGTTTCCTTGGTGCTCTCAAATGAGGGGGAGCATACATCAAGGGGGAACATTCTACCCGTTTAACTTCTTCTATGAAGCTTACTCGGTTTAACCTTTTTGATTTTACAAAAAGGGGGAGAAGAGAATATCAAACTCAAAAATACTTGTCTAAAAATAAATTTTAGACCTAATGAGTTTAAGGTTTTGTAATAATCAAAAAGGGGGAGATTGTTGACATAAATAATGCCTAAAAACATTATTAACATATTATCAATATATCTATGTTTTAATTATTACAAAATATAAACCCATTGACCTAAAATTTATGACATAAACAAGTATTTAGTGATTAACCTTATATTTACATCCAAATCACTTAAGGTATGAATAAAGTGTTTATTGCAATGTATGATCAAAGGGGTATTTAATTAATTATTACAAAGTTTATTTAATTATATAAACATATTATATATTTTTGAAAAACACTTTTGGTAAT
The DNA here is from genome assembly GCA_030686995.1 of Artemisia argyi. Lineage (NCBI taxonomy): Eukaryota > Viridiplantae > Streptophyta > Magnoliopsida > Asterales > Asteraceae > Artemisia > Artemisia argyi. The sequence goes on along the minus strand of CM060700.1, from coordinate 197,854,853 downwards.
AAAGAAAAATGTTTTAATCATACTAAATATATGAATTTAAATTTTTAACCAAAATTAGTTAGTTTTTCACCAAATAAACTTTTCCCACTAAAAGTCAGATTTTCTGGCCGTTACAGCTGGTCGGCCCCCTTAATTATAAGGGGCGGTCCCCTTAAAATTAAGGGGACCGGCCACGCTCCAGAACAGCATTTTTGCTCCCTATAAATACTAGTTCATTTCATAGATTTTTCTCACCTTTTGCACTCCTAAACTTTCTGTTCTAGATCTCCACTTCTATTCTCTTAATCCTTTGATCATACATTCATAAATCTTTGTTTCAAAGTGATCCAAACATCATCCTCTCAAGTGCAAGAGAAGAATACTTCTATCCCTCAAGACAAGAAGTATTACAACTTGTTGTGATCTCCACATCCAAGTTGTTAGAGCATCATCCATTGTATCTATCTCTTTGTGTAATTAGTTTTGAATATTTGATAGAAGATAGTTTAGCTAGGTATATAAATAGCGTGATTGGTTAGTAGTTTGTTGTGAAGGAGAAGAGTTAGGAAGTAGATTGTAGTGAAGAAAATTGGTGTGAAGAAGATTGGTGTGAAGTAGATAGGTGTGAAGTAGTAAGTGGTGAAGTAGATTGGTGTGAAGAGGTTGTGTAGAAGTTGTGACGAAGTTGTGGTGTGTAAATTGGTGTGTAAGGTTTTCTCCGCCATAAGGGAGCTTGTTGACATAGTGAAGAAAACTCTCGAGTTAGGTGCTCGGGGAGTGGAGTAGGGCAAGGAAGGTGTCCTTGTAGCCGAATCACTATAAATCTCTTGTCTCGCGGTTCGATCTTTCCATCTCTCATCTATTTCTTTACTCACATTATTATTGCTATATCGTACATATTTATTGTTGTGCAAGACTTGAGATCACATATTATCGAATCTAAATTTTTGAAAATAAAGAAAACACTCTAACAATCTTTTATAATAAATTAAAAAGTCGTAAAACTATTCAACCCCCCGCTTCTAGTTTTTCACACATTATTCAACCTTAAAGCAGAAACCGGGTTCAATTCATATGCTACTGGTTGTTACTAAGGTAACACCGATATTGAAGACAAGACGTCATGGACCCAGTGACGCACTGCACTAAACCTTCTAGCCACTCAAGTTCTCTTAAAAGGACTTGTTTCATTCTCACGGGGAACCGGTGTAATCTATCAACTCATCTCTTAGAGACGGTTGATATTGAAGCAGGAGACCTCTCCCTAGTCTCCGCATAGGATAACCAAATTGCACTTATTGAGTCTAGAGCCACGAGATGCATCAAAATATCTCTTAGGAACACTTGATTCTTCTACACTGGTTGTTCAACATTAAGGACACCAGCTGTAATATTTTGAGTCCTTCGCAGATCTTAGCAATCTGCCAAGAACACTTATGAGGGAATATACATATGTAGTTCCCAGTGATTGAGTGGAAATCCCTGCCAGGGTCAACATCAAACAACCCTGAAAGCAGGTCACTTCGGTAATTCCTTGTGGATTACGCTTAGTGGTCGCGACGATTACCAATGGTCTACAGTCGTGGAGTGAACTCCAGCGACTCACCCAGTCGTTGATTTACTTAGGTAGATCGTGTAAATCCTCTCAGGGGTTGTCGATTGGGAACGGTCTTGGTAGAGTTAGAAGGAGTCTTCACACTATGCTGTTGACGATCTCTAATTCCAAACCTATAAGTACCGGGTGATTTGTTGCTAACTGTTTGCTTGCAGGAATTTCTGACGGTTGTGGTAGATTGCTGAAAAGATGTTGATCCATCACCCCATGCTCACACTTCGACATCTTAATCAAGAAATCATGATCATTGAATGGGCTTCATCTATGCTTCCACAACTCTGATACTGAAGATCATGATCCTAAAAAGTGTGAGCATGCCGATACAAAAATGTCTACGTCACATGGAGATGATATTGCACAAAGATGACTTGGAGACATTCATTTGGATGATAAAATCGAAGAAACGTCAAGGATCATCCAACACATTAACCAAGTCATCAAAGGTCAACTGCTAGAAGCACAAAGATTAATGACTGTGAAGAATCACTGACTACGAGCTACGAAGATTCAATTCGAAGAATAGAATGCTAGAATTCAATTTGTATTTTCCGAGGTGACCTCCCTTAGGGGGAGATTGTTAGGAATATAAATATTCATATGAAAGACTCGGTCACCCCGAGTATAGATTAGCATTGAGTAGCTCGTAGTCTTATTCATATTTAGTTAGTTCATAGATTAGTTTAAGTAACACCGTGGAGGAAGGACGGGTCTTTACCCACTGTATGCCTGATCCACAGCCCGAGAGTGGGCGTTTTCTTTGTAACTATAAATACCCCTCTCCCACCAAGGGAGAGGGTTGGACCTTTCACTTAATCTAATATTCATCTTGTTTCTCTCTCAAGAAAAGGCTCCCAACTATCTTTCTACATCTCTCTAATCTCTTCATCTAATTCGATCCATAAATCACAAGAACCATACATGTTATGTTTATGAGTATACTACATTCTTTGAGTATGTAATCACCACTGTTTTTTAAAGCACTATCAAGAATTAATGTCTTTGATTCCAAAACCTGTGTTGAATTATTATCAACACTCCCTTTTTCACCCTTATTTTCTGAAAGTACTTTTTCACCCTCAGCAGTAGGGCTGAGCATCGGGCGAAAACCGGACCGGACCGGAACGAGGGCCGAGAACCGGAAAAACCATAGACCGAGACCGGACCGAATGTGGTCGGTCCGATCTCGGTCCGGTCCGGTCGGTCTTCGGTCGGTCCGGTCCAATTAGGCAAGTTTTTTCGGGTTTTTGGTCGGTCCGGACCGGACCGGACCGACCGGACCGAGGACCGAATTTGCCAAAAAGGTTAGACCGAGGACCGGACCGAATGTGGTCGGTCCGGTCCGGTCGGTCTCGGTCCGGTCCATCCGGTCCGTTTGCTCAGCCCTACTCAGCAGTTCTTTCTTTCTTAACCCATTTAGTTTTAACTTTTGGTGTTGAGTTCTTTGTTCTAGCTACTTTTCTTGAATTGTAAGGCCTTCTATGTTTGTAAGAATTGAATCTCCTAGGTCTTACATGTCACAACTCGTAATTTCCGGTCATTTTCCAAACCTCGACAATTTACTATTCATCATTTACTATTCATTGATCACTATTCACCGTTTTTGAGGTCAATTTGACATTCCGAGAAACATTCAGAAATTTTACTATTCACTTGACACTATTCATTTCCAAGAGAAAACCACTATTCACGTGCATTACTCATTTCATCGTAAAAATAGTTTACGGGTATTAAAAAATTCGCGTAACCGTATTGGTTCAGGAGCGAATTCATGCATTATCATTGGGACACTTCATATAGACTAGAAATAGTCTGCATATCCTCATTATGGCACTCGCATACTATTCCACTCGTAGGATAACTAAATTAATACTTTTGGTATAAGTAACGATTTACGTATGTTTATTTTAAATAAACACTAATACGCGAACTATAAACGTGACTAGCATGTCCGACACTCCCGACTATTATCCCAATATATTTTTATACTCATCTTTATAATATAAAAATTTTAATATTAATTTACCCGGTATTTTAGAAATTTATTTATTACGTATCGTACGTCTAATTTAATAACGACGGTTTTCACAAAAATTAAACAATAATCACCCGAACTCTCCGTACTTGTACCCAACATATTTTTACAATTTTTATGACTTTATTATGTCCCGAATAACTTTGATAAAATTTATTTCTAATAAACCCGGTACCCGATTAAACCTAAAACTAATTAATACTACGCAATCTTACACTAATTCTCCAAAATAAATCACCCAACATTCCCCCCCTTTTCCCTCCTTTGTGAACCGGCCCCCGCTCCTCCTAGCCTCCTCATGTGCTTAACCACACCAACCCCCATAAATGCTAACCTAACAATTGTCCCTAACTATATATTTAACCCTTTTCATCCCATTTTCTCACAAAAAAATTATACAAGTCCAAGTAAACTTTTTCTCTCATTTTCTCTCTTGTATGATTCGGCCTAGGGTGATCAAGAAGCAAGAACAACAATTTTTCCAAGATCTAGATATAAACTTGTTCACTTAGTCATCCTTGTTGGAGTTTTGAAATAGAAACTCAAGGATTAGTAGGTTTTTCATCATCTAAACTCCCTAAACCCTCAAGTAAGTTAACAAACTCATTTTTATAATTTTTACAAGTTATTACTATGATTATATACTTTTCTTACAAGAACTCATGCATATAATAGCTTATACCACTTTATTTTATAAACTTTTGACTTTTGAACCTTAGTAAGTGATTATTGTTAGATCTTTGTTAGATCTACTTGGTTATGATGTTTAGGAACCCATGACACCCTAAGAAGGTGTATGGTAGGATTAGACTAGTTTTGTGGTGATTGAAAGTGGTTTGGTTGAAGTTGGAACAAGTTTGAAACTAGGGAAATGATTTTTGAAACTATTTATTTACCTACTGTCCTTATTTTAAAAAACGTGGGAAACTCAGGAACTCAGGGGTAATTTTTGACCAAAGATTTAGAAAATACTTTCAAAAACGAAACTTTAGGCGAAAGAACGGATTAAAACGAGCTTATAACGAAGAAGTTATGATTTTTGCAAATTAGTTGACGAAAACTATTTCCTGAAAAACTGCATGCTGTTTGGAAATTTTCGACGGACAAAAAGAGGTGTTAAACGTAACCTAGAGGAGCCGAGTTATCAAAAATATATTAGTATATACAAAAACGAATCCGTGGACATAAAGAACAAGGAAAATGAGCTTAAAACGACCAAGTTATACCCGTTTTAACATCGTCAAACTATATATATATATATATATATATATATATATATATATATATATATATATATATATATATATATATATATATATATATATATATATATATGAACACAAATAAAAATAATAACTTACGCACTAAATGGTATATTTTCTAGAAATGTTACTAAGGACTATATTCTTAACAAATGAATACGTACAACCCAAGAGAATATTTATACGACTTAATGACGTTATTTTAAGGTTTTCGATACGAGGAATATAACGCTAACATTTTCATACGAGATAATACGACAAGTTATATACTTCTATATTTGGACTTATTTTTCCTAAGTATGGAAACTATTTTACTATGACGATAACTAGTATTTCCAAATTACGAGTGGTATAGGTATCATGTGCATGCGCATTCATTACATCACGGCATGATCTAAATTAGATCACGATTATTCATTTAGGTTGCGGCTAGTGTTCGCGCCTCATTGTCCCGACTACTTTACCATCATTGTACCATCTTTGTACTATCACTCCAGGTGAGTTCTCATAGCCCCGTTTTAATTACTTATTTGATTTCAAATCCCACGGGGGAGAATACATTGCACAATTATTTTTGTACATGCCCAAGTATTACAAATTCCATACATTGCTTAAGTTGCCTTACTACCAAGTTAAGTCCTCTTATATATCATGGACCGTTAATTTTATTGCTAAGTGAGAGTGAGTGGATAGATCTATCGAGGGTGACGCCTCCATTCGTGTTTGGGTTGCTCCAACGGGACGAATGCATTTCATGTCTTATCATAATTGAGTGTCTGGTAAACACTCTGGTGGGGCCATTACAAAGTCTAGCTTCGGGGTCATGAGCTTAAGAGCCAATGTAGCTTTTTTTGACATTTTTGTCGGTTTACTTTATACTTGTGGCTTATGTACATACGATTTACTTATAAACCTATGATTATTCACCAACTTTATGTTGACCGTTTTTCGCAATGTATTTCTCAGGTTATTAAGGTAGCTTATATTGCATACATTTGGACCTTCATGGAGTCGCGGAGTCGACGTGTCTCACCATATTTTCTGCACTTATGAAACGTTTGATCTTGTTGAACTTATTTTAACTATATTGGTAAACTCTTTTGGGGACCTAAGCTTTGTAAACTCTGAATGTTTTAATGATCAAACGCTGTATTTTCTAAACGACACTTTAGGTCGTTCAATATAACTGTAATTATGGTGCTATGACAGTCACCCCCAGGTATTCCATTCCGCTGCCATTCAGGTATTTTGGGGGTGTGACATTACACTAGAGTTTTTGCTAGCAGTACCTTGATTTGGGGAATTCCCAACAGTACTTTGAGAAAGTACTGCTTGACCAGTACTTTGAGAAAGTACTGCTTGAAGGTACTGTGGGTTTGGAGAATGGTATTTTCTGATGAGGGTACCTATAATCTTTTGAGAAATTACTATGGTTAACCCTATTTGAGTAATTCCAAACTGGTTTATTCTCCCTTGGTTTATTCTCTTTGTGCTTATGGTTTGCAGATGTGGTCTTTGGGTATTTGCTTAAGTATTCTGAATGATAATCACAGTCCTTGATCAAATGATGAGGACTATAACATACAAAGCATAACTTTGGACCTATATTCCCAAATCCATTCCCAAAAGGTTTTCTATAATAAGCAGTATTTTGAAAAGATTTCCTTGTAGGTACTGCTGAATGATCAGTAGTACTTTGAGAAGTTTTTGGAAGTACTGCTTGTTTTGAAAAACCTTTTTCACTTCCAGAGCCCTTATTATCATCCCTAGGTGTCTCAACAAATTCTCTTAAGGACTCAGGACTAGATTGACTTGAATTAGATTGACCTTTAAGCCTTTTCCTGAATTCTAGATTGTCTACTCCAAAACAAGAAACATCTGTCCTAGGTGGTTGAAAACTACCTGTGGGTGGAGGAACTTCATTATATCCTTTGTTTTTCTTAAATTCAGGATGTGTTGAACAAGGTGATTCCTCATCACTAGATGTGTTTTCCTCTAAGCTTATGAATTCTTCATCACTAGTTGAGGTCTCCTGAGAAATACTTAAGTCTTGGTTCCTAGTTGAAAGTACTTCTGAACTATTATCATAACCTACGCCAGTTTTAATGTTTGTTGTTCTCTGTTTTTCAACAAAACTAACATGTGACAGACCTGATTCTTTCCAAACAGCAAGTTTTTCTAGCAACTTATCTCTTTCTTTATTGACATTTTCTAGTTCAGAAACTTTACATCCTAACTTCCACCCACTTAACTTTAATTGATAATCTTGTTGCTCATATTTTTCAGCCCAAGCTACTTCATTATTCTCATGAGTGATTATCTTGGCTTCCATTGACTCTAAAGTCAATTGGTAACCAGCTATCTTAGACCTAGCCCTTCTATAGTTATCTCTTTCAGTTTCATATTCTTTAAGCATCTTTTGATAAGAGTTACTACATTTGGAACATACCTCAGAGATAGTGGATGAACTTGGTGAAGTAGCCATCATAGCAAGCTGAACATGTTCTTCTTCACTTTCCATGCTCCAATCAAAGCTTCCTAGACCATCTCTTGACTCCAAAGCTGCATATCCTGGTTCCTCATCAAAAGTTGTGCTCCAATCAACCTCTTCCAATGCAACCATAGAGTAGGTTACTGGTTCATCATCAAATTCATTACTCCAATAAACTTCTGATAAATTTTTTTAAGCCACTAAAGCTTGTGACTTTGGCTCAGCAATAGGAACCTCTTTTCTTTCAACCTTGGGTTGTTCAATCATTTTGTTTGCTTGATACTTTGCAAACTTGCATTCCCTTGCAAAGTGACCAGTCCTTTGACAATTGAAGCATTCAATCTTAGACTTATCAAATGCTATCCCCTGCTTAAAAATCAATACCTCTCCCTGTCTTGTTCATAAACTTCTTGATCCTTGCAGTGATCATGGCAACCTGCCATCTTATATCAATTTCTTCCAAAGCATCTTCATCAATTTGCAAGACATCTTCTTGATAAGTAACAGGTAGAGTGGCTTGTTGAGCAAAGAATGAACATAGAACATCATCTGAATTGGTGGTATGAGATGGTGATGAAGTGGTAGTGACCATGGTTGTACATGGATGATGTTTCTCTGCAGCAGTACTTTGGACAGGGTAAGCAATACTTTTAGTGGAAGTACTGCCTCTGTTTTCAGAAGATACAAAAGCAATGCTGTGAGAACTTGAACCTTTGTTACTCTTCATCTCATGCTCATATACCTTTAGATTGTTATAGAGATCATCAAAGTCCATAGTGTCCAAACCAGGTTGTCCTCTAATCATGGTAGCAATCACATGCCATGCAGATGGCAAACTCCTCAAGAACTTCAAGTTTGCATCTTCAACTGATGCCTCTGCTCCATATAACTCTAGCATACTGAGTAGATTTTGATATCTGTCATAGGCAGAGTCAAGGCTTTCTCTTTCACCAACAGTGAAGGTTTCAAACTGTTGCTTCAATAGGTTCCTGTGCATCTTCTTGGAAGCATCATTACCTCCAAATCTTGTTTTAATAGCAGCCCATAGATTTTTTGCATCCTTGGCATCATGAAACTTCAATAGGTGACCATCAGGAATGGCAGAAAGCAGTATGTTGAGAGCCTTATCTTGATTTCTTTTGGTGGCAGCTGGCAAGGTTGGCTTAGGTGGTGTAGGTTGTCATGGGATCTCCACTGGTTCTTCAATTACCACATTGCCATTGACAATCACATCCCATAGAGCATGGTATGTGATGGCAATGTACTGCCTCATCTTCATGCTCCATAGATCATATTCTCCCTTCTTGACAAATGGGAATTCTGACTGCTGTGATGGATGGAACAGGTGCAACATCTGTCGACATCTTTATGGGTTTGTAGTAAAATCGGTTTTAAAGGTTTTCTTCTTAATCAGAGTTTCCACACAAGCTCTGATACCACTTGTTGGATCGATATACTCTGATTAAACTACTTTGTAGCTTGTAAGGTTTTAGTGATTTTAGAATGACTCAAAAATACTAATAATGAAACAATGATATAACTTTGTAAAGTATGCGAAATCTACTAACACAAAGCTAAGAAGAACTTTGACTTATATTAAAACCAACTTGAACCTGCTTTTCTAAACACAGATTCACTAACAATCCCTAACTTATCTAATATCGTATTCTAGAAATCGTATTGTGAAACTCTAAAACTCATACCTCTAATACCATCCTAAGGCTCCTTTTATAGGCACAAGGAAAACCTTAAGTCGGTTTACAATAATTACTTGAACGACAAGTAAACTATCCCTAACTAATTCTAAAATATTCTTATAATATTACATAATAATCCTTAAACAATATTGCATATTAGTCCTTGTTGTTAAAAGTACTTTGAATAATCTTCAATCACGAGCAATACTTTGACCTTGAACAACACTTTGACTATTGAACAGTACTTTGACATAGCAGTACTTTGATCTTCCAGAAGTACTTTGATATTCATATCCCAACAGACACCAATAAGCATCTATCTAAAAATAGAGGCATAGGTGTTGCCCAATTAGAGTATTCAAGTATTATTAGCATGTTAATGTACTTAATGACAAGTACCCGACCTAACTTAGCATATGCTGTTAGCAGGATAAGTAGGTATACTAGTAAGCCAAGTTATGCACATTGGGGAGCTATGACCAGGGTACTTCATTATTTGAGATACAGTCGCGATTATGGACTGCATTATGAAAGATATCCAACTGTTATAGAAGGATACAGTGATGCAAATTGGATATCTGATATAAAGGATTCTAGACCGACTAGTGGATACATGTTTACACTAGGAGGGCAGCTATATCTTGGAAGTCTTCCAAGCAATCTGTTTTAGCTAACTCCACGATGGAATCAGAATTTATCGCATTAGATGCATGCAGACAAGAGGCGGAATGGCTACTTCAATTTGTAGAGGACATACCAAGGTGGCCTAAACCGGTAACGGCCACTAGTATACATTGTGATAGTCAATCGGCAATTGGCAGAGCTTAAAGCATAATGTATAATGGGAAGTCCAGACATATCTGTCATCGACATAATTCGATACGACAACTACTCTCAACAGGAGTTATCTCAATTGACTATGTGAAGTCAAAGGATAACATCACGGATCCGCTTACGAAAGGCTTAAGCAGAGAGTTAGTTAGTAAGTCGTCTAAAGGAATCAGACTAAAGCCCTTGAAGGAATGAGTTTCTATGAAGGAAAACCTAACCCAGTTGACTAGAGATCCCAAGATCTGGTTCAATAGGACAACCTAATCATAGAAATGTGGGGGAAGTCACGTCAATGTGGGGGAGTTACTAAATATTGTAACTTCCTAATCCATTCCTATAACAAATGTGACTTGTTGAGAGGTTAAACATATGGCTTTAATGATTCAGGATGAAATCACAAAGCATAATGATTCAAGATGAAATCACAAAACATATGTTTTTAATGATTCAAGATGAAATCACCTATGTAAGAGAGAAGTGGGGTCACTTCAAAGGGAATTGTAGGGGGCGCAATTCCTAAGAGCTCTTGCAGAACCAGGCTAGTGTCCATGACCATAACGAACACGACTACGAGGACCTGACAATGTCAGGGAGAGTCTTGTGTGAAGTGTAATGTCATCTACGTAAACAGAGGCTAAGTTCAAGGACATCGCGTCTACTCAGATCTAGGAGACTAAGTGCATTTCACAAGGAAAGGTTCAAAGGGTCACACCTAACTATCCTATACAGGACTTAACTGCATAAATTTCGCTAAACCTTTTGTGTGTTTTAGACCGATCTCCATTCATGTGGGGGATTGTTGGAAAATGAGTTTTGCAAAGTCGTTTTTTGCAAACTTTGGACATTATTTAATGTATGTATATGTTATATATATTTGTGTTTGTTGGGGGGCGTTTTGTTCTCCTCTAAAAGAGCTTCACAACAAGCTAAAGAATGTCCAAAATGGAGTAGAAATGAATGAGATATCGTGTCTCAAAGTGAGGCACAAAATCTGGAAAATAAAGTTATCCCACATCGCCTAGTAAAGGAAGTTGAGACTAGTTTATAAGGAAATCATTGTATTGGCTTTCAAATTCTTTTAGGGGAGCTATGCTCCCACTCCTACGTCCGCGCACGCAGGGGGAGGGGTGCAGAAAATGGAATTCCGGGCCAAAATGGGTTCGAAGATTCTGAACTCATGCGAGCTCGCACGACCTGTGGACACGAATGCAGCTCCGGAAGTTCGCCTTGCACGAATCTTTTTGCTGCAGATTTTGTTTCCAATTTTAAGAGTTTCCAGATTTTCGTGTATCCATTTAATTATGGAATTGATTTAAACTTTGTGTACAAGTCTTACAGAATGAATTTATTTAAATGGAAGATTATCAAATCGTGTTTAATAATTTAACAGATTTGCAAATCTGTTTATTTTTTGCTGATATTTTGTCTTGGTGACCAAGACAGGTTTAGCCTATAAAATAAACCTATGCTAATTCAGTTTTCGACACAGAAAAACGTAGCTCCATTACATCCGAATTCCAGCAATCTCTTCGATCAGAAATACTCAGTTTTCCGTGAATTTTCAAGCAAGTTTTGTTAGGTCCGGCTGTGCAACAGCTTTGGACGTTGTACCCTGAGAAACAGACGGCGCATCTGTTTTAAGAGAATCGTGTTTAACATGAGCCTCGTGCCATGACCTTTTACTACTTTATTTAATTTTCTATTATTTACTGTTAATTATATTCATTGTAATCTGATTTATCTTAATAAAGTGTACACCGTTTCCCACACTAAATAAAGACACTTGCATAATATTTGTTCCCTCGCGTTTCACTCATGTGTATGTTCTAACACACTATTCTTGCTTGACATTCATTTTCTTCCATGATTAGCGGTACAAACAACAATGGTTAGTTAAAGAAAAACAATTGCAGTAATTATTGAATAACATAAATGTGAGGTGTCTTGGAGATGACGGAGCAAGACGCTTTATTGTGGGAGGGTTGAACGAAAGATGCTTAAAGCCATAAAGTAAAAGGGGAATAAAGTAAAAGGGCATAAAGTAAAAGGGCAATATATATACATATATATATATATATATATATATATATATATATATATATATATATATATATATATATATATATATATATATATATATATATATATATATATATATGTATTTACTATACAAAAAATCGTTACAAATAACACATTATGTGAAAAAATTGTGAGGGCCACGCAGGGACGGAGCCAGAAATTTTTGGTTGAGTGGGCACACTTTGATAAGTTTTAGAAACTATATTATAAATTGGCAATTTGAGGGGGCAAATTACGAAAAAAACCAAATATTTTCGAAAATTTACACTATAATTTTTTTCGATAGAGGGGCACATGCCTATTGAGCCTACCTTTATCTCCACCCATGGGGCCACGACTAGAGATGGCAAAAAAATCCGTATCTGACGAGGGACCCGATACCCAAACCTGATTTGACTGGGAATCCCCGAGTTGACCGGGGATGGGTATAGAACTATGAAACTGGGATGGGGCGGGGATGGGGATAGCATAAATCCCCGACCCTGAACCGAACCCGAACTTTTAATGTATAAGTATATATAAGTTATATGTATATTATTATATATAAGTTATATGTATATTATTACTATATGTATATGTTAGTGATTATTGACAAGTATTATACTTGAAGTATATATGTAAGTATACATGATATTTAGCGGATCAAATATTTTTAAATGTTAAGCACTAACTATATATTATTCTTCCAATATTTTGTCCAAATACACACATTCGATTCACTTTATTATTTTTTATTTTATTGTACGTGATGTTTTAGTATTTACGATGTTTTAAAGTTGAATGACATTTTAATAAATCCAGCTATGTACGATGTATGCTTTTTAAGGCATTTATAGGTAATTGTTTATATTTTTTATACATAATTTATAAGGCCCGAAAATCCCTGAATCCCTGTGGGGATCCCCGATCCCTGTTGGGGATGGGGATGGGGATGTAAAACAATTCCCCGATGAGGCTAGGGGCAGGGATGGGGATGGTAAATACGATCACCGATATTCACCGCCCCATTGCCATCCACGACCACTCTATGTCTTCATGTAGCTCCGCCAATGTGTCGTGGTTTGGTGCAAGTGACCCGGGTTTGAGTGTTTTGGTATTGGCTCCAAACTACCCACAAGTTCACACAACAATCTTTTATATAATAAAAGAATTACATCATTTCGGAGTGTTTTTATGATAAGGCGAAAAGTATACTGCTTTTAAAGGGTCATTCAAGCCCGAATTCGTGATTATTTGAACAATTATTGCCCTAAATTGTTCCTTTTGTCATTTTAGGTACTTTTGAGGAGAAATCTAGAAAAGGAAGCATTTTGGACGTTTTTGGAGCATAAAAGTGAAGAAAACGGCAAAGTCTCAAAATCCTTGCTGGGAATAGTACTTGACGATGTCAAGGCTTCACACATGACGGCGTCAAGAGTGGCAAAAGAGGTGGAAGTGGAAAATACACGTGACGGCCCAGAACATTTTTAGTGTTATTTGGCCTGACGGCGTCACCAAGGCCGTCAGGATCAAAATGCAAGTAACGACCCAGAGTATATTTACACATGAAGGCGTCAAGACTAGATCTAGGCAATACGAATTTTATATTGGTGGCGAGTTGACGGCGTCAGACCCTACAACGTGACGCTGATGCGTGGGAATTGCACCAGGCTTTACCTCTCGAGGGATCTCGAGAAGCTTACAACCCCTACCAGGCAGTGTACCTGATCGTTATAGTATAGTATAGTGACAAGTACCGGGGGATTGATCGTTCAACTCAGGAATAGTGTCGCTAGGATTAGAAAACCTAAAAACTAGGTCTAGAGGTGAGGGATGATTCTTTTTGTATTTTTTATGTTTTATAAAAGCAAGTAAAATTCTCGGTTTTTAGAAGAGTGGGCGGAATTAGTTGCTAGTCAACTAACCCAATAACTAAGATGCAATCAAAATAAAATAATGAAAATGAAAATAAACTAAATTAAACTAGTGGTGTGAGCAATATATGGGAGAATTGTGTTTACTTAGATTTCACTACTCCCTAGACATCTTTTACAGGTTACTTACTTGTCACAGTTGCGTGGATGACGGATTGTATTCCTTAATGCCATTCATGGGGTGGCGTACTTACTTCCCCAATCCTATAAGCTCCTACTTCACTCCTATGTCGAGCTGGCTAAGAAGCTCCTAACATGGGATCACTAGAATTCGCTCATGCATTAAATACAATCATAAAAACCTAGTACACATCGGTTCATGTTTCTTAAGACGTTCAAGCAAGTTACACAATGGAGATCTGCCAGTTTTCTTAAGCCTAACATTGAAATCATTCATCCATTACAACTATAAACAAGCAATCAACCTATAATTAACATCTAGGTTTCATTACATCTAAGCAAACACATGAAAGATCTAGCCTAACATGTTATAATCGATACAAGCATAAGATATATTTAAACAACACATAGACATATTGAATGAATTGGAAGAAAACTTATCTCAATTGAACATGAAAGGTTTCAAGGGGTGAAAACCCTTGAAAATACTGTTACAAACGACCTAGGGTTTATTAGGTTCGACCCTAGTATTCTCCACACAAGTTCCTCTCTTTTAATGAATGAAAAATAGAAAAGTATATATAGATTCTGTAAGGTGACGGTGTCAAGAGTAAAATTCTGACGCCGTCATCTCGCCGCCAATAAAGTTCTCGGGCTGCCTAGATCCATGGGTGACGCCGTCAGGTGTAATTCTGCTCCAGGCCGTAACCAAAATAACTCTTGACGCCCTACTTCTGACGCCGTCACGTTTTCTCTGGGTCGTCATCCATTTTGCTCTTGACGCCGTCATATTTTCCTTCTTGACGCCGTCAGGTACTGTTCCCAGCAAGGAAAATTAAGACTTTGCCGTTTTCTTCACTTTTATACTCCAAAAACGTCCAAAATGCTTCCTTTTCCAGAATTCACTCCCAAAGTACCTAAAATCACAAAAGGAACGATTTAGGAAAATATTTGATCAAATAAATTCCAATTCCGGCTTAAATGACCCCTTAAAAACGGTTCATTTTTTGCCTCATCATATACCCTTACACTTGAGATTTGCTTGTCCTCAAGCAAATGCGCTTTTATTCTAGTCAAAATACAAGTTAGGGGTCATTTAACACTAATATAAAAGTAATTACAACAAATAATCGTTCCACTAAAGACCAAAGACAAGCACGGAGGTCATATACTAGCACCTCACAAATAGTGTTTAGATACTCACATCTCTCGGGTGTAATAAAGTATATATCACAATATGGAAATGGAAAACATCTCTCACTACCTGTCACAGCAAAATAGATTACCATAGGCTTGGGAAAGGATCAAACCTCCACCACATGGCGTAAGCACCTAGGATAAACTATCAAAGAGGTCTTTTAAAAGGGTTGTAACGTTAGGTGTAGGGATATGGGATACACGGTTTTGTTGGATATAGGCAATCTTTACTGGTGGCGAGTTAATCATCTTGGTCAATTACATGTACAATATGGCGTTGCTAAGCCAAGACTAGACTCGACTTAAGCTAATAAATGAAAAATAACAAAAACATAAAATAAACATAGTATGAAACGGGATGGTAGTCCGTATGGTTTTTCTCTTTTCTTTTCTTTTTTTTTTCTTTTTTTTCTTTTTCTTAATTTTTTCGATTTTTTTTTTTTTTTTTTGCATACACTCTTACCCTACCATCCAAAATAATACATCATAGGGAATGAACATTCCCCTTACACTTGAATTTTAACATACTTTACAATTAACTAATCTATTGACTCGAATTAAGATAATCAAAACACTCGGAGTACTTTTAAGATTAATGCACATATGGGGGTAATAATATGATGTTCTTCCCCATTACTCCATAACATTAGTACTTTACCCATGAGTCCCAAAACAATATGTACAAGGATATGACTTGACTTAGCAACCATGTAATCAATTAGATAATTAACTAAGGGTTTAAGTGGGGTGTAACAAATTCTTCCTTTAATTAAGATGCTTAAAGTTAGAAACGAAAAGATAGGCTCGGAGGGGTGTACTAGGGGTTTCGTGTACTAAAAATGAGTACAACGCTAAGGTATGGGAAAAATTAATTGACTTTACTAGCCAAGTAATATGACTTAAATGGTCAAGTAATTATGATACGGGTTTAACACAAGGGTGATCCTAATGCCTCTTATCATGTAGTAAATCCTACTACACGAATGTAGTCTCACTAGCGGTCTCAGGATGCATCACTAACGCAAGTTCTAGAATCTAAATGCTACCGGTACACTCATAAGCACTAATGATAAATGCTTTTCCTATCAAATCTAAAGGCGAACCTCACATATTTGGGTGGAAAATTTTTCTGAATAGTACGGTTTTGTGCTAGTCATACGATCTCCTATCCATGAGACGCTTGCTAAGGCTAAAGTTTCACTCCTAAATGTTGTAAAAAAATTTAAATTTGGCGCTAAAATTACACTAACAAGTATTTCTCATAGTTTTATTACACATCTACCATCAAACAAACAAACTCAAGCGACAGTGTATCTATAAGGTATCATCATTTTACCCTCCCCTTACACTTAGGATGAACATTGTCCCCAATGTTCAAGTAAAGAATGTAAAAGTAAAACAGGTAAAAGAATGAAATCAAATACTCCCCTGATTCGCTCGGTATGGATAGTGTGACAACAAGGTTAGATCTTCCTCCAAGAAAATGAACAATCAAAGCTTCTCTTCTAGAAAAATAAATCATCTTCTTGTCATACATAATCTGTTAAACCAAAGAAAACAAACAAGGCAACCTCGCGTAAAATCGACGGCAATCTATATATGCTAACAAATCCTAGAAAATAAAGTAAGATATAATGCTTGTGGAATGATGTTTGCAGATTTCCTGGAGATTATAAAACTAAAGATTCAACAAAAACTTTAAGACTCCGTTAGAAAAACAAAACTGGTAAAATTTTTAGAATTTTACACGTGACGCCGTCAGGAATTTCTTCCTGACGCCGTCAGAAGTGACCTGCAGAAATTCTTATGTCAAGTTTTCGGAAAATTTCTAGAAAAACTTTGCCTACTTCCTGGAAAATCCTGCAAAACATCATTATGACTCGATACAAGCATTTGACTCTAACAAATACGAATACACATGTTCATTTAATATTGTGGAGAATCATGATCGAGTTTGTTTCTTAAAAACATATTTGGGGTTTCCTCTTACACTTATCTTTTGCGAAATACCTTTGGATGAAGTTAAGATTAATCCAAACAACAAAATAAAGTATTTTCACCATTTTAGTTTGAAACATGATCTACCAACAATAAAAATAAAGCATGCATACGGAAACAAATAACAATCAAACAAATTAAAAATCACACAAAACATGGGTTGCCTCCCAAGAAGCGCTTTTCTTTATTTACGAGTCTTGTAGCTAGACTTAAGGTCATGGGTTACTACGTGACCTCATCGTTGGTTTCACTCTCTAGGTCATCTCCTATACCAGTTTTGTATTCCGGACCTAGTTGCAAGCATTTTTTGTAGAAACCAAGCATCCTATTCATCACATACTCTACTCCTCTACGTCTATCCTCATCATTCCTATAGTAAGCCGCTTGTTTGTGTTCCTTTTCTATGTTTGACAGGAGGCGGTATTGTTCAATCTTATAGGGCATTTGGTAGGCAATCTCATCATTCTCTTCCTTGAACCTAACTATCCCTAGAGTCGGATCATAACTCATCTTAGTGGCCTCAACGAATGGTTTTCCGAACACTACTTGACTTAGGCAAGCATCAATCACCGGACGAGTATCTTCTACTATCATAAAATCGATCTCATAAGTGAAATTTCTGACAATCACATGCAATCCTTTCACTCTACCTACAAAATTACTTATCAAATTCTTACTGGGCATCATCCTATAACCAAGTTGTTTCTTCATTACCCAATTATAATAAGTCCTAGTCATGATGTTTATAGGAGACCTAGGATCGATATAAGCTTTCCATACATGCATGTGCCCAATGTTGCATGGTATGTTGATGTTAGAGGGGTCTCCCATTTTGATAAGGGGTGAACCAAGGATATATGGTGTCTCGGGATCATCGAATAAATCCTTGTGATATTCCCGTTCTTCCTTGGTGGGCAACTTATCAAAGTACTCTTATACAGTTTTGACTTCCTCTAACTTTTCTCCCTTATTAACCTCAACTTCCCTAATTTCATCCCTAGTCTCGGTTTCTACTCCAACTTCATCCTTGTCACTTTCTTCTATATCCTTATCAATTGGTTTAACGGTGATAACATTGACAAAGTGGACGTGTTTGGATGACGAGGGGTCCTTTGTTTGGATTCCGCTATTGGCGTCCCTAGTGTCCTTCCTAGGTGTAGTCAACGCTTGGTTGTTGAGGGTTATCAACAAGTTGTCAATCATATTGGTCATCTCCGTTTGTTGTTGGTTAAATTCGGTTTCAAACCTAGCTATGCGAGCTTCTTGAGATGCCATAAACTTGGACATCAATCCTTCAAGATTGTTGGTACTACCATAGTTGTTAGAAGGATTGTTGTTGAAAGTTCGGTTGGAGGGTGGACCGTATGGTTGGTAACGATTAGGCGGATTGGAAGAATTGTTTTGGTTTTGTTTCCACCTAAGGTTTGGGTGATTTTTCCAAGCAGGGTTGTAGGAATCACCATAAGGGTTTGGCTCGGGTTTGAAAGTGTACCACTTATCTCCCGCTTTGTCGGTACGCGAGGATGCGTAGTCCGCAAAAGCTGTTCCGGGGAGTTCCACACAATCACGAGTGTCATGGGGACAACTACATAATTCGCATGAAGAAGTGATTTTGTTCACTTGGCTTGAAGGCTTAGGAGCTTCGTAGGATTTCATGAGAAACTTGACTTGGTCCTCAAGTTCCATGATCCTACGGTCAGGAGTACTAGAATTGTTTGAAGGCAAAGATATTGCCTTGACCATTTTGTTCAAATTACGGGGATCATTCCAACTTTCGTTGTCATAGAGAGCAAGATCTTCTATGAGTTCCCATGATTTTTCCGTACTTAGATCACGTAGCTTGCCACCGGCCGATTGGTCAATGGTTCGCCTTGTGGAGAGATCGATGTGGTCATAGAAGATTTGGACTTGGAGCCAAAGGTCTATGCCATGATGAGGGACTTTTTGGAGTAAGTCCTTGAAACGAGTCCATGCTTCATATAGAGTTTCACCTTGACGTTGTTGGAACATAAAGATATCATTTCTAAGCTTGGTAGTTCTCCCCGATGGGAAAAATTGAGCAAGGAAACGAGTGGTGAGATCATCCCATGAGGTGATGGATCCCGCGGGTAAACGCTCAAGCCATTGACTAGCTTGATCACGTAGAGAGAATTGGAATAGGCGTAATCGGGTCGTCTCTCTAGTTGCACCATCTAGGTCTATAGAATCTATGATTTTAAGGAAGTCCTTGAGATGTTGATTTGGATCTTCGGAACGAAGTCCATGGAATGCACATCCGCTTTGCACCAACCGGATGGTGTCGGATCGCAAGGGAGACACATTGGCTCCTTAGGTGAGCTCAATGGTGTTTCGGTAGCCTTGGTGGCTAGGTCGGGAATACTCTCCTAGGGTTCGGGGCCTAAGAGGTTGGTTAGCTAGTGGTGGGTTTTATGGGTGGTCTTGTTGTGGTGGGTTGATGGGTTCAAAGATGTTACCACCTTCCATGATGTCGGATGGTAAAGATTACAAACAAAGACACGAAGAAATAAGATACACTAAAGAAAACCTAAAAATAAAAATAAAATCTTACTAGAAAGGAATCTAGCAAGCAGACCTAATAAAAAGAAATCCTAACCTAGACAATAACTATTCCCCAGGCTGCGGCGCCAAAAACTTGATGCATGGGAATTGCACCAGGCTTTACCTCTCGAGGGATCTCGAGAAGCTTACAACCCCCACCAAGCAGTGTACCTGATCGTTGTAGTATAGTATAGTGACAAGTACCGGGGGATTGATCGTTCAACTCAGGAATAGTGTCGCTAGGATTAGAAAACCTAAAAACTAGGTCTAGAGGTGAGGGATGATTCTTTTTGTATTTTTTATGTTTTATAAAAGCAAGTAAAATTCTTGGTTTTTGGAAGAGTGGACGGAATTAGTTGCTAGTCAACTAACCCAATAACTAAGATGCAATCAAAATAAAATAATGAAAATGAAAATAAACTAAATTAAACTAGTGGTGTGAGCAATATATGGGAGAATTGTGTTTACTTAGATTTCACTGTTGACATAAATAATGCCTAAAAACATTATCAATATCTCTATGTTTTGATTATTACAAAATATAAACTAATAAAACTAAAACTTGTGACATAAACAAGTATTTAGTGATTAACATTCTATTTACATTCAAATCACTTAAGGTATGAATAAACAAAGTGTTTAGTGCAATTTATGATCAAAGGAAAATTTAATTAAGTATTACAAAGTTTATTTAATTATATAAACATATTATATATTTTTGAAAAACACTTTTGGTAATAAAGAAAAATGTTTTATTTATACTAAATATATGAATTCAAATTTTTAAACAAAATCAGTTAGTTTTTCACCAAATAAACTTTCCCCACTAAAAAACAAAAAATCTGGCCGTTACAGCTGGGCAGCCCCGTTAATTATAAAGGGCGGTCCCCTTAATTTTAAGGGGGCCGGCCTTGATTTAAGGGGACCGGCCACGCTCCTCTGTCAGAATTTGTTGCCTATAAATACCACCTTAAATCTGGAATTTTTCTCACCTTTTGCACTCCTAAACTTTCTGTTCTAGATCTCCATTTCCAATCTCTAAATCCTTTGATCATACATTCCTAAATCTTTGTTTCAAAGTGATCTAAATATCATCCTATCAAGTGCAAGAGAAGAATACTTCTATCTCTCAAGACAATAAGTATTACAACTTGTTGTGATCTCCACATCTAAGTTGTTAAAGCATCATCATTGTATTTATCTCATTGTGTGATTAGTTGTGAATATTTGTTAGAAGATAGTTTAGTTAGATATATCTATAGTGTGATTGGTTAGTAGTTAGTTGTGAAGAAGAAAAGTTAGGAAGAAGATTGGTGTGTAGAAGATAGTTGTGAAGAAGATTGGTGTGTAGAAGATAGGTGTGAAGAAGATTGGTGTGTAGGAGATAGGTGTGAAGAAGTGGTGTGATTAAGTAGTGAATAGGTGTGAAATAGTTGTGTAGAAGGTGTGAATAAGTTGTGACATAGTTGTGGTGTGTAAATTGGTATGTAAGGTTTTCTCCGCCATAAGGGAGCTTGTTGACATAGTGAAGAAAACTCTCGAGTTAGCTGCTCAGGGAGTGGAGTAGGGCAAGGAAGGTGACCTTGTAGCCGAACCACTATAAATCTCTTGTCTCGCGGTTCGATCTTTCCAACTCTCATCTATTTCTTTACTTACATTATTATTGCTTTATCGTACATATTTAGTGTTGTTCATATTGTGCATGACTTGATTTCATATTGCATCGAATCTATATTTTTGAAAACAAAGAAAACTTTCAAACAATCTTTTATAACAAATTAAAAAGACGTAAAACTATTCAACCCCCCCCCCCCTTCTAGTTTTCCACAATTGGTATCAAGAGCCACGTCTAACAAGATTTTTTTAAAATATATTGTATTTCAAAAACTTGTAACGATCTATGGAATCTTTAAAATATTTAGAAGGGTAATCTATGCAAAGACCACCACTATTTGAAAGTGATGGATTTTTATATTGGAAAAATAGATTCGAAACTTATGTGAAATCAAAAGATCTTGATCTTTGGCATATTATTACCTTTGGTGATTTTCCCCCTATTCAATATAATGTTGAAACTAAAATGGATGAAATTGTACCTTTTGAAAAACAAAATGATGATTTGAAAAAGAAACTAGCAAAAAATACTGAGGCTAAAATGGTTATTTATAATGCGTTACCACGCAAAGAATATGAAAGAATTTTTATGTGTAAAACCGCAAAAGAAATTTGGGATTCTTTACTAATTACTCACCAAGGTAATAGTCAAGTTAAAGATAACAAAATAGATCTTCTTGTACAACAATATGAACAATTTACGATTCCGGAAGAGGAATCAATTGATAATGCTTTTGCTAAATTTAACACCATTATCACAAGTTTAAAAGCACTTGATGAGACATTTTCTAGTAAAAATTGTGTTAGGAAATTTCTTAGGGCATTGTGTTAGGAATTAAATAAGCACAAGAATCAGAAGATTCAACATAAAGGTTTAATGGAAATACGACAAGTATGATTCTGCTGATAAAGCACAAAGCGAGTTTCCACTGAAGGAGATTCTGCTGAAGACTATTTCCACTGAAGGTGATTCTGCTGCTGAATCCTACTGCTGATGAATACTGCTGCTTGATTCTGCTGCTGCTATGACTGTGCAGCTATGACTCATAACAAACAGCTGTGTAGATAAGAATGACTTATTCAACACTTGCATAATAAGATAATATCTTAGTTCTAGTCATCAAATTGAACACTCCAAGTGAGTTGTTTATCCTAGATACATGATGTATCTTGTATGACTAAAGCTAGAAAAGTGATTAGTCATAAGCTAGTTATTTGTTGAGTCATGTAGTTTGTAAAAGATATTTCCTTGGACTATAAAAGGAAAATCTTAGATATGTAGATAAGAGTGACAATGCCATACACAACTCTCATATACAGACAATAGAAAGAACAAACATAAGATTCAAGGTTTTTGTAACCCTAGTGATAAGCTAAAGATCACTCGTATTATTTACTTTTGGAATAATATTGAATCGTTTGGTGTTAACTATTCCATTTCCATAACAATAAACATAAATCTTCTAAGTGTGGTTAAGTAGATTCCGCATACTTAATCATATTCACACAAACATATCTTATACACAAAGAACGAAGGCTTAACCAACTTACCGTGTAATCGACCCTCAACAAGTGGTATCAGAGCTACAGGTTGATATTTTTGTTTTAGAAGAAGAAGTTAGAAATGGATGTTGAGTCTATTCAAACAAATGTTGCTGCTAAGTTACCAATGCTCAAACAGAATGAGTTTGAGATGTGGAGGTTAAGAATAGAACAATATTTTCAAGTGCAAGATTATGCACTGTGGGAAATCATTGAAGATGGAGATTCTTACAAGCCTACAACCACTACATCAACAATTGATGGTAAGGAAGTTGATAAGCTGCAAACCAAGCCACAAACTGCAGAAGACAGAATTAAGAAGAAGAATGACCTAAAGGCCAGAAGCATGCTGATGATGACCATTCCAAATGATCAACTTATAAACTTCAGCAAATTCAAAGATGCAAAGTCACTATTTGAGGCCATTATTGCAAGGTATGGTGGGAATGAAGCCACCAAGAAGACCCAGAAGACTCTTCTTAAGCAACAGTTTGAAAATTTCACATCAACCAACCATGAATCTTTAGACCATATGTTCAACAGGCTACAGAATATTGTGAGTCAACTTGCTATTCTTGGAGTTGAAATACCTCAAGAAGATTTAAACTCAAAATTTCTGAGAAGCTTACCTGAAGAATGGGCTATGCATGTTGTTGTCTGGAAGAACAAGTCAGACATTGACACCATGGATCTTATGGATCTGTATAGCAACTTTAAGATTGTTGAGCAAGATTTGAAGAAAACTGGAGGTACTAGTTCAAGCACTGGGAACATGGCATTTATGTCATCTCCTAGTAATTCAGTTCCAGTTACTAATGAAAAAGTTCATGATGTTGCAAGTGCTGCAAGTTCATCAAGCAGTACTTTTGGAATTTTGGATGAGAAAACATGTTGTGCTTTCTTCACAAGCAAACATAATGGATCCATGTTAACTCATGAAGACCTTCAAGAGATCAATGATGATGATCTGGAGGAAATGGATCTAAAATGGCAAATTTCTCTTCTTAGCATGAGAGCTAAGAAATTCTATCAAAGGACGGGGAAGAAGATCACAATCAGTAGCATTGATCCTGCTGGTTATGACAAGTCAAAGATAGAATGCTACAACTGTCACAAGATGGGACACTTCTCAAGAGAATGTAGAAGGCCAAGACAGCAAGATAGCAGAAATAGAGATGTTGGAAGAAAATCCAATACAGGGGAGATGTCTGAACCAAAAGCTATGGTAGCAATTGATGGGTTAGGTTTTGATTGGAGCTTCATGGATGATGAAGAAATGGGTTCTTCACAGATGGCTCTTATGGCATTTACTGCACCTGAGGTACATGATCATAAAACCTGTTCAAATACTTGTACTGCTCTTAAAGACTTAAAAATCTTAATTAAACAGTATGATGACCAAAAGGTTCGATACGCCAAATCTGATCTAGATTGTTTCAATTATAAAAGTGGTTTAGAATCTGCAGAGAGGCAAATCCTACACTATAAAAGGAATGAACTTACCTTTACTGATGCTAAAACTTTACTTGAAAATGATAATCAATTTAAAGATCAAATCATTGAGGCTTTAAAAGAAGCATTGGATAGGGTTAAGACTGAAAAAGAAAATATTCAATTGACTAAAGAGAAGCTTGAACATGCTTCTAAAAATGTAAACAAAATAATAGACAGTCAAGTGAATAATAAAGTTAAGTCAGGATTAGGATATAATGCAGCCCCACCCCCTTATAGAGGTATCCCAAAACCCCCAGGGATAGACCTAGAGCATTCAGGATTACCTGAATTTCAGCTACCTAAGTTACAATATGGAGTTCAACCAAACTCTAACATAGTAGCTGATGAGCCTAAGAAAGAAAGTAAATGTTCATGTAAAACATTACTTTTTCAGGACAAGGTGTCCTTTGTAAATAAACAGGTTATGTCTAAACCTGAAGTGGTTAAGAAAGCAAGAACAAAAGTTCCTAAGATAGTCAAACACAATACTGATAGGCCTAAAACCAATGAAAAATATGTTAGGCAACCAGTTAGATATTGTGAACAATATAGAGTCACAAACAAGCCCAGAGGAAACCAAAGAAATTGGAATAACCTCAAGTCTTACCAACTAGGTGATGACTTTGCTTTTCACAATAAAGCTTGTTTCATTTGTGGTAGTTTTGACCATCTTGCAGCTTTCTGTAACCAATGGGTATCTGGGTATGAAAGTAATAGAGTGAACTACAAAAGGCAAACACCTAAATCTAATTTTCACTCGAATTCTAAAAGATCAAAACCCAAAACAGTCACAAAAACTGTTCCTGCTGAAAGGAAAATGGTTTCTGCTGAAAAACCATATATGATTGTTTACCCAAAATCAACAATTAAGGGTGCAAAAACAACTTTCAAACATGCATCTAATATTGTTCAAAGGCCCATTCAAACAAAAGCAGTGGTCCAAAAACAAGTTTGGAGACCAAAGGGTACAACTACAAAGCTAGCAGTTTCTTCTGCTAAGCATACTGCTGCTAAGGGTAACAGGGCAAATGTTGTTAAGGCCTCAGCATGTTGGATTCTTAAATCCAATGTTGCATCAACAGTCCTCAAGAGATTACATTTCATTGATGCAAGAGGCAGATCCAAGTCAGTGTTGGCTTGGATCCCAAAAGAAAACTAATTCTTTTATTTTGTGCAGGGACATTCACCAACAGATCATGAAGATCAAGGATATTCAGATAGTGGGTGTTCAAGGCACATGATAGGCAACATGTCTTATCTTTCCAACTTTCAATCAATTGATGGTGGATATGTTACCTTTGGAGGAGGAATTGGTGGAAAGATTACTGGTAAAGGTACTATCAAAACCAGTAAATTAGATTTTGAAGATGTGTTTTTTTGTGCAAGAGCTTAAGTATAATCTCTTTAGTGTCTCACAAATGTGTGACAGAAAGAATAATGTTCTTTTTACTGAGACTGAATGTCTTGTACTTTCTCCTGATTTTAAGATGCCTGATGAAAGTCAAGTACTTCTTAAAATTCCTAGGAAGGGCAATATGTACAGTGTTGATATGAATAACATTGTTTCTAAAGATGCTTTAACTTGTCTTGTTGCAAAGGCCACATTAGATGAATCTATGTTATGGCATAGGAGACTTGGTCATATTAACTTCAAAACCATAAATAAGATTGTTAAGAATGGTTTGGTAAGAGGTTTACCTCAAAAACGTTTTAAAAATGATCAAACATGCATTGCTTGTCTTAAAGGCAAACAACACAAAGTCACTTGTAAGCCCAAGATTTTTAACTCTATCAATCAATCATTGTTTATGCTTCATATGGACTTATTTGGACCTGTTTCAGTAAGTAGTATAATGCATAAGAGATTTTGTCTAGTTGTTACTGATGACTATAGTAGATTTACATGGGTATTCTTTTTAGGTACTAAGGATGAGACATCAAACATTCTTAAGACCTTCATTACAGAGATAGAAAACCTAGTAAGCAAAAGAGTAAAAGTCATTAGATGTGATAATGGAACAGAATTCAAAAATAGAGTTATGGACGATTTCTGCAAAGAAAAAGGTATTAAGAGAGAATTTAGTGTTGCTAGAACTCCTCAACAGAATGGAGTAGCTGAAAGAAAGAATAGAACACTAATAGAAGCTGCTAGAACTATGTTAGCTGATTCAAAGTTGCCTATAACTTTTTGGGCCGAAGCAGTCAACACTGCTTGTTATGTTCAGAACAGAGTTTTAATAGTACAGCCTCACAATAAGACATCATATGAACTTTTTAGAGGTAGAACTCCTGCAATAGGATTTCTTAGACCTTTTGGATGTCATGTGACAATTCTGAATACCTTAGACCATTTGAGAAAATTTGATGGTAAAGCAGATGAAGGTTTCTTTGTTGGATATTCTCTCAATAGCAAAGCTTTTAGAGTATACAACATAAGAACTAAGAGAGTAGAAGAGAGTCTACATATAGAGTTCTTAGAGAATAAATCTAATGTAGAAGGTCAAGGACCAAAATGGCTATTTGATCTTGAAACTCTAACCCATTCAATGAATTATGTGCCTGTTGTTGCAGAAACTAATGATTTTTCAGGTTCACAAGCAACAGATGAGGTAAGGTTAGACAAGAAGACACATCAAGATTATGTGATGATGCCATTATGGTCAAATACCAATGTGGAATCAACTTCAACCAATGGAGAATCTTCTTCTGGCAAAGCTAAAGAAGATGTTGAAGATAAAATCAGAGAAGGAAGAACAGAAGAACAAAAAAATGTTCCTGCTGATGAGCAAAATGTTCCCGCTGATGATCAAACAATTCCTGCTGATAAGCAAATTGTCTCTGCTGATAGTCCTTCAGAAGAAACAAAATTAGACTTTTCAGAAGATGAGGTGGATTTGTGCAATATTCCATCTGATTATCAAGTTCCTTCCACTCCACAAACACGAATTCACAAAGTCCACTCCCTAGAAAATGTGATTGGAGATGTACAATCTGGTGTGAAGACAAGACAACAATTGATGTCTTCAGATCAAAAAGGGATTCTTGATGCCCTTTATACTTCAAAGCAACATGAGTCTTCAAACTCTTGTTTGTTTGTATGTTTTCTCTCACAAGAAGAACCAAAGAATATTCATAAAGCCCTAGAAAATTCAAGCTGGTTAGAGGCTATGCAAGAGGAGCTTCTTCAGTTTAAGATTCAAAATGTATGGGTGCTAGTTGATTTACCTAATGGTGTAAGAGTAATTGGCACTAGATGGGTTTTTAGAAATAAAAGGGATGAAAGAGGCATAGTGATTAAGAATAAGGCTGGATTAGTAGCACAAGGGTACACACAAGAAGAAGGGATAGACTATGATGAGGTTTATGCTCCAGTAGCTCGAATTGAGGCAATTAGGCTTTTCTTAGCTTATGCTTCATTTATGAACTTCACAGTTTACCAAATGGATGTCAAGAGTGCATTTTTATATGGTTCAATTGAAGAAGAGGTGTATGTTACACAACCTCCAGGCTTCACTGATCCTAACCATCCAGACAAAGTGTACAAGGTAGTTAAAGCTCTATATGGCCTACATCAGGCACCAAGAGCTTGGTATGCAACACTAGCTTCCTATTTATTAGAGAATGGATTTCAAAGAGGAAAGATTGATCAGACACTTTTCATCAAACAGCACAAGAAAGATCTTCTGTTAGTACAGATGTATGTAGATGACATTATCTTTGGATCTACAAGGAAGGAGATGTGTTTAGACTTTGAAAAACTTATGAAAGATAAGTTTCAGATGAGTTCTATGGGAGAACTTACATTCTTTTTGGGTCTGCAAGTTAAGCAATCATCTGAAGGCATATTTATTAGTCAAGACAAATATGTTGCAGAGATTCTTAGAAAATTTCAATTTGCTGATTCAAAAATAGCAAGCACACCAATGGATCCTGAGAAGCCACTTCTTAAAGATGCAGATGGAGAAAATGTGGATGTACATACATACAGATCTATGATAGGTTCTTTGATGTATCTTACATCATCCAGACCTGATATCATGTTCTCTGTTTGTGCCTGTGCAAGATTTCAAGTAACTCCAAAGGTTTCTCATTTAACAGCAGTCAAAAGAATTTTTAGATATCTCAAAGGTCAACCAAGGTTGGGATTATGGTATTCTAGAGAATCACCTTTTGATTTGATAGCATTCTCAGACAGTGACTATGCTGGTGCTAGCTTGGACAGAAAGTCAACAACCGGAGGATGTCAATTCCTTGGATGAAGACTTATCTCATGGCAGTGTAAGAAGCAAACAATTGTGGCAAATTCAACAACTGAAGCTGAATATGTAGCTGCTGCAAGTTGCTGTGGTCAAGTTCTATGGCTTCAAAACCAACTTCTTGATTATGGGTACAATTTCTTACATACCATTATACATATTGATAATAGTAGTACAATTTGCATTATTAAAAATCCAGTGCAACATTCTAAAACAAAACACATTGAAATAAGACATCATTTTATAAGAGATTGCAATGAGAAAAGGTTAATTCAAGTAATGAAAATTGCTTCAGATCAAAACTTTGCAGATCTTCTTACCAAAGCTTTTGATGTTGGTAGATTTCAGTACTTGGTAGCAAGTATTGGAATGCTTAATCTTTAAATTTTTCAATATAATGTGTTTTTGTATATAGATTTTGTTAATGCATCTAACTTTGTTATCTAAGTCTACTATTAACAATATTTGAAGTTATTCATACAGTTAGTTCTATGATTATTCTAATTCAAGACAAGTACTTTGTACTTTGTTTATTTGGTTTTAGACTAACAGTTTCAGGTATGAATGTTTGAGCTGAAAAGCTATTTCAAGTGAAATTTGCTGATCAAAGCTGCTGATCATTGCTGCTGAAAGCTGAACATTGCTGCTGATATAATAGGTTCATGATAGAAAAAGTTTGGGACTTCAAAACTCCTTAAAACTTCTTTCTTGAAATCTGATTATGATGTTTCACATTGAATTGATAAATTAGTTGATCAATTAAAAACTGATACAACTCACTTTCTATCATTTTATACTCTCAAGTATAATGTGACTAATCTACGGATATCTGATAGAAAGAACAGCGAGCAACAGTGAATCTAACACTTGTGTTAGAGGTAACAAATGCCACGAGCTGGAAACCCTGTAAAGAAAGCCTTTTGAATAGGTTTATCTATACACAGGCGGTTATTTATAACTGAAAACATTGGTTCTCTCACAACCAGAGGTTGCTTTAAACCGAAATTTTGATTGAGTGTCTGTTACACACTTAATCCTTTCAAAATGGTTGTAAGCAGTATGATTTTTCATAATAAAATCATATACATACTGCTAAGGCAAAAGTTTCTTAAAAGGATTTTCAAAAGATGACTTTAAAAACCATCAAATGATGGACCATAAGTCAAAAATGTCCATTGAATCACCTCTCATAGGAGTTAACACACCTAGAAGTGATGAGGGCAGAATCTTAAACTCTTAAGGAATTGATGGCTTCATGTACAAATTGTCTGAAAACATGGAAAAATGCTAGATCAGATGATGATGTTATGATTGTGAGAAAATCTTTCAAACAAGGGGAGGAAACAAACATCTCAGGGGAGGAAATTCAAGCCCAGTTTAAGGAAGATTAACCAAAAGAAAAGACAAGATCCTACAAGATGATGACATAGAGGTTGAAAATGACAAGAACATTCTTAAATGTTGTATTCAGAAAGGATGAAGCATTTCAAAGGAGAAAGTTCTATCTAGGTCAAAAAGTTGAAAAGATTCAATTTCAGTTCACTACGTTTGTTCATCACTTGTTGAAAGATCAGAAAGTAGATAAGTTCCAGAGAAAGATAAGTTCATTCACTCAGAAGAGAAGAAAGTTCAGATCAACCAAATCTGACAATGAAGTGTTTGAAAGATCTTCACAAAGTCCTCATTTAATTCAGAAAAACATGTTTGAATGTGATTCACATGTTTAGGGGAGGATTGTTAGGAATTAAATAAGCACAAGAATCAGAAGATTCAGCATAAAGGTTTAATGGAAATACGACAAGTATGATTCTGCTGATAAAGCACAAAGCGAGTTTCCACTGAAGGAGATTCTGCTGAAGACTATTTCCACTGAAGGTGATTCTGCTGCTGAATCCTACTGCTGATGAATACTGCTGCTTGATTCTGCTGCTGCTATGACTGTGCAGCTATGACTCATAACAAACAGCTGTGTAGATAAGAATGACTTATTCAACACTTGCATAATAAGATAATATCTTAGTTCTAGTCATCAAATTGAACACTCCAAGTGAGTTGTTTATCCTAGATACATGATGTATCTTGTATGACTAAAGCTAGAAAAGTGATTAGTCATAAGCTAGTTATTTGTTGAGTCATGTAGTTTGTAAAAGATATTTCCTTGGACTATAAAAGGAAAATCTTAGATATGTAGATAAGAGTGACAATGCCATACACAACTCTCATATACAAACAATAGAAAGAACAAACATAAGATTCAAGGTTTTTGTAACCCTAGTGATAAGCTAAAGATCACTCGTATTATTTACTTTTGGAATAATATTGAATCGTTTGGTGTTAACTATTCCATTTCCATAACAATAAACATAAATCTTCTAAGTGTGGTTAAGTAGATTCCGCATACTTAATCATATTCACACAAACATATCTTATACACAAAGAACAAAGGCTTAACCACCTTACCGTGTAATCGACCCTCAACACATTGTGTAACACCCCCAAAATACCGCAGCGGAAGACTGTGTCATAGGGGTGCTACTTCATAATACAAAGTACAAGTTATAGAAAACGAACTCTAAATGAGACGTTTTGAAAAGTTACCATTCGATTAATGAATTCAAAGTTACAAACATGAGATTCCAAAGTATGATACATAAATGTATACAAAATGTTGAATGGTAAATGATAAAAGCGCAAGTCTTCAGAATATGCAGCTTGACTCTAAGTTCCACGCACTAGCTATCGCCTTACTAACCTGAGATAAACATGCTAAAGTGTCAACACAATGGTTGGTGAGTTCATAGAGTTTGTCTTAAAACAGTTGAAAAGCCTTAAAAGAATGTTCACACAGCAAAGGCATCGTGAATCCACTCAGTTACAAGTCCCGCCATAAGAGACTTGTAACCTGTGTGTTCACAACCCACTGCTAACATATAGTATAATAAAGACATGTATAAGTTCATCAAGACAATTAAGCAATTAGTAGTGAGTCTCTACTTCATCTCCGAAGACCTCACTTTTATGATGTATCCAAACATTCGCAAATGTTAGGATGTATCAAAGACAACTGGGAGTCAATTCCCAAAGACAACTGGGAGCCACTTCCCAAAGATATAAGTTTACTGGGAGCCACTTCCCAAAGATAAAAGACAGTCATGTATGTAAGAAATCAAGTATAATGCCATCAAGTATAAGACAATCAAGTATAAATTAATCAAGTATAAATGTTTTGAGTATTTGTACAAGTAAGCAAGTAGTTGAGCATGTATCCCCCCCAAGAGTTAAAACAAGTACGAAAAGAGTAGGGGCTATGACTCACCTTAAGCTTATGTAATGAGAAATGAAAGTGGTAGTCGAATCGCGAAAGTCTCTAAGAGCAGCCTATAATAGAACGTTGCGACTTAGGTTTTGAGTAACGTCTAAGAATACGAAGAATTGCCCATATATGTCTTGCATAATGTTCATGATGTAGTACTTAGTATATAGTGTAAGTCGTTGAATATAAGTGGTCTATGAAACATGTATAAGTTGTAAATCTCTTACTACCGTTCGGGCCGACATAATTCAGAAGTCATGGAGTAAACGTTCGAGGAGCCAGGACACTTTAACTCGTAAATCCACAACTCGTCTCGACGGCTTACTCAATGAACTCCTCACATGAGGCTCCCTACTATTGTAGTATTTGATAACATATATATATATATATATATATATATATATATATATAAGCTTTTTGATCTTTAATAGTTATATGGTCTTTAGCCGTGGCTTTGCCGTGACCTTGGTCATTGTTACCATGGTCTTGAGACTCAACCTTGGCTTTAGCCATGGTTGTGGTCTTGGCTTTAGGTCATTAGACCTCTTGGTCTCATCTAATTATAATGATTATATAGTAACTTTGGTCTAAAAATGGGCTGTTAAGAATTTGGAGAAATTTATCACTCAGAAAGCGTTTTCAGGGCTCGAGCTTCTTTGTTCCTGAACGAAAACGTCGTTCCGGACAACTTTCGTGTTTTAACTTTTTGATGAATCGGACCAGAAGTGGGACTTTCAAAATCATAATTTGATCAGAATGCTATTTAGGCAGATTTGCCGTTTTGGTTTCGCTAACTTCAAATGGTCATAACTTTTGACTCGTGTACTCGTTTTGGGTGATTCAAATTGCTATGTTTTCCTTGTTAAGTCCTCTTTAACAGTAAGTAAGTGTCAAATATCAAAGTTATACTATTGGGGTCGTGGTTCTCCATAAAAATCACTAGTTTGCTTGTTTACTTGTCATAAGTTAACATATGTATACCAATACTTGTTTTATCCATTTTTAAACATCATGAACACAATACAAAGACCATATATAGCATGAAAGAAACATAATAAGCATGAAATGATATTGAGCAAGAAAGTGTATAAGGGTTTCTTACAACTTTTGGCTTTCTAAAGAAAGGAAGTCAAGTATGGAACTAGGACACTAAACCTAAGCTTGTAAACCCTTCACCATAACTCTTGTAACCCTTGTTAGCCTTGATATAACCCTTGTAAAAACCATTTAACTTCAGCCCTAGTAACCTTGTGTAGCTCCTAAATCAACCATGGAATCACCAAACAAACTTGAGAACTAGGTAGAGAATACTAAGACATTGAACTCTTATGTGTAACTTGTATATTGAAGATCAAAGGATCATGGTGCTAGGACTAAAGGGTGTGGTATTTTTGGTGATGAAAAGATGAAGATCAATGTGTTTCTAGTTGGCTATTTATAGCATGAATGAGGAGGTTAGGAAGGTGCCTAGGAAAGTGCTAAAACTTGGAGACAAAGTTGTAATTAAGTAAGATCTAATGGCTAAAGTCAAGATTTAACCACACATGGTGACTCCCCCCCCCCTAGGTCGGTTCTAAAAGGATAAGGGTGACTAGATGAGTAGTCATGGTCTTTGGATGATAATATCCTAAGTATGTAGCTAGTTTTGACTCCGTAAATCGCTAACCGTAAGTTATTAAGCCTCAAAACGTAAAACCGGGTATCGTAAAAATATGAAACTTGAAAGTATTGTCAAACATGTCAATATACTCCATAATAAAATATAAAATGAGTGGTAGGATCTATCGGGTGCTAAAACCCTGCTAAAAACTGGAAACACGGGTCTAAAACGCGTAATACGTAAAACGTACGAATATTGCGTAAAATTGAGAAAAGCAAAATGTTACTTTTCTAATGTGATAAAAATGATTTAAATTGACTTATAATGTCTAGGCTGGGCTCAGTCTAGTGTCGGTTGGTATTAAATGTCTTTTAGACATCAAACCGTAAGCCTAAAAATCACGAAATGACTTATAACATCAAGGGATGATTTTTGGTCAATGGAGGAGGGAAAAAATATGTTGACTTTTTCTAATAAGTTGAAAACTCAAATAGTCTTAGAAACGCGTTTTGTGGTCTAACGGTTAATCGCCCATACGGTTAAGCGTGTTCATGTGAGAGTAGTACAGGCTTGGGTGACCTGCTGGGAAAAGTAATTAACTTGAAAATGCGAATTGTTACAGTCTCTACCCCTTACGGGGAACTTCGTCCCGAAGTTCAGTTGATGTTAACTACTTACGGTGTGTCTAAGAGAATTCGGGGTCTCTAATATAGTGGTGTTCACTCTGATTCGTCTAAGGTTCTGGTTAAGGAGTTGTATCGGCTACAATTAAGCCCACTTATTTATAACACATTACTTACATAAAGAAGCGTCCAAATTTATGCAAGTAAGGTCTCATAAACTTATGGTTCGGTGATTTACAATTTCTTTATTTAACTGAAGAGGCGTCCCAATCCATTTAAATAAGGAGATTCTAAATCATCCTACTTAAGAATTTCCGGCACAAAATCCGCCTTCTGAGGCCGATAGTAAGATAATCAAGTCATCAAATCCCTAAAGCTAAGCAATAATATTATTTAACTCAAATCTTGTGTCTCATCAAACAAGAACTGTCACAAGATCAAGTTAAATAATTAGTTATTACTGAGCTCCATGTTTCTAATGACTCGACTAAACTCTGGGGCTCCTTATAATACTAAAGTCACATCATCTAACAGCGTGGAACTAAGCAAACCTCTAACCAAAAAGCATAAGTGTATGTATTGTGTGAAAGGCAAATAAAGAGGAAGGTCCCAACGTATATAGCAGTTATAGTCTAGGCACTAAATGCAACCTAGTTCTCTATAACCAAGGCTCTGATACCAATCTGTAACACCCCCAAAATACCGCAGCGGAAGACTGTGTCATAGGGGTGCTGCTTCATAATACAAAGTACAAGTTATAGAAAACGAACTCTAAATGAGACGTTTTGAAAAGTTACCATTCGATTAATGAATTCAAAGTTACAAACATGAGATTCCAAAGTATGATACATAAATGTATACAAAATGTTGAATGGTAAATGATAAAAGCGCAAGTCTTCAGAATATGCAGCTTGACTCTAAGTTCCACGCACTAGCTATCGCCTTACTAACCTGAGATAAACATGCTAAAGTGTCAACACAATGGTTGGTGAGTTCATAGAGTTTGTCTTAAAACAGTTGAAAAGCCTTAAAAGAATGTTCACACAGCAAAGGCATCGTGAATCCACTCAGTTACAAGTCCCGCCATAAGAGACTTGTAACCTGTGTGTTCACAACCCACTGCTAACATATAGTATAATAAAGACATGTATAAGTTCATCAAGACAATTAAGCAATTAGTAGTGAGTCTCTACTTCATCTCCGAAGACCTCACTTTTATGATGTATCCAAACATTCGCAAATGTTAGGATGTATCAAAGACAACTGGGAGTCAATTCCCAAAGACAACTGGGAGCCACTTCCCAAAGATATAAGTTTACTGGGAGCCACTTCCCAAAGATAAAAGACAGTCATGTATGTATGAAATCAAGTATAATGCCATCAAGTATAAGACAATCAAGTATAAATTAATCAAGTATAAATGTTTTGAGTATTTGTACAAGTAAGCAAGTAGTTGAGCATGTATCCCCCCCAAGAGTTAAAACAAGTACGAAAAGAGTAGGGGCTATGACTCACCTTAAGCTTATGTAATGAGAAATGAAAGTGGTAGTCGAATCGCGAAAGTCTCTAAGAGCAGCCTATAATAGAACGTTGCGACTTAGGTTTTGAGTAACGTCTAAGAATACGAAGAATTGCCCATATATGTCTTGCATAATGTTCATGATGTAGTACTTAGTATATAGTGTAAGTCGTTGAATATAAGTGGTCTATGAAACATGTATAAGTTGTAAATCTCTTACTACCGTTCGGGCCGACATAATTCAGAAGTCATGGAGTAAACGTTTCGAGGAGCCAGGACACTTTAACTCGTAAATCCACAACTCGTCTCGACGGCTTACTCAATGAAC
Source organism: Artemisia argyi (assembly GCA_030686995.1). Classification (NCBI taxonomy): domain Eukaryota; kingdom Viridiplantae; phylum Streptophyta; class Magnoliopsida; order Asterales; family Asteraceae; genus Artemisia; species Artemisia argyi. The sequence goes on along the minus strand of CM060700.1, from coordinate 197,818,791 downwards.
TCCTCACATGAGGCTCCCTACTATTGTAGTATTTGATAACATATATATATATAAGCTTTTTGATCTTTAATAGTTATATGGTCTTTAGCCGTGGCTTTGCCGTGACCTTGGTCATTGTTACCATGGTCTTGAGACTCAACCTTGGCTTTAGCCATGGTTGTGGTCTTGGCTTTAGGTCATTAGACCTCTTGGTCTCATCTAATTATAATGATTATATAGTAAATTCATCTAATTATATAGTAACTCAAATCCATGATCTTAGTGATCTCAATGCCATGCACCTTGCACAACGCAACAAAGGGCAACTTCCATCATCACCCTACAACAATTTCCTACCCCACTCTCTCAACTTGGATCAAGTTACAAACCACACTCACTATTGCCCTTGTAGCATCTTCCTTCAAAAACAAATTCTATACTTGAGTAAAGATATTTCTTGGATTGAATATCTCCTCACTCGTCCTCATCCCATACCACCCTTAACACGATACAACATCATAAGATCTACCTCTTCCGCTCCATACCCCACTCCATATCCCTCTCCATCTAACAACTAAGCTTTATGCTTATGTTCTCCTTCAAGCAAATAAAACAATCAACCATGGGTTGCAAGCAAGTCCAAGTGCTCTCTTAGGCAATATAGGACTATGTCTCTTCTTTTGTTTTATTGTAATCAATATGTTTTAAGCATATTGAATGTTGTAATGCTAATCATTTGTATGATGCTTGAATGAATCTATTTTTATTTGCATAATTATTGCTTTGCATGTATATGTGTCTTGTTCTCTTCAAATATTTTTTTTGTAGCTGATGAGGCGAAAATAGACCACTTTTAGGGGGTCATTTAAGCCCGGAATTGAATTTATTTGATCAAATATTATCCTAAATCATTCCTTTTGTTATTTTAGGTACTTTGGGAGTGAAATCTAGAAAAGGAAGCAATTCGGACGTTTTTGGAGCATAAAAGTGAAGAAAACGCCAAAGACTTAATTTTCCAAGCTGAGAACAGTGTATGACGGCGTCAAGAGGAAATTTTTGACGGCATCAAGAGTAAAATCCATGACGACCCAGAAGAAACCTGAAGGCGTCACAAAAAGGGCGTCAAGAGTTAATTGTGTGACGGCCTGCATAAGGGGACTACATGACGGCGTCAGATCCAGATCTAGGCATTCTGAGGAACTATTTGGCGGCGAGATGACGGCGTCAGACATTTGTTCTTGACGCCGTCACCTTCTATAATCTATATATAGTTTTCTAATTTTCATTCGTTGAGAGGAACTTGTGTGGAGAAACCCTAGGGCCGAACTTTGTACGAATTTTATAGTATATTCAAGGGTTTTAACCCCTTGAATCCTTTCATGTGCTATTGAGATAAGTCTTCTCTTAATTCAATCAATATGTCTATGTGTTGGTTGTCTATATCTTGTGCTTGTCTTGATTTCAACATGTTAGGCTAGATCTATCTTGTGTTTGCTTAGATCTAATGAAACCTAGACGTTAATTATGTGTTGATTACTTGTTTATGGTTGTATTGGATGAATGATTTCAATGTTAGGCTTAAGAAAACTGGCAGATCTCCATTTGGTAACATGCTTGAACGTCTTAGGAAACATGAACCGATGTGTACTAGGTTTTATTGATTGTATTTAATGCATGAGTAAATTCTAATGATCCCATGTTAGGAGCTTCTTAGCCGGCTCGACATAGGAGTGAAGTAGGCACTCATAGGATTGGGGAAGTAAGTACGCCACCCCATGAATGGTATTAAGGAATACAATCCGTCATCCACGCAACTATAACAAGTAATTAACGTGTAAAAGATATCTAGGGAGTAGTGAAATCTAAGTAAACACATTTCTCCCACATATTGCTCACAACCTTAGTATAATTTAGTTTATTTTCATTTTTAGTATTTTATTTTGATTGCATCTTTAGTATTGGGTTAGTTGACTAGCAACTAATTCCGCCCATATCCTTCAAAACCCGAGATTTTAATTTGCTTTCTAAAAAATATAAAAATACAAAAAAGAATCATCCCTCATCTCTAGACCTAGTCTTTAGGTTTTCTAATCCTAGCGACACTATTCCTAGCTGAACGATCAATCCCTCGGTACTTGTCATTATACTATACTACATCGATCAGGTACACTGCCTGGTGGGGGTTGTAAGCTTCTCAAGATCCCTTGAGAGGTAAAGCCTGGTGCAATCCCTACGCATCAAGTTTTTGGCGCCGCAGCCTGGGGAATAGTTATTGTCGAGCTTAGAATCTCTTTTTATTAGGTCTACTTGCTAGATTCCTTTCCAGTAAGATTTTATTTATTTATTTATTTTTTAGGTTTTCTTTAGTCTATCTTATTTCTTTGTGTTTTTGTTCGTAACTCTTCACCACCCGTCATCCCACCACAACAAAACCCACCACTAGAACCTCTTAGGCCCCGAACCTTAGAAGAGTATTCCCAACCTAGCCACCAAGGCTATCGAAACACCATTGAGCTCACCGGAGCTAATGTGACCCCCTTGCGATCCGACACCATCCGGTTGGTGCAATGCGGATGTGCATTCCATGGACTTCGTTCCGAAGATCCAAATCAACATCTCAAGGACTTCCTTAAAATCGTAGATTCCATAGACCTAGATGTTGCAACTAGAGAGACAACCCGATTATGCCTATTCCAATTCTCTCTACGTGATCAAGCTAGTCAATGGCTTGAGCGTTTACCCGCAGGATCCATCACCACATGAGATGATCTCACCACTCGTTTCCTTGCTCAATTTTTCCCACCGGGGAAGACTGCAATGCTTAGAAATGACATTTTGATGTTTGAACAACATCAGGGTGAAACTTTCTACGAAGCATGGGCTCGTTTTAAGAATCTCCTACATAAAGTCCCTCATCATGGTATAAACCTTTTGTTACTAGTTCAGATTTTCTATGATCATGTTGACTATCACACTAAACGTACAATCGATAGGGCCGCGGGAGGTAGATTGCGTGATAAGAACGCCGAGGAATGCTGGGCAATTATTGAGGAGCTTGCCACCGATAATCAAGAGATGTGGGAGTTTAATCATGTTATAAAAGCGGCCATCAACGCAATCTCAACTTCTGAAGGGACTACCGAAATCCCTGATGAACTCCTATGCAAACTCGAGGCGAAAGTTGACTATTTTGAGCAAAGGCAGAGGAGACCCCTAAGTCCTAGGCGGGCTACTGCCAATTCTGTCTCGAAAACAACTCCAACACCATTATCAGAGTCACCCTCTATAGAGAATGTCGAGACTTTTCAAAACTATGCCCCACCTTATTCCCCTCCCGAGAAACTTAGCCCGGAGTTTGAAGCTAGAATGAGAGAATACATGGCAACTCATTCAGATCGGCTCGCTAGATTCGAGGAAGTAGTTTATAGGCAAAAAGAGGAGATGCAAGAGAAAATGAATGAGATGATGAGCCTGATGGAAGAGTATGTCAACCAGAGAACCCCCGAGAGGATGTTGTTAAGGAAAGAAAGCGTCGCCCCCACTACCCGATTTGTTAATTCCATCACAATTGTCCACAAGGATAATGAGAAGGTAGAAACCCCTACTGAACAAACCTTAGAAGAGCCACCAAAATCCCAACCTTTGAGTTACTACCTGAAACATGATATAAACGAAAACACTATAACGAATTGGGTAAAGGGTGACGGGCGTAACAAACCTTCCAAACAGGGTTCTGAGAAGGAGGAAGGGGGAAAAGATGAGTATGATACATTACCTGGGGGGCCAATATTCGAGAAACTATTGATACAAAAAGTGGCTACTAAGCAGATGGCGTGTGGGAACTTTGAGATACCAACTAGCATCGGGGATTTGAAATATCTTAGTGCTTTCGTCGACCAAGGATCGGAAGTATATCTTATGCCCCTAACTATTTACATCCAACTAATGTCAAAAATGCCAACCCCCACTCGTGTTAGGTTATCCCTCACTGGACACTCTTACGTATACCTCCTAGGAATCATAGAAGATGTGTTAGTTAATGTCGCAGGATTCATGTACCCCGTTGATTTTATGATCATCGATGATAAGGGAGATGGATGCATGCCAATAATCCTTGGGGCACCATTCCTCACCACCGCTAGGGCTGTCATTAAGTATGAAGGCAGGAAAATTGAGCTTAAATCTGGAAAAAGAAAGATTAGCTTCCCCATGACCCCGCGAAGTGGGCATGAGAATTTGAGTTGGAGAAAGCTCAAAAACAACATTGACACGACACCCATTCGTGTTCAGAAGAAAATTCTTGCATGGGAGGCAAGAATCAAAAGCTACAAGGAGGCTAAATATGAAAGAAGCAAAAGCAATAAAGTTCATGTCGAGTTCGAACATAATCGACCAGCAGAAAGCCAGGTACCATTCGAGGAAGGGAACCTAGTACTCTTAAGACACTTGGAAACAACAATACCACCCGATAAACCAAGTCCTTGGTGGTATGGGCCTTTCACAATTGAAAGCATGAGCCAAGATGGGATGGCTAACCTACGAAGTAAAGTAGGTGGAGAAGTGATTGCAAGCATCGACAGATTGAGGCACTACCACCACGATAGTAATGATCACAACTGCATGGGGTACATCATCTCGAGGGATGAGGTCACGTAGTAACCCATGACCTTGAGTCTAGCTACAAGACTCGTAAATAAAGAAAAGCGCTTCTTGGGAGGCAACCCATGATTTTGTGTGATTTTATTTTTGTTCGTTTGTTATTTGCTTCCGTATGCATGCTTTATTTTTATTGTTGGTAGATCATGTTTCTAAACTAAATAGTGGAAATACTTTATTTTGTTGTTTGGCCTAGTCTTAACTTCACCCAAAGGTATTTTTGCAAAAGATAAGTGTAAGGGGAAACCCCAAATATGTTTTTAAGAAACAAACCGATCATGATTCTCCACAATATTAAATGAACATGTATATTTGTATTTGTTAGAGTCAAATGCTTGTATCGAGTCATAATGATGTTTTGAAGGATTTTCCAGGAAGTAAGACCAAGTTTTTCCAGAAATTTTCCGGAAACTTAACATAAGAATTTCTGCAGGTCACTTCTAACGGCGTCATAAGTTTACTTTTGACGGCGTCACGTGTAAAAATCTGGAAATTTTATCGGTTTTGTTTTTCTAACGGAGTCTTAAAGTTTTTGTTGAATTATTAAGTTTTATAATCTCCAGGAAATCTGCAAACATCATTCCACAAGCATTATATCTTATTTTGTTTTCTAGGATTTAGTAACTTATGTAGATTGCCGCCGATTTTATGCGAGGTTGCCTTGTCTATTTTCTCAGGATTTACAGGTTATGTATGACAAGAAGATGATTATTTTTCTGGAAGGGAAGTTTTGATTGTTCATTTTCTTGGAGGAAGATTTAACCTGGCCACGTTATTATCCATACCGAGCGAATCAGGGGAGTATTTGATTTCATTTGTTTTACTTATTTCACTTTTACATTCTTTACTTGAACATTGGGGACAATGTTCATCTTAAGTGTAAGGGGAGGGTAAAATGATGATACCTTACAAATACACTTTCGCTTGAGTTTGTTTGTTTGATAGTAGATGTGTAATAAAACTATGAGAAATACTTGTTAGTGCAATTTTAGCGCCAAATTTAAAATTTTTTACAACATTTAGGAGTGAAACTTTAGCCATAGCAAGCATCTCATGGATAGGAGATTGTATGACTAGCACATAACCGTATCATTCAGAAAAATTTTCCACCCAAATATGTGAGGTTCGCCTTTAGATTTGATAGGAAAAGCATTTACTATTAGTGCTTATGAGTGTACCGGTAGCATTTAGATTCTAGAACTTGCGTTAGTGATGCATCCCGAGACCGCTAGTGAGACTACATTCGTGTGGTAGGATTTACTACATGATAAGAGGTATTAGGATCACCCTTGTGTTAAACCCGTATTATAATTACTTGACCATTTAAGTCATATTACTTGGCTAGTTAAGTCAACTAATTTTTCCCACACTTTAGCGTTGTACTTATTTTTAGTACACGAAACCCCTAGTACACCCCTCCGAGCCTATCTTTTCATTTCTAACTTTAAGCATTTTACTTAAATGAAGAATTTGTTACACCCCACTTAAATGTTCACCCAAATCGCCTTAGCCTTCCGTGTATGCACTCATTTTTAGTGCATTATTGTTATTTGTTAAACCCTAAGTTAATTATCTAATTGATTACATGGTTGCTAAGTCGAGTCATATCCTTGTACATATTGTTTTGGGACGATTGGGACTCATGGGTAAAGTACTTATTTTATGGAGTAATGGGGAAGAACATCATATATTACCCCCGTATGTGCGTTAATCTTAAAAGTACTCCAAGTGTTTTGATTATCTTAATTCGAGTCATTAGATTAGTTTATTGTAAAGTATGTAAAGATTCAAGTGTAAGGGGAATTTTCATTCCCTATGATGTATTATTTTGGATGGTAGGGTAAGAGTGTATGCAAAAAAAAAAAAAAAAAAAAAAAAAAAAAAAAAAAAAAAAAAAAAAAAAATCGAAAAATCAAGAAAAAGAAAAAAAAAAAGAAAAAGAAAAGAGAAAAAACATACGGACTACCATCCCGTTTCATTCTATGTTCATTTTATGTTTTTATTATTTTTCATTTATTAGCTTAAGTCGAGTCTAGTCTTGGCTTAGCAATGCCATATTGTACATGTAATTAACCAAGATTGTTAACTCGCCACCAGTAAAGACTGCCTATATCCAACAAAACCGTGTATTTCATATCCCTACACCTAACATTACAACCCTTTAAAAGACCTCTTTGATATTTTATCCTAGGTGCTTACGCCATGTGGTGGAGGTTTGATCCTTTCCCAAGCCTATGGTAATCTATTTTGCTATGACAGGTAGTGAGAGATATCTTCCGTTTCCATATTGTAATTTATACTTTATTACACCCGAGAGATGTGAGTATCTAAACACTATTTGTGAGGTGCTAGTATATGACCTCCGTGTTTGTCTTTGGTCTTTAGTGGAACGATTATTTGTTGTAATTACTTTTATATTAGTGTTAAATGACCCCTAACTTGTATTTTGATTAGAATAAAAGCGCATTTGCTTGAGGACAAGCAAATCTCATGTAACAATTCACATTTTTCAGGATAATTACCATTCCCGGAAAATTTCACTATTCACTTTTACTATTCATTTTTCCCGAAACTTTCCCGAAAGTTGATTTTTATTTGATATTCTCGAGTGATAAATCATTTCCATGACAAATTAAAAGTTTGACATTCATAAGCTCATTTTCGTGAAAGTTATTAAGGAATTACACGTTTTAGGGTAAAACGTCAATCGGAAATTCTATGCACAACGAAATTCCACCCCGTCAGGTGACCCCACATCAGAAAAATGTTTGACACACTCATGATTTATTTGAGAATTAATCGTGACTGAGAAAAACATGACCAAAAACTTCCCAGCAGGTCACCCAAACCTGTACTAATCCCGCACGAGCACGCTTAACCGTTTGGGCGATTAACCGTTAGACCACAAAATGAGTTTCTAAGAAGATTTGAGTTTTCAACTTATTAGAAAAAGTCAACATATTCTTTCCCTCCTCCATTGACCAAAAATGATCCCTTGATGTTATAAGTCATTTCGTGATTTTTAGGCTTACGGTTTGATGTCTAAAAGACATTTAATACCAACCGACACTAGACTGAGCCCAGTCTAGACATTATAAGTCATTTTAAATCATTTTTATAACATTAGAAAAGTAACATTTTACTTTTCTCAATTTTACGCAATATTCAGCGTTTTACGCGAATTACGCGTTTTAGACCCGTGTTTCCAGTTTTTAGCAGGGTTTTACACCCAAATGGAACCTACCACTCATTTTATATTTTATTATGGAACTTATTGACATGTTTATCAATACTTTCAAATTCCATGATTTTACGACACCCGGTTTTACGTTTTGAGGCTTAATCATTTACGGTTGGCATTTCCCGGAGTCAAAACTCATCCAATATCTTGGATAATATCAAGCAAGAACCACCTCATCCTTCCTAGCATATCAAACCGCCATTTGGGGGGGGTTTTCACACTTGTGGATTGATCTTGACCCTTGATTCCTTAGATGATCACATGTGTTCAACTTTGGCTCCAAGTAAAACTTGGTCACCAAGTTGTGGTAATATCCTACTCATTTCCTAACCTCCTCATGACCATATATATACCCCCTCCCTCCCCTCTTTGCCGTGGATATCACACACACAAACACACCATTCATTTGCAAATTCTCTTCCAAGTTTCATGCAAGATTCAAGTGATTCTTCAAGGTAGAAACTCTAGTTAGGTTATCATTCACCAAAACACTTCCATAACCTTATATACTTGGTGATTTCTCTTGAGTTTAAATCCACTCAATTCACCTAAACCTTCATCATCCATCTTTCAAGAATACCAAGGGTAGAAAGATTGCATGAAGTGAAAAAGGGTTGAAGCAAGTCTATCAAAGTCCTATCCTTACATGTTAACTTCCTTTCATCTTTGAAAGCCAAAAGTTGTGAGCCAAACCCTAACTTGATTCTTGTTGAATAATCATGTTCATGTTATTTACATGTTATTCTTGCTATATTATGTCTTGTAGTTATGTCCATGATGTATAAAAGTGAGCAAAACAAGTTATTGTTATTGATTGTTACAACAAGTTACTAAAACAAGCAAACTAGTGACTTTCTTGGAAAACCACGACCAAAATGGTAAAAATATGATATTTGATTATTACATATTGTGGTAGAGGACCTAACAAGGAAACCATAGCAATTTGAACCACCCAAAACGAGTATACGAGTCAAAAGTTATGGCGATTTGAAATTACCAAAGATTTCCGGCAAAACTGCCAAATAGCTTCCTGATCAAATTTGGGTTTTGAAAGTCACACTTCTGGTCCGATTCATCAAAAACTTAAAACACGAAAGTTGTCCGGAACGACGTTTTCGTTCAGGAACAAAGAAGCTCGAGCCCTAAAAACGCTTTCTGAGTGATAAATTTCTTCAAATTCTAAACAGCCCATTTTTAGCCAAAGTCATTACATATAAGTTATGGTTTATGAAGACCAAAGGGGTCTTATGACCTAGAATCAAGACACAACCATGGCTAGAGCCAAGGTTGAGTCTCATGACCATGGAACAATGACCAAAGGTCATGGCTAGGCCATGACGAAATGACCATACAAGCTTACCAAGGCAAACACATGAACTAGAGAAGTTGGCGATAACTTGAACATACAATTTGGATCTACTTCATCTAAAGGAACCATGAGATATTACAAAGAGAAAATGGTCATTCAAGACTTATGAAACTACCCCTAATAACAATCTTCATGTACAAATAAACTTTCCTAAGTTTATTCAAATATCGGACATGTAACCTTTCGGATCAAAACTTATATCTATATATTTCATCAACTACTACAATAGTAGGGAGCCTCATGTGAGGAGTTCATTATGTAAGCCGTCGAGTTGAGTTGTGGATTTACGAGTTAAAGTGTCCTGGCTCCTCGAACGCTTACTAACATGACTTCTGAATTATGTCGGCCCGAACGGTAGTAAACGATATACAAAACATACATGTTTCATGAATCATTTCCTTCAAAGACTTACATTATACATCATACCACATCATGGACTAAATGCAAGATATATATATAGGCACTACTTCATATTCTTTACTCCGATCCTAAGTCGCGACATTCTATTATAGGTTGCTCGTAGAAACCTACACGATTCAACCGTTACATACATTACTTGCTATCTTAACTTAAGGTGAGTTCATAGCCCCACTTTACATTACTTCAATGTTTTACAAACCCTTGGGGGGAATACATGCTATTATTTTCTACTCGAACACAATGCTTTCTACTGTATGCTATTCGACCATGTTTTATTATCACTAAGTAACAACCTTGCTAAACCGAGATCCCTTATTATGAACCATTTAATCACTAGCAATAGTGAGCGCAAATATTGTGAATAGGCCTATTGGGATTGACGAATCCCATTTGTATTGACTAAGTTCAAACAAATGCATTAATATTTGAGATTTAGGTATGTTAGCAAAGTACCTACCGGGATAAATCTGCCGATCGATATTGGTACACGTTAACGTTATGGTGTCATAAGCTTAGTGTATAATAACCTTTCCGGGCATATAACAACGTAGCCCATCATTGTTTTCCAAATATTGGTGTGAGTCTATAGCTCACACTACGATTATTGTGTTCAAACGATTTAACTACAAACACTACGATTATTGTGTTCAACGATTTACTACCAACACTTTGTGTTCAAACGATTTAACAAACTCTATGAATATCACTCAACCTTTGTGTTGACCTCTCAAGCATGTATTTCAGGTTCATGACGATCAAGGATGGCACGGAAGGGCACGGATGTTCAAGAGGGCTATAAATTTTATTATCATTCAAAAACTCACTTAATGTGATTTGTAAACATGGAACCAATTGGGACCTCATTTTGTAACCTCTGATATTTATATAATTTGAATGATACATCTTTTAAAACGACTCAATTGGAGTTCGTTTTCTATTATTGTGACTATTGTGCCGTCAAGTAACACCCAGTTCGAATTCCGCTGCAACCATGAATTGGGGGTGTTACAGATTGGTACCAGAGCCATGGTTATAGAGAAACGGTTCTAAGTGAGACCTAAACTATAACTACAATCACAAACAAAAACATTTTATAGCCTTCCGCTCTCCGTGTCTTCCATCCTCCAGACGATTATGGACTTAGTAAGCATGTTATGATACACAAACATATTAGTATATTCATATATACCCATTTTGAGCATTTCCCCGAAGACATTTTTATGCTACACAAACATAATTGCATATTGATATATGTACCCTAAACATAATTCAGCATTTCCCCGTAGGCATTTTATGCTACATGAACACATATAAGTATATTGATATATACACACTAAGCATTTTATGCTACATGAACACATATAAGTATATTGATATATACTAGGCATTTTATGCTACATGAACACATATTTGTATATTGATATATACACACTAGGCATTTTATGCTACATGAACATATTAGTATATTGATATATAAACTCGGTTTATTTTCAATCATTTATCTAAACAATGGACTAAACATATCTGTGTATGCCTATTCTAAGGCATTTCGGCACAGCCACACTCTCCCAATCATGTTCCTACTCCAACATTATATGTCCAAGACATTGTAACGGATTGCAATGGTCTCATTCATTTTTCAAGACATTGTGAGATACAATGGCCTCATTCATTTTCCAAGACATTGTGAGATACAATGGTCTCATTCATTTTCCAAGACATTGTATGATACAATAGTCTTAATCATTTCTCAAATGATTTGAGTCACACAATGACTAACCTACTTCCTAGACATTGTGAATTACACAATGGTCTAACCTACTTCCGAGACATTGTGTTTTGTGCAAATGGTCTCTAGAATTATTCCATCACATCATCAATATCATTTCTTATGATATCAAAAACCCGTCACAATCTATCGATTTCAAAACAAGAAATATGAGATTTCTAAAGGACAAACAAATCCATCATCGACCAAAGCTGAACTTTCTCTACATTCATCAAAGTTTTCTTATGAAACCTTCATTATAAAAAGTTCGTGATCCTGGCCAAGTATGTTCTATTTTAGAACTACTTAAAAATTCCTTTCCATACGTACCTACCCTTACTATCTTCTATGCTATGGAATATGAAAACATACGTTACAAGTCTTGTATGGACGGGACTTGCAACTTAAGGGTTGACATCACCTTTGTTTAGTGAACAGTTTCCCAAAACCAACGGACATATCACAAGTATACCTAATTTAGGTATTTGAAAATTTTATCGAACCTTGGCTAAATATAGACTAGTCACCTATATTTAACCTAGGGACAGTGGAATATAGTCTGACTAACTATATTCGACTTAAAATTTCCAAATACTGAGAGTAGTTGTACTAGGGTTATGTTTAGGTTGATTTCCTACATGAACTCGATAAACCACCAGAATACATTAAAACAATCTAGAGACACGATAATGTCTTACCACTCAGCGAAATCTTAACACCTTATTTGTGTTACCTAATTTCATTCTTGAAAATTTTCATTTATGAGATAATCCGAACGACTATCTTGGGATAGTTATCAATTCTTCTCTTCATCCCGTGGAAGTACCATCCTGTTTAGGATACCATTCCGTCATAAACTTTTAAAAATCTCTTAAGATTTTTAAAGCAAACTCAACATCGATACCTAAGAGTATTAATGTTAAGCATACACTACACACTTTTGTTCATTAACATATCACATCATTATCTTCACAACCGTTACAAACACAAGCTCATTAACAGATCTTGATGCACTTGTAAAGCTCAAATCATCCTTAGTTACACCACAAGTACCCTCATCAGCTTTACAAGTTTGAATATTCATCTTGTACCTTTGGAACACCAGTATCATCTCGTAATACACTACCTTGTAACTCACCGGCTAAGTATGAATGTTGTGTCGGGAATTCTTGAGTAGGATGATTTATAATATCCTTATTTGAATGGATTGGGATGCCTTTTCATTTAAATAAAGAATTTATAAATCATCGAACCATACGTTTATATTCCTTTAGTTACATTGTTTGGGATGCCTCTCTATGTAAATAAAGAATTATAAACAAGTGGGCTTAATTATATCCGAAATAACATAAGTATGAAGTCAACCTACATTACATTGCTCGGGTATGGCTTGATACCTACATTACATTGCTCGGGTATGGCTTGATACCTACATTACATTGCTCGGGTATGGCTTGATACCTACATTACATTGCTCGGGTATGGCATGATACCTACATTTTATTCGCCACAAGAAATCCTATCTTTTCACCGACATCGCTTCAAACCATGACATAAACACTAGGTACAACAACCGATTACCTACTAGGCTATGATTGCAACGACTATCCCAATTTCCATTAGTACGAGGTATACACTTTGGTTTTCTTAATGATAGTGCAATAACAAACAAACTCGTTGCGAGGCCATGTAACCATATGCATGTGCAGTCGTACCAAACTCATTACGGGGCCATGTAGCCATATGCATGGGCAGTCATACCAAACTTATTGTGAAGCCATGTAGCCATATGCATGGGCAGCCGTACAATTCAAACAGGACTTGGTCCAACCGCATGTTCAACGCTTATTCCATGATTCGATTCTTATATCAATTTCCATTTATTGGATTCCTATGTAAATTGCTATTGTTGTTCAACTGTTATATCAATTGCTATTGATACTTGACAACTATATCAATTTCCATTTTGATATTTAACTATATCAAGTTCTATTTGATATTCAACTACTATATCGATTCCTATTAATATTCGACCGCTATATCAATTTCCTTTGATATTCGACTATTACCATACCTTTCCTACATAAAAGGAAGCCTCATCCTACACCATACACTGAAATGACAAATCAAATTACATTACCGGAAATCCCAGACTTTGGTCTTCATAAGTAACCACACATCTTTATCGACACCACTCCAACATATGACACACATAGAACTTCGGGACGAAGTTCCCCGTAAGGGGTAGAGACTGTAACAATTCACATTTTTCAGGATAATTACCATTCCCGGAAAATTTCACTATTCACTTTTACTATTCATTTTTCCCGAAACTTTCCCGAAAGTTGATTTTTATTTGATATTCTCGAGTGATAAATCATTTCCATGACAAATTAAAAGTTTGACATTCATAAGCTCATTTTCGTGAAAGTTATTAAGGAATTACACGTTTTAGGGTAAAACGTCAATCGGAAATTCTATGCACAACGAAATTCCACCCCGTCAGGTGACCCCACATCAGAAAAATGTTTGACACACTCATGATTTATTTGAGAATTAATCGTGACTGAGAAAAACATGACCAAAAACTTCCCAGCAGGTCACCCAAACCTGTACTAATCCCGCACGAGCACGCTTAACCGTTTGGGCGATTAACCGTTAGACCACAAAACGAGTTTCTAAGAAGATTTGAGTTTTCAACTTATTAGAAAAAGTCAACATATTCTTTCCCTCCTCCATTGACCAAAAATGATCCCTTGATGTTATAAGTCATTTCGTGATTTTTAGGCTTACGGTTTGATGTCTAAAAGACATTTAATACCAACCGACACTAGACTGAGCCCAGTCTAGACATTATAAGTCATTTTAAATCATTTTTATAACATTAGAAAAGTAACATTTTACTTTTCTCAATTTTACGCAATATTCAGCGTTTTACGCGAATTACGCGTTTTAGACCCGTGTTTCCAGTTTTTAGCAGGGTTTTACACCCAAATGGAACCTACCACTCATTTTATATTTTATTATGGAACTTATTGACATGTTTATCAATACTTTCAAATTCCATAATTTTACGACACCCGGTTTTACGTTTTGAGGCTTAATCATTTACGGTTGGCATTTCCCGGAGTCAAAACTCATCCAATATCTTGGATAATATCAAGCAAGAACCACCTCATCCTTCCTAGCATATCAAACCGCCATTTGGGGGGGGTTTTCACACTTGTGGATTGATCTTGACCCTTGATTCCTTAGATGATCACATGTGTTCAACTTTGGCTCCAAGTAAAACTTGGTCACCAAGTTGTGGTAATATCCTACTCATTTCCTAACCTCCTCATGACCATATATATACCCCCTCCCTCCCCTCTTTGCCGTGGATATCACACACACAAACACACCATTCATTTGCAAATTCTCTTCCAAGTTTCATGCAAGATTCAAGTGATTCTTCAAGGTAGAAACTCTAGTTAGGTTATCATTCACCAAAACACTTCCATAACCTTATATACTTGGTGATTTCTCTTGAGTTTAAATCCACTCAATTCACCTAAACCTTCATCATCCATCTTTCAAGAATACCAAGGGTAGAAAGATTGCATGAAGTGAAAAAGGGTTGAAGCAAGTCTATCAAAGTCCTATCCTTACATGTTAACTTCCTTTCATCTTTGAAAGCCAAAAGTTGTGAGCCAAACCCTAACTTGATTCTTGTTGAATAATCATGTTCATGTTATTTACATGTTATTCTTGCTATATTATGTCTTGTAGTTATGTCCATGATGTATAAAAGTGAGCAAAACAAGTTATTGTTATTGATTGTTACAACAAGTTACTAAAACAAGCAAACTAGTGACTTTCTTGGAAAACCACGACCAAAATGGTAAAAATATGATATTTGATTATTACATATTGTGGTAGAGGACCTAACAAGGAAACCATAGCAATTTGAACCACCCAAAACGAGTATACGAGTCAAAAGTTATGGCGATTTGAAATTACCAAAGATTTCCGGCAAAACTGCCAAATAGCTTCCTGATCAAATTTGGGTTTTGAAAGTCACACTTCTGGTCCGATTCATCAAAAAGTTAAAACACGAAAGTTGTCCGGAACGACGTTTTCGTTCAGGAACAAAGAAGCTCGAGCCCTAAAAACGCTTTCTGAGTGATAAATTTCTTCAAATTCTAAACAGCCCATTTTTAGCCAAAGTCATTACATATAAGTTATGGTTTATGAAGACCAAAGGGGTCTTATGACCTAGAATCAAGACACAACCATGGCTAGAGCCAAGGTTGAGTCTCATGACCATGGAACAATGACCAAAGGTCATGGCTAGGCCATGACGAAATGACCATACAAGCTTACCAAGGCAAACACATGAACTAGAGAAGTTGGCGATAACTTGAACATACAATTTGGATCTACTTCATCTAAAGGAACCATGAGATATTACAAAGAGAAAATGGTCATTCAAGACTTATGAAACTACCCCTAATAACAATCTTCATGTACAAATAAACTTTCCTAAGTTTATTCAAATATCGGACATGTAACCTTTCGGATCAAAACTTATATCTATATATTTCATCAACTACTACAATAGTAGGGAGCCTCATGTGAGGAGTTCATTATGTAAGCCGTCGAGTTGAGTTGTGGATTTACGAGTTAAAGTTTCCTGGCTCCTCGAACGCTTACTAACATGACTTCTGAATTATGTCGGCCCGAACGGTAGTAAACGATATACAAAACATACATGTTTCATGAATCATTTCCTTCAAAGACTTACATTATACATCATACCACATCATGGACTAAATGCAAGATATATATATAGGCACTACTTCATATTCTTTACTCCGATCCTAAGTCGCGACATTTTATTATAGGTTGCTCGTAGAAACCTACACGATTCAACCGTTACATACATTACTTGCTATCTTAACTTAAGGTGAGTTCATAGCCCCACTTTACATTACTTCAATGTTTTACAAACCCTTGGGGGGAATACATGCTATTATTTTCTACTCGAACACAATGCTTTCTACTGTATGCTATTCGACCATGTTTTATTATCACTAAGTAACAACCTTGCTAAACCGAGATCCCTTATTATGAACCATTTAATCACTAGCAATAGTGAGCGCAAATATTGTGAATAGGCCTATTGGGATTGACGAATCCCATTTGTATTGACTAAGTTCAAACAAATGCATTAATATTTGAGATTTAGGTATGTTAGCAAAGTACCTATCGGGATAAATCTGCCGATCGATATTGGTACACGTTAACGTTATGGTGTCATAAGCTTAGTGTATAATAACCTTTCCGGGCATATAACAACGTAGCCCATCATTGTTTTCCAAATATTGGTGTGAGTCTATAGCTCACACTACGATTATTGTGTTCAAACGATTTAACTACAAACACTACGATTATTGTGTTCAACGATTTACTACCAACACTTTGTGTTCAAACGATTTAACAAACTCTATGAATATCACTCAACCTTTGTGTTGACCTCTCAAGCATGTATTTCAGGTTCATGACGATCAAGGATGGCACGGAAGGGCACGGATGTTCAAGAGGGCTATAAATTTTATTATCATTCAAAAACTCACTTAATGTGATTTGTAAACATGGAACCAATTGGGACCTCATTTTGTAACCTCTGATATTTATATAATTTGAATGATACATCTTTTAAAACGACTCAATTGGAGTTCGTTTTCTATTATTGTGACTATTGTGCCGTCAAGTAACACCCAGTTCGAATTCCGCTGCAACCATGAATTGGGGGTGTTACATCTCAAGTGTAAGGGTATATGATGAGGCGAAAAATGAACCACTTTTAGGGGGTCATTTAAGCCCGGAATTGAATTTATTTGATCAAATATTACCCTAAATCGTTCCTTTTGTGATTTTAGGTACTTTGGGAGTGAAATCTGGAAAAGGAAGCAATTCGGACATTTTTGGAGCATAAAAGTGAAGAAAACGCCAAAGACTTAATTTTCCAAGCTGAGAACAGTGTATGACGGCGTCCAGAGGAAATATTTGACGGCGTCAAGAGTAAAATCCATGACGACCCAGAAGAAACCTGAAGGCGTCACAAAAAGGGCGTCAAGAGTTAATTGTGTGACGGCCTGCATAAGGGGACTACATGACGGCGTCAGATCCAGATCTAGGCAGTCCGAGGAACTATTTGTCGGCGAGATGACGGCGTCAGACATTTGTTCTTGACGCCGTCACCTTCTATAATCTATATATAGTTTTCTAATTTTCATTCGTTGAGAGGAACTTGTGTGGAGAAACCCTAGGGTCGAACTTTGTACGAATTTTACAGTATATTCAAGGGTTTTAACCCCTTGAATCCTTTCATGTGCTATTGAGATAAGTCTTCTCTTAATTCAATCAATATGTCTATGTGTTGGTTGTCTATATCTTGTGCTTATCTTGATTTCAACATGCTAGGCTAGATCTATCTTGTGTTTGCTTAGATCTAATGAAACCTAGACGTTAATTATGTGTTGATTACTTGTTTATGGTTGTATTGGATGAATGATTTCAATGTTATGCTTAAGAAAACTGGTAGATCTCCATTTGGTAACATGCTTGAACGTCTTAGGAAACATGAACCGATGTGTACTAGGTTTTATTGATTGTATTTAATGCATGAGTAAATTCTAATGATCCCATGTTAGGAGCTTCTTAGCCGGCTCGACATAGGAGTGAAGTAGGCACTCATAGGATTGGGGAAGTAAGTACGCCACCCCATGAATGGTATTAAGGAATACAATCCGTCATCCACGCATCTATAACAAGTAATTAACGTGTAAAAGATATCTAGGGAGTAGTGAAATCTAAGTAAACACATTTCTCCCACATATTGCTCACAACCTTAGTATAATTTAGTTTATTTTTATTTTTAGTATTTTATTTTGATTGCATCTTTAGTATTGGGTTAGTTGACTAGCAACTAATTCCGTCCATATCCTTCAAAACCCGAGATTTTAATTTGCTTTCTAAAAAATATAAAAATACAAAAAAGAATCATCCCTCATCTCTAGACCTAGTCTTTAGGTTTTCTAATCCTAGCGACACTATTCCTAGCTGAACGATCAATCCCCCGGTACTTGTCATTATACTATACTACATCGATCAGGTACACTGCCTGGTGGGGGTTGTAAGCTTCTCAAGATCCCTTGAGAGGTAAAGCCTGGTGCAATCCCTACGCATCAGTAGCCAAGATTTCCATAGCTCGTTCCCTTGGTGCTCTCAAATGAGGGGGAGCATACATCAAGGGGGAGCATTCTACCCATTTAAACTTCTTTCACGAAGATTACTCGGCTTAACCTTTTTGATTTTACAAAAAGGGGGAGAAGAGAACTGCAAACTCTATAATACTTGTCTAAAAACAAATTTTAGATCTATTGAGTTTAAGGTTTTGTAATAATCAAAAAAGGGGAGATTGTTGACATAAATAATGCCAAAAAACATTATCAATATCTCTATGTTTTGATTATTACAAAATATAAACTCATAGAACTAAAACTTGTGACATAAACAAGTATTTAGTGATTAACATTCTCTTTACATCCAAATCACTTAAGGTATGAATAAACAAAGTGTTTAGTGCAATTTATGATCAAAGGAAAATTTAATTAAGTATTACAAAGTTTATTTAATTATATAAACATATTATATATTTTTGAAAAGCACTTTTGGTAATAAAGAAAAATGTTTTATTCATACTAAATATATGAATTCAAATTTTTAACCAAAATCAGTTAGTTTTTCACCAAATAAACTTTCCCCACTAAAAAACAAAAAATCTGGCCGTTACAGCTGGGCGGCCCCGTTAATTATAAAGGGGGCGGTCCCCTTAATTTTAAGGGGGCCGGCCTTGATTTAAGGGGACCGGCCACGCTCCGTTGTCAGAATTTGTTGCCTATAAATACCACCTTAAATCTGGAATTTTTCTCACCTTTTGCACTCCTAAACTTTCTGTTCTAGATCTCCATTTCCAATCTCTAAATCCTTTGATCATACATTCCTAAATCTTTGTTTCAAAGTGATCCAAACATCATCCTATCAAGTGCAAGAGAAGAATACTTCTATCTCTCAAGACAATAAGTATTACAACTTGTTGTGATCTCCACATCTAAGTTGTTAGAGCATCATCATTGTATTTATCTCATTGTGTGATTAGTTGTGAATATTTGTTAGAAGATAGTTTAGTTAGATATATCTATAGTGTGATTGGTTAGTAGTTAGTTGTGAAGAAGAAAAGTTAGGAAGAAGATTGGTGTGTAGAAGATAGTTGTGAAGAAGATTGGTGTGTAGAAGATAGGTGTGAAGAAGATTGGTGTGTAGGAGATAGGTGTGAAGAAGTGGTGTGATTAAGTAGTGAATAGGTGTGAAATAGTTGTGTAGAAGGTGTGAATAAGTTGTGACATAGTTGTGGTGTGTAAATTGGTATGTAAGGTTTTCTCCGCCATAAGGGAGCTTGTTGACATAGTGAAGAAAACTCTCGAGTTAGCTGCTCGGGGAGTGGAGTAGGGCAAGGAAGGTGACCTTGTAGCCGAACCACTATAAATCTCTTGTCTCGCGGTTCTATCTATCCAACTCTCATCTATTTCTTGACTTACATTATTATTGCTTTATCGTATATATTTAGTGTTGTTCATATTGTGCATGACTTGATTTCATATTGCATCGAATCTATATTTTTGAAAACAAAGAAAACTTTCAAACAATCTTTTATAACAAATTAAGAAGACGTAAAACTATTCAACCCCCCCCCCCCCTTTCTAGTTTTCCACATTCACTACTCCCTAGATATCTTTTACAGGTTAATTACTTGTTACAGTTGCGTGGATGACGGATTGTATTCCTTAATACCATTCATGGGGTGGCGTACTTACTTCCCCAATCCTATAAGCTCCTACTTCACTCCTATGTCGAGCCGGCTAAGAAGCTCCTAACATGGGATCACTAGAATTCGCTCATGCATTAAATACAATCATAAAAACCTAGTACACATCGGTTCATGTTTCTTAAGACGTTCAAGCAAGTTACACAATGGAGATCAGCCAGTTTTCTTAAGCCTAACATTGAAATCATTCATCCATTACAACTATAAACAAGCAATCAACCTATAATTAACATCTAGGTTTCATTACATCTAAGCAAACACATGAAAGATCTAGCCTAACATGTTATAAACGAGACAAGCATAAGATATATTCAAACAACACATAGACATATTGAATGAATTGGAAGAAAACTTATTTCAATTGAACATGAAAGGTTTCAAGGGGTGAAAACCCTTGAAAATACTGTTACAAACGACCTAGGGTTTATTAGGTTCGACCCTAGTATTCTCCACACAAGTTCCTCCCTTTTAATGAATGAAAAATAGAAAAGTATATATAGATTCTGTGAGGTGACGGCGTCAAGAGTAAAATTCTGACGCCGTCATCTCGCCGCCAATAAAGTTCTCGGACTGCCTAGATCCATGGGTGACGCCGTCATGTGTAATTCTGCTCCAGGCCGTCACCAAAATAACTCTTGACGCCCTACTTCTGACGTCGTCACGTTTTCTCTGGGTCGTCATCCATTTTGCTCTTGACGCCGTCATATTTTCCTTCTTGACGCCGTCAGGTACTGTTCCCAGCAAGGAAAATTAAGACTTTGCCGTTTTATTCACTTTTATGCTCCAAAAATGTCCAAAATGCTTCCTTTTCTAGAATTCACTCCCAAAGTACCTAAAATCACAAAAGGAACAATTTAGGGCAATATTTGATCAAATAAATTCCAATTCCGGCTTAAATGACCCCCTAAAAATGGTTCATTTTTCGCTTCATCAGACGCCGTCAGGATGTATTTTCTATATATATTTTTCCAATTTTTCATTCAAAGAGTGTGGAACATTAGGAAGAACTTTTACCACAAACCCTGGGTCGAATTTTCATCATATTATAGGGGTTTCAAACCCTTCTTTCATCCATGTTTGAATAATGATAAGTCTTCCAATAATCATTCAATATGTCTATGTGTTGTTTGATTCTATCTTATGCTTGTCTTTCTTTTAACATGTTAGGCTAGGTTTTTATTGTGTTTGCTTGGATGTAGTGAAACCTAGATGTTGATTATTGGTTGATTGTTTGTTTATAAATGTTATGGATGATTGTATTCGATGTTAGGCTTAAGAAAACTAGTAGACTTCCATTGGTAACTTGCTTGAACGTCTTAAGAAACATGATCGGAGGTGTACTACGATTTTTGGTTGTATTTAATGCATAAGTGAATTCTAATGATCCCATATTAGGAGCTTTTAGTCGGCTCGACATAGGAGTGAAGTAGGAGCTTATAGATTTAGAGAATATTGTACACAGCCCAACGACTAGTATTAAGGAATATAACCCGTCATCCATGCAATTGTAACAAGTTAATCAACCGATAAAAGATATCTAGGGAGTAATGAAATATAAGTAAACACATCTTTTCTCAATATTGTTTCCACCACATAACAACATTAGTTTAATTTCATTCCTTTTTATTTTATTTTGATTGCATCTATAGTTAATTGGGTTAGTTGACTAGCAACTAATTTCGCTCACTCCTTCAAAACCTGAGATTTTAATTGCTATTCATAAAAATATAAAAATACAAAAAGAATCATCCCTCACCTCTAGACCTAGTTTAGTAGGCTTTCTAATCCTAGCGACACTATTCTTGAGTTGAACGATCAATCCCCCGGTACTTGTCACTATACTATACTACAACGATCAGATACACTGCCTGACGGGGATTGCAAGCTTCTCAAGATCCCTTGAGAGGTAAAACCTGTTTCGAGGGCGCAATCCCGCGTATCATTTTGCGAATCCCTTCTTATTGAAAATAAAATTAAACCAATAAGAGAGTTCGATTTTGCCACGTAGACGAAATCGAGCAATATGATTGGTCAATAGAAAGTCAAAATTAAATTTATTTTGGTCAAACTTAATAAATTTGGTTAAGAAAAAAAATGCATAAAAATATAGGTGTCAAATTTATGAAAACAAAATCTTAAAAAAATAGAGGAAGTAATTAATAAAACTTTGGTGGTTGAATCTTAAATAAATTATATAGAGCTAAGTATAAAATTACAAGTTTTCATGTTTTTTAAGAGCATCCACTATGAAAGTTTAAGAATAGGTCTAAACATTTATGAAGAGGTCCAAAAATTTTATACCATAGTGAGGAACCATTTCATGCCTATGTGGCATGAAAAGGTCTAAGATTTTGGAGAGGTCCAAAAAACATTTATTTTCTCTTTTTTCAACTAAATAATAAATGGCATTCAAATGTTGGAGCAATTTTATAAACCTTAAAAGGTTTATCCATAGTAACAATAGGTTCATAACATAAAAAGTTTTAGGAATTAATGACATTATAGGATGTGGCAATTTCATAAAACTTTAATAGGTTCATCCATAGTGGATGTCCTTATAACTTTACAAAATAATAATAATAATAATAATAATAATAATAATAATAATAATAATAATAATAATAATAATAATAATAATAACTCCTTACACTTTATACCCCCTATAGTTTATAATATTAACTTTGTTTAAAATTACATGAGTATTAGTATTAGTTTTTAGACTTTCATCATTAAAATTACAAAATTTGGTAAATATACGAACTAGTTTTAATACACGTTAAATATTTTTTAAACTAATGTTAGTTTTAGACTTTTCTAGAACACTTTTTTAAATAAGGACTCATGTTATTCTATTTAAAAGTTTAATTTATACGTACACGGGTTTAAATATTAAATACGGATAAATTATTAGTAACGAGAATATAAATATCAAATGGTAAGCACGATTTAGTGTGATATGAAAATTAATATACACGATTCAACTTATAACAATGACTAATGAAATTGTTATATTTTTTACAACATGATATCAATAGTTAAAGTTAAACAACAACCTCAACCTCAAACTCAACATGTTTGTCAGTTAAAAACGTTATAAAAAGCTAATTATTAAAAACATGGGTTAGAGAGTTATTGTTTAATTTCGAAGGTGTTCTCTTTATATTATAAAAAAATGCACGCATCACAATTCTTATTTAATAACAATCACCTCCTAAATCAAAAAAAGAAAAACTACGTAGGTGATAACCTAACTTTATTCATTGACGTGATGTTTCATAAAAGAAATGTAATATTTGGTTGTTGTAAAGGAATTAAAAGTATGTACATCAGAATTATTAAGCAAGAATATATATTTTTTAATCAGGTTATTACGTTAATATACTGGGATAATAATATTGAGTTGGTAATCACGGATGTGAGATACAACCATTCTTCTATACTTATGATTTATGTATTAATCTCTTTTTGCTTCTGAATAGAATCCGAAAGAGATCTCAACAGAACTTTGACTTATGCGTTATCTAGCTGATAGTTTTTAGTAACCTTTTTTATTGTTTAACTTTTTTTATACACACCAACTTTTAGTAACTTTTTTTAATGTTTTATTAAAAACTTCTACACTTAATATTTGTGCTTTTACTATAAACACACTACGCTATGATAGAATTATTTGTGAGTTCAGGGGTTTTTTATTAAGCTTCTCAAAAAAGCTTAAAGCTTTATCATAAACTTATTGTGTTATAGTAATTGAATAAGCCAATAAGCATCTTTAATAAGCATAACCAAACACCCCTTTAGTTCTAATATGAAGTTTTCTTATTTGATGTTAGGAATAATTTTGTTGTTATCCTCACTATAATGCAACATGTTAGTGGTGTTTGCAGTTTTATGATCTTCTCGCACACACTAAAATGTAAAGCAATTTGTTGTGTGCGTTTTTTAGAGGGGGATTAAGTATCAACACATGATTGTCGTGGAAGGATTTTCTATGCCTGCTCAATGTATGAATGTATAATTATGTTGCCATGAATATTACGATATTTAATCTAAACATCCTCTTCATGTTTTGATGATGACAAAGATGTAAGATACAACATATAATGTAAAGGTTTAAGTTACTTGTGATCACAATTCGTCTATGCATTCATACATCAACAAGCCTCGACATCTCAACGTCTCGAGTATGCTTCAACAATCACTTAAGGTATGTACAAACAAATGTCTAATACATTTTATGATCAAAGGGATTTTATTTAGACAATACAAATTTTATAAAATGTTATAAACATCTTATATATTTTGAAAAACACTTTTGGTATATAAAGGAAAATGTGTAATTCATAATAAATATATGAATTCAATTTTTTAGCCAAAAACAGTTAAAATTTCACTAGATAAACCTTCCCCAGAAAAAGACAAGAAAACTGCCGTTTTCGTCTGGGCGGCCCCCTTAGTTTTAAGGGGGCCGGCCATACAATTAAGGGGGCCGGCACGCTCCAGCTGTCAGAAAATTTTTCCTATAAATACTGGTTCATTTATGCTATTTTTTCTCACCTTTTGCACGAAAATTTTCAGTCCCAATCCTTTCCAAACACACTTCTAAACCCTTTGATCAAAAGTTTATTAGTTTTTATTTCAAGTGATTCAATCCCTCATCACTCAAAGTGCAAGAGAAGAATCCTCCCTATTATAAAGCCAAAGATGTATTAGAGTCTAGTTAGTGTTGATGTAAAGTTGTGAGTTATGTATGTATATGTGATAAGTAGATCAAGATGATCTTACTTAGTAGTGAGTCAATGAGTGAGTAAGAAGTTGTGGGAAGAAGTAGTAGTGTGGAGGAGTCATGTAGTTGTGAAGAAGGAGGTGTGTGAATAAGTAGTGGAATATAGAAGAAGTTGTAAAGTAGTGATGAAGTCATGAAGTCGTGAAGAAGTCGAGTAGAAGTTGTGTAGTGATCGAAGTCGTGTCGTGAGATTGGTTCTAGCTACTATTAGAACTCGACATTTAGCTTAGTGCCGTAAATTGGTGTAAGCAAAAGTTGTGTAAGGTTTTCTCCGCCAAAAGGGAGCTTGTTGAGTAGTGAAGAAAACTCTCGAGTAGGTGACTCGGGGAATGGAATAGGGCAAGGAAGGTGTCCTTGTAGCCGAACCACTATAAATCATCGTGTCCGGTTTGCATTTCCTTTCTCTTATCTCTTTTCATTTATTCTTGCATTTATTGCTTTACATCTATGCTTGCCTATATGTCTTAGTTGTTGCTTATATAGTTGTGATGTTGATTGTGTTGTACATAGAAGTTAATATTGTGATTGTATGCATAACTATATGATATGGTCTGATAGATTATTATTCACACTTCTCATATTGAGTTTAACTTAATAGATAATTTGATACAAAACATTTTAAGATTTTAAAAGAAAAACGTATTCACATAAAGATCAACCAAAGCTCCTTTCATAAAACTAAGTTTTGAAAACTAATCCAAAAGCACACATATATAATTGATCACATTGATTATATATTGTTTTCATACTAAACTTTAATTGAAGATTTTGAAACAAACTTTTCATAAACGAAAAAGTGGGAAAACTATTCAACTCCCCATTCTAGTTTTCCACAAATTAAGTTGAGTTGCTGATTTAGATATTACATGAATGTATTTTAATGTACCAAAGATGTGTGTTAGTGCCTATATGGGGAATTTTATGGTAGGAATTGATACGTGGGAATCGCACCAGGCTTTACCTCTCAAGGGATCTTGAGAAGCTTACAACCCCCACCAGGCAGTGTACCTGATCGTTGTAGTATAGTATAGTGACAAGTACCGGGGGATTGATCGTTCAGCTAGGAATATTGTCGCTAGGATTAGAAAACCTAAATACTAGTGCTAAAGGTGAAGGATGATTATTTTTGTATTTTTATATTTTATGAAAAGCAAGTAAAAATCTCGGGTTTTAAGGATTTGGGCGGAATTAGTTGCTAGTCAACTAACCCAATACTAAGATGCAATAAAAATAAAATACTGGAAATGAAAGTAAACTAATTAAACAAAGGTTGTGAGCAATAAGTGGAGAAATTGTGTTCACTTAGATTTCACTACTCCCTAGATATCTTTTACACGTTAATTACTTGTTATAGTTGCGTGGATGACGGATTGTATTCCTTAATACCATTCATGGGGTGGCGCACTTAATTCCCCAATTCTATGAGTGCCTACTTCACTCCTATGTCGAGCCGATTAAGAAACTCCTAACATGGGATCATTAGAATTTACTCATGTATTAAATACAACCAATAAAACCTAGTGCACATCAGTTCATGTTTTCTAAGACGTTCAAGCATGTTACCAATTGGAGATCTGCCAGTTTTCTTAAGCCTAACATCGAATTCATTCATCCAATACAACCATAAACAAGTAATCAACACATAATTAACATCTAGGTTTCATTAGATCCAAGCAAACACAACATAGATCTAGCCTAGCATGATGGAATTAAGACAAGAACAAGATATAGACAACCAACACATACACATATTGATTGAATTAAAAGAATACTTATCTCAATTACACATCAAAGGGATCAAGGGCTGAGAACCCTTAAAAAACCTGTAAAATTCGTTTTAAGTTCGGACTTAGGGTTTCTCCAAAACTTCTCTCCTTTTAATGTGAAAATTAGAAAACTATATATAGGAAATAGGGTCTGACGGCGTCAAGAACAAATTTGTGACGCCGTCATCTCGCCGCCAAAATACTCCTCGGACTGCCTTGATCCAGATCTAACGCCGTCAAGTGTTCTGTGTTTCCAGGCCGTCATGCATTTTCCTCTTGACGCCCTACCTTGTGATGCCGTCATTTCTGTACTGGATCGTCATGGAAATTACTCTTGACGCCATCAGAATTTCCTTCTTGACGCCGTCACCTACTGTTCCCAGCAAGAAAAATTAAGACTTTGGCGTTTTCTTCACTTTTATGCTCCAAAAACGTCCGAATTGCTTCCTTTTCCAGATTTCTCTCCCAAAGTACCTAAAATCACAAAAGGAACGATTTAGGGTAATATTTGATCAAATAAATTCAATTCCGGGCTTAAATGACCCCCTAAAAGTGGTTTATTTTCCGCCTCATCATATACCCTTACACTTGAGATTTGCTTGTCCTTAAGCAAATGCGCTTTTATTCTACTCAAAATACAAGTTAGGGGTCATTTAACACTAATATAAAAGTAATTACAACAAATAATCGTTCCACTAAAGATCAATAGACAAGCACGGAGGTCATACACTAGCACCTCACAAATAGTGTTTAGATACTCACATCTCTCGGGTGTAATAAAATATAAATTACAATATGGAAACGGAAGATATCTCACTACCTGTCATAGCAAAATAGATTACCATAGGCTTGGGAAAGGATCAAACCTCCACCACATGGCGTAAGCACCTAGGATAAACTATCAAAGAGGTCTTTTAAAGGGTTTTAACGTTAGGTGTAGGGATATGAAATACACGGTTTTGTTGGATATGGGCAGTCTTTACTGGTGGCGAGTTAACAATCTTGGTTAATTACATGTACAATATGGCGTTGCTAAGCCAAGACTAGACTCGACTTAAGCTAATAAATGAAAAATAACAAAAACATAAAATGAACATAAAATAAAAAGGGATGGTAGTCCGTATGTTTTTTTTTTTTTCTCTTTTTCTTTTCTATTTTTTTTTATATTATTTTTTTTTCTTTTTCTTATTTTTCAATTTTTTTTTTTTTTTTTTTTGCATACACTCTTACCCTACCATCCAAAATAATACATCATAGGGAATGAACATTCCCCTTACATTTGAATCTTTACATACTTTACAATAAACTAATCTAATGACTCGAATTAAGAAAATCAAAACACTTGGAGCACTTTTAAGATTAACGTACATATGGGGGTAATAAATGATGTTCTTCCCCATTACTCCATAAATAAGTACTTTACCCATGAGTCCCAATCGTCCCAAAACAATATGTACAAGGATATGACTCGACTTAGTAACCATGTAATCAATTAGATAGTTAACTTAGGGTTTAACAAATAACAATAATGCACTAAAAATGAGTGCGTACACGGAAGGCTAAGGCGATTTGGGTGTACATTTAAGTGGGGTGTAACAAATTCTTCCTTTAAGTAAGATGCTTAAAGTTAGAAACGAAAAGATAGGCTCGGAGGGGTGTACTAGGGGTTTCGTGTACTAAAAATGAGTACAACGCTAAGGGTGTGGGAAAAATTAGTTGACTTAACTAGCCAAGTAATATGACTTAAATGGTCAAGTAATTATGATACGGGTTTAACACAAGGGTGATCCTAATGCCTCTTATCATGTAGTAAATCCTACTACACGAATGTAGTCTCACTAGCGGTCTCGGGATGCATCACTAACGCAAGTTCTAGAATCTAAATGCTACCGGTACACTCATAAGCACTAATAGTAAATGCTTTTCCTATCAAATCTAAAGGCGAACCTCACATATTTGGGTGGAAAATTTTTCTGAATATACGGTTATGTGCTAGTCATACAATCTCCTATCCATGAGACGCTTGCTATGGCTAAAGTTTCACTCCTAAATGTTGTAAAAAATTTTAAATTTGGCGCTAAAATTACACTAACAAGTATTTCTCATAGTTTTATTACACATCTACCATCAAACAAAACAAACTCAAGCGAAAGTGCATATGTAAGGTATCATCATTTTGCCCTCCCCTTACACTTAGGATGAACATTGTCCCCAATGTTCAAGTAAAGAATGTAAAAGTGAAAAAGTAAAAAGAATGAAATCAAATACTCCCCTTATTCGCTCGGTATGGATAATAAGGTGGCCAGGTTAGATCTTCCTCCAAGAAAATGAACAATCAAAGCTTCCCTTCCAGAATAATAATCATCTTCTTGTCAAACATAACCTGTGAATCCTGAGAAAATAGACAAGACAACCTCGCATAAAATCGGCGGCATCCTATATAAGTTACTAAATCCTAGAAAACAAGATAAGATATAATGCTTGTGGAATGAAGTTTGCAGATTTCCTGGAGATTATAAAACTTAATAATTCACAAAAACCATAAGACTCCGTTAGAAAAACAAAACTGGTAAAATTTCCAGATTTTTACACGTGACGCCGTCAAGAATTAATTCTTGACGCCGTCAGAAGTGACCTGCAGAAATTCTTATGTTAAGTTTCCGGAAAATTTCTGGAAAAACTTGGTCCTACTTCCTGGAAAATCCTGCAAAACTTCATTATGACTCAATACAAGCATCTGACTCTAACAAATACGAATATACATGTTCATTTAATATTGTGGAGAATCATGATCGGGTTGTTTCTTAAAAACATATTTGGAGTTTCCCCTTACACTTATCTTTTGCAAAAATACTTTTAGGTGGAGTTAAGACTAGGCCAAAACAACAAAGTAAAGTATTCCCACTTTTTAATTGAGAAACATGATCTATCAACAATAAAAATAAAGCATGCATACGGAAGCAAATAACAAACAAACAAAATAAAATCACACAAAGCATGGGTTGCCTCCCAAGAAGCGCTTTTCTTTATTTACGAGTCTTGTAGCTAGACTAAGGGTCATGGGTTACTACGTGATACGGGTGAGTTCCTCATTGAGGACATCTTTGGGATCAAACTTAGGTTTCAAGTTCCTATCGGTTTCCTTAGTATGGTATGACCTTTCAAACTTTTCTCCATCCGGATCATACAAAGTCATTCTCATATGCCATGATCCGTCACCTTCTTAAGGTGGCTTGTCCCACCTCCATTCACACTTGTCTCCCTCTCTTTTCCACTTATTCATCTCTATATTAATAGGCATTACGCTTAAGAATTCAATCATCTTCCTAAAGACTAAGGGGTCCTCAAAGGGATCTAGCTCTTCATCTCTAGCTATGAGTTGTTCTACCGAATGTGTCTTTTCAACGAAATCTTTTTCTAGATAAAATGGGCATTGAGGTCCTATAAAGTTCCTTTCTATCCAAGGTCCATATCTAGGCGGTCTCCTATTCATCTCTACCCAATGCGGTGTTGGTTCATCATCACAATCATAACTATGCTTCTTTACATCGTACACCGACCAAGTATCGCCTTCACCTACCGCTATCTTAGACTCCTTACAATCTATCATGGCGCTAGAGGTTGCTAAAAATCCTCTTCCTACCAATAATGGGCATGTAGTGTGACTAACCATGTCTAGGATGTGAAAATCTGCTAATATAGTTAACCTTCCTACGTGAACAACTACATCACTCCCATCCGCTAGCCCTATCAATAGCTCCGTTTCCTCTAACTTTCCTAGCTTAAGAGCGGTGAATAAGGATAAGGGAATCAAGTTAAGGCTTGACCCTAAATCGGCTAGTGTGTCGAAAGCTTCGGATCTTCCTATCTTACAAGGCAAAACAAATATACCCGGATCATCAAGCTTTTTAGGCAACTTGTTTTGAACGAAGGCGGTCCCATTTTTACCTAGTTTAAACTTCTCATATTTTTCTAGGAGGGCACTATAGTAAGGAGCACAGGCTAAGACATCAATGACGGGGCGTTCAAGGTGAAGTTCTTTGAATTCATCGTCAAGGTCTTGCGTAAGAGGTGTTTCAACTATACTTTTGACCGGTTCTATATCGGGTGTTTTACTTTGTAACACCCCCAAAATACCGCAGCGGAAGACTGTGTCACTTGGGGTGCTACTTCATAATACAAAGTACAAGTTATAGAAAACGAACTCTAAATGAGACGTTTTGAAAAGTTACCATTCGATTAATGAATTCAAAGTTACAAACATGAGATTCCAAAGTATGATACATAAATGTATACAAATGTTTTGAATGGTAAATGATAAAAGCGTAAGTCTTCAGAATATGCAGCTTGACTCTATGTCCCACGCACTAGCTATCGCCTTACTAACCTGAGATAAACATGCTAAAGTGTCAACACAATGGTTGATGAGTGCATAGAGTTTGTCTTAAAACAGTTGAAAAGCCTTAAAAGAATATTCGCACAGCAAAGGCATCGTGAATCCACTCAGTTACAAGTCCCGCCATAAGAGACTGGTAACCTGTGTGTTCACAACCCACTGCTAATATATAGTTTCTCAGGATTATATTCACCCATGGTCACGTCATTTTGGACCCATAGGCGGGGAACCACCATCCCAAATAGTACATGTCACCCAACGTCTCGAATCTTGGACTTGGGTGGGGGGTGTAGGCCCATACTAGTACTATTAATACCTCTCCTTTGACAGCATAGAGTATTGTATATGTACGTAAATACAAATCTTGTATTTAAATTAAGCAAGTATAGTGTAACAAGTATGTATAACGCAATCAAGTATAATTATCATGTATAACGCATTCAAGTATAATGCCAATCAAGTATAACACAATCAAGTATAAATGTTTTGAGTATTTGTACAAGTAAACAAGTGGTTGAGCATGTATCCCCCCCAAGAGTTAAAACAAGTATGAAAAGAGTAGGGGCTATGACTCACCTTAAGCTTATGTAATGAGTAATGAAAGTAGTAGTCGAATCGCGAAAGTCTCTAAGAGCAGCCTATAATAGAATGTTGCGACTTAGGTTTGGAGTAACGTCTAAGAATACGAAGAATTGCCTATATATGTCTTGCATAATGTTCATGATGTAGTACTTAGTATATAGTGTAAGTCGTTGAATATAAATGGTTTATGAAACATGTATAGGTTGTATATCTCTTACTACCGTTCGGGCCGACATAATTCAGAAGTCATGGAGTAAACGTTCGAGGAGCCAGGACACTTTAATTCGTAAATCCACAACTCATCTCGACGGCTTACTTAATGAACTCCTCACATGAGGCTCCCTACTATTGTAGTATTTGATAACATATATATATATATATATAAGCTTTTTGATCTTTAAAAGTTATATGGTCTTTAGCCGTGGCTTTGCCGTGACCTTGGCATTATTACTATGGTCTTGAGACTCAACCTTGGCTTTAGCCATGGTTGTGGTCTTGGCTTTAGGTCATTAGACCTCTTGGTCTTAGTAAATCATAACTATTATATAGTGATTTTGGTCTAAAAATGGGCTGTTAAGAATTTGAAGAAAAGTATCACCCGGAAAGCGTTTTCAGGGCTTGAGCTTCTTTGTACCTGAACGAAAACGTCGTTCCGGACAACTTTCGTGTTTTAACTTTTTGATGAATCGGACCAGAAGGGTGACTTTCAAAATCAAAATCTGATCAGAATGCTATTTAGGCATTTTTGCCGTTTTGGTTTCGCTAACTTCTTATGGCCGTATCTTTTGACTCGAGTACTCGTTTTGGGTGATTCAAATTGCTATGTTTTCCTTGTTAAGTCCTCTTTAACAGTAAGTAAGTGTCAAATATCAAAGTTATACTATTTTGGTCATGGTTCTCCATAAAAATCACTAGTTTGCTTGTTTGCTTGTCATAAGTTAACATATGTATACCAATACTTGTTTTATCCATTTTTAAACATCATGAACACAATAACAAGAACATATATAGCATGAAAGGAACACAAAGAGTATGAAAATGATAATTAAGCAAGGAGTATATTAGGGTTTGCTTACAACTTTTGGCTTTCACTTAAGAAAGGAAGTCAAGTATAGAACTAGGACACAAAACCTAATCTTGCAAACCCTTCACCACAACTCTTGTAACCCTTGCTAGCCTTGATCTAACCCTTGTGAAAACCATTTAACTTCAGCCCTAGTAACCTTGTGTAGCTCCTAATTCAACCATGGAATGACCAAACAAACTTAAGAACTAGGTAGATAATACTAAGACCTTGAACTTTGTAGTGTAACTTGTATATTGAAGATCAAAGGATCATGGTGCTAGGTATTGATGTTGTGGCGTTTTTGGTGATGAAGAAAGGAAGAGATTAGCTTGCTATTTATACTATGAATGAGGAGGTTAGGAAGCTTACTAGGAAATTACAATAACTTGGTGACAAAGTTGTAATTAAGTAATGATCTAAAGAATCAATGGTCAAGATTTAACCACAAGTGTGAATGCCCCCCCCCCCTAGTGGCGGTTCATGAACTTGGAGAACAAGGTGTGGACTTTTGATGGTATTATCCTAAGTATGTAGCTAGTTTTGACTCCGTAAGTTGCTAACCGTAAGTTGTTAAGTCACGAAACGTAAAACCGGGTATCCTAAAAATATGAAACTTATAAATATGGTAGAACTTATCAATATACTCCATAATAAAATATAAAATGAGTGGTAGGTTCTATCGGGTGCTAAAACCCTGCTAAAAACTGGAAACACGGGTCTAAAACGCGTAATTCGCGTAAAACGCTGAACTGAAAAACGTTAAATTCCAAAACTTTTGGAATTGTCATAAAATGATAGAAAATCATATTTCTATTGTTTATAATATTTTATGGATATATCGGGATGCTGGAAAGACGTTTAAACCTAAAAGTAAATCTCGGACACGGCTTTGTGATTTTTGCAGAAATGATCCGACGAGCGTCAAACTCTCGGATTATCATTAAAATAGTTTAAATTACGAGAATATGAAATAAAATTTTCTGAGATGAATAGTGAAAAGTGAATAGTAAAAGTGAATAGTAAAAAGTGAATAGTAAAATTTTCGGGAATAAAAGTTAACCTGAAATTGCGAATTGTTACATACTTGATTGGTCCTTTTCAAGAATTCGGTTTTGTTTGAAACACGTGCTCGTTGATTTAACCGAGTAGTATTGTGGACACGAAGTGGGTGACAAAACTGAAGATATGGAATTAACGTTTAGTTTCGGATTCTTGACCGTGTCGCTTGGGAGTGCTCCCATTTCTCGGTCATTGAGAACTTTCAACAATGTGTCAATTTTGGTGGTCATCTATCTTTGCTTTTGTTTGAAATCGGCTTCAAACTTAGATATGCGAGCTTCTTGAGATGCCATGAACTTTGACATCAATCCTTCAAGATTGTTGGTACTACCATAGTTGTTAGAAGGATTGTTGTTGGAAGTACGGTTAGAGGGTGGACCGTTTGGTTGGTAACGATTAGGCGGATTGGAAGAATTGGCTTGGTTTTGTTTCCACCTAAGGTTTGGGTGATTTTTCCAAGAGGGGTTATATGAATCACCGTAAGGGTTCAGCTCGGGCTTGAAAGTGTACCACTTATCTCCCGTTTCGTCGGTACGCGTGGATGCGTAGTCCGCAAAAGCTGTTCCGGGGAGTTCCACATAATCACGAGTGTCGTGGGGACCACTACATAATTCGCATGAAGAAGTGATTTTGTTCACTTGGCTTGAAGGGTTAGGAGCTTCGTAGGATTTCATGAGAAACTTGACTTGGTCCTCAAGTTTCATGATCCTACGGTTGGGAGTGCTAGAATTGTTCGAAGGCAAAGATATTGCCTTGACCGTTTTGTTCAAATCACGGGGATCATTCCAACTTTCGTTGTCATAGAGAGAAAGATCTTCTATGAGTTCCCATGATTGTTCCGCACTTAGATCACGTAGCTTACCACCGGCTGATTGGTCAATGGCTCGCCTCGTGGAGAGATCGATATGGTCATAAAAGATTTGGACTTGGAGCCAAAGATCTATGCCATGATGAGGGACTTTTTGGAGTAAGTCCTTGAAACGAGTCCATGCTTCATAAATAGATTCATTTTGACGTTGTTGGAACATCAAAATGTCATTTCTAAGCTTAGTAGTTCTCCCCGGTGGGAAAAATTGAGCAAGGAAATGAGTGGTGAGATCATCCCATGTGGTGATGGATCCCGCGGGTAAACGCTCAAGCCATTGACTAGCTTGATCCCGAAGAGAGAATTGGAATAGGCGTAATCGGGTTGTCTCTCTAGTTGCAACATCTAAGTCTATGGAATCTACGATTTTAAGGAAGTCCTTAAGATGTTGGTTTGGATCTTCAGAACGAAGTCCAGGGAATGCACATCCGCTTTGCACCAACCGGATGGTATCGGATCGCAAGGGGGTCACATTGGCTCCGGTGAGCTCAATGGTGTTTCGGTAGCCTTGGTGGCTAGGTCGGGAATACTCTCCTAAAGTTCGGGGCCTAAGAGGTTCTAGTGGTGGGTTTTGTTGTGGTTGGATGATCGGTTCAAAGATGTTCCCATCGTCCATGATGTCGGGTGGTGAAGAGTTACGAACAAAAACACAAAGAAATAAGATAGACTAAAGAAAACCTAAAAATAAAAATAAAATCTTACTAGAAAGGAATCTAGCAAGTAGACCTAATAAAAAGAGATTCTAACCTAGACAATAACTATTCCCCAGGCTGCGGGGCCAAAAACTTGATACGTGGGAATCGCACCAAGCTTTACCTCTCAAGGGATCTTGAGAAGCTTACAACCCCCACTAGGCAGTGTACCTGATCGTTGTAGTATAGTATAGCAAGTACCGGGGGATTGATCGTTCAGCTAGGAATAGTGTCGCTAGGATTAGAAAACCTAAATACTAATGCTAAAGGTGAAGGATGATTATTTTTGTATTTTTATATTTTATGAAAAGCAAGTAAAAATCTCGGGTTTGAAGGAATTGAGCGGAATTAGTTGCTAGTCAATTAACCAAATACTAAGATGCAATCAAAATAAAATACTGGAAATGAAAGTAAACTAATTAAACAAAGGTTGTGAGCAATAAGTGGAGAAATTGTGTTCACTTAGATTTCACTACTCCCTAGATATCTTTTACACGTTAATTACTTGTTATAGTTGCGTGGATGACGGATTGTATTTCTTAATACCATTCATGGGGTGGCGCACTTAATTCCCCAATCCTATGAGTGCCTACTTCACTCCTATGTCGAGCCGATTAAGAAGCTCCTAACATGGGATCATTAGAATTTACTCATGCATTAAATACAACCAATAAAACCTAGTGCATGTCAGTTCATGTTTTCTAAGACGTTCAAGCATGTTACCAATTGGAGATCTGCCAGTTTTCTTAAGCCTAACATCGAATTCATTCATCCAATACAACCATAAACAAGTAATCAACACATAATTAACATCTAGGTTTCATTAGATCCAAGCAAACACAAGATAGATCTAGCCTAGCATGATGGAATTAAGACAAGAACAAGATATAGACAACCAACACATACACATATTGATTGAATTAAAAGAATACTTATCTCAATTACACATGAAAGGGATCAAGGGCTGAGAACCCTTGAAAAACCTGTAAAATTCGTATTAAGTTCGGACTTAAGGTTTCTCCAAAACTTCTCTCCTTTTAGTGTGAAAATTAGAAAACTATATATAGGAAATAGGGTCTGACGGCGTCAAGAACAAATTTGTGACGCCGTCATCTCGCCGCCAAAATACTCCTCGGACTGCCTTGATCTAGATCTGACGCCGTCAAGTGTTCTGTGTTTCCAGGCCGTCATGCATTTTCCTCTTGACGCCCTACCTTGTGACGCCGTCATTTCTGTACTGGATCATCATGGAAATTACTCTTGACGCCGTTAGAATTTCCTTCTTGACGCCGTCACTTACTGTTCCCAGCAAGGAAAATTAAGACTTTGGCGTTTTCTTCACTTTTATGCTCCAAAAACGTCCGAATTGCTTCATTTTCCAGATTTCTCTCCCAAAGTACCTAAAATCACAAAAGGAACGATTTAGGGTAATATTTGATCAAATAAATTCAATTTCGGGCTTAAATAACCCCCTAAAAGTGGTTCATTTTTCGCCTCATCAGGAATTCTTAGGAGGTATCTTTGAATGAGTTAATCAAACTTAGCACGTGTTTGTTGTCATTGATAACGCTATGTGTGTCAACCAATGGTCTAGAATATAGGTGTCTTTTTGATGGTTTAGGCTAATTGTGAAGAAAGTTGCACTAAAGTTAAAGGTCGGTAAGGGTTCAAACAATCCTAAAAGACTTGCGAATGTACTCTTTGCCGTTTTTCATGTATTTATAATTTACTTATGCAAGTAATAATAATTTCCTTATATAGTTCGGCCTCAGAGAAAAATTATTCTTATACCATTATACATAAACGTATTCTACCATTACATCTTTTTGTGTTTCTCTTTATGTAATAAAGAAGCTATAACGTAAGCATCTATGTTAATTTGGTAATTTTATGATCAAACATGAGAAGTAAATAACACAAACTTATGAAAATTCAAATTTTCAAACAAAAAGGTACATTTGTAAACATGGTATGATGGTTATTCATAATCAAGGATGTGGAAAACAAGAAGGGGGGTTGAATAGTTTTACGTTCTTTTTTAAATTTATTACCAAAATATTTTGTAGCTTATTAAAAACTTTCGATTCGATCTCAAGTGAATTCAAGTGACAACCAATATAAGCAATTCTAATCTAATAATGAAAGTATTGAAATGTAATGAAGAAAAGATAGAGTTAGAAAGATCAAACCACAACACGCGAATTTATAATGGTTCGGCTACAAGGACACCTTCCTTGCCCTACTCCACTCCCCGAGTACCACACTCGAGAGTTTTCTTCACTATGTCAACAAACTCCTTATGGTGGAGAAACCTTACACACCTTGGCTTACACGAGTTAACGACACTAAGCTAAATGTCGAGTTCTAATCGTAGCTAGAACCGTTCTCAAAACTTCTTCACAACTTCACACCTTCTTCACACCTTGTCAACTTCACACCTTCTTCTAAGCACAACTAGATCACAACTACTAAACTACTTTACAACACACCTAGTTTCTACAAACAACAAATTCACACAACACTTTTACAAAGATCTAACACTACTACAATATGAAACTAACTAATCACAACACTACTATAATTAGATTGATGTAGAGGAGTGTTCTTCTTCTTGCACTTGAATGGATGAAGCTTTGGATCACTTGGAAACAAAGACTTATGAATTATATGATCAAAGGATTTTAGATCTAGAAATGGAGGTTGGATCAGAAAGTTTATAGTGCAAAAAGGTGAGAAAAATATGTGAAATGATCCAATATTTATAGGGCCAGAAAATACTGTTCTGGAGCGTGCCGGTCCCCTTAATGATTAAGGGGGCCACCTAGTAAAATTAAGGGGGCCGCCCTCCTGAACGTTGGAAAAGTTTTACTGGATAAAATTTGACCTTTTTGGTTAGAAATTTGAAATCATATCTTTGTAGTTTAATATAGCATTACCAAAAATGATATACAAATATATATAAAATGTTTATATCATTTTATAAGATGTTATGTCTTAAGACAAAATTTCCTTTGATCATGTAATGCATAAGATGCTTAGTTTATGCATACCTTAAGTGATACTAGATGTAGAGGTAAATATTTGTTACCAAATACTTGTTTACGTCTTAATCTTGACTTAATTTGATTTGAGTTTTGTGATTATCAAAACATAGGATTATTGAGAGATATTAATAACTTTTTCAAACATTATTTATATCAACAATCTCCCCCTTTTTGATGATTACAAAACTTAAACCCATTAACTCAAAAATTAGTTTTTAAACAAGTATTTTAGTGAGTTTATATTTACTTCTCCCCCTTTTTGTAGAATCAAAAAGGTTATGCCGACAATTTTCAAACGTGAAAATTTGACGGGAAGTTATCTCCCCCTTGATGTGTACTCCCCCTCGTTTGGGGGCACCAAGAGAACGAGCTATGGAATGCTTTGCAACACAAAAATATTAGAAGCACAAGTATATTCATGCAAACATATATTGGGTGAAAAAAAATAAGCAAGGTTTAAAGAAAGCATTCATATAAAAGAAATGGTTGTGTTAAGACACAACATACAAGTAGCAATAAGGATTACAAGTAGAAAAGCTAGTACACAACTAAACAACTAGGAGAATACATCATCATGCAAAGAGTACATGGTCTTCATAGAGCTTGCAAGCAAAAGGGTGGTAGAGGCTTTATTTATTAAGCATATCACATGCTTAATTTGGAGAGCATGATGGTGATGGTGGAGGAATGGGTGAGAATTGTGGTGGAGGAATGATTGGAGAGGATGGTGGAGTTGGTGGTGGTGGTGGGTTGGTAAGCAAATGTTCAATATATGAAAACATATATTGAATTTCATCTCTAAGGCCAAAGATGACGGTGCGGTTGTGGATACAACAAAGACAAGTATCCCCATGGGATTCAAGTAGCCTCCAAGGCACGGGATTGGCAAAGAATGGTGGTGTAATTGGTGGAGATGAAAGATGAGTATCAAGAGGTGTTATTGGTGAAAGTGAGATGGTAAGATGGGTGGAGATAGGTTCTTGTGTAGGAAGTGGTGATGATACTTGTGGTGACAAGTGTGAGTTGATGTAGTCATTGATTGATGAGGTTGAGGGTATGGAGGATGAGGAAGTTCCATGAGTGGAAGGTGTTTTAGATGGTGCATTGGGTGCACTTGGGGATGAGCATTTAGGTGGAGGTGATGGGGTTTTGTCTTCTTCATTTGTTAAGTCAATGAAGAGTTGTTTTTGGGGGATGACCACAAGCTTTTGTTTCTTGGAGGCTTTGGAGTGTGAGGTGCTTGGTGGAGTCATGATGATTTGGATGATGAATGATGAGATGAAGAATGGTGATTATGGAGGGAATTTATAGTATGGAAATGGTTGTTTTAGGTATATATTTGAAATGGTTGAATGAGATTCTAAAATCAGTTGGGTTAAAATGGGAAATGGTAGCTGATACTAGAGAAAGAGTTCACAAGATGCAAAAGAAAACAGTGAACCCAGTTCCAGATGGCCGGTCCCCTTAATTGTATGCCGGCCCCCTTAATGATTAAGGGGACCGCCTAGGGAATTAAGGGGTCCGCCCATCTGGTGTTTTCCCAGACGACCAGAAACCCAAAATTTGCAGAATTTGGTGATTTTTCAAGTGTGTTTTTCCAGCAAGCTCTATTAGAAGCATATACTCTATGAATGATGATATATAAACATATATAAATAACCAAAATTTTGCATGCAAATTAACATATTATAATCCATATTGAAAAGAAGCATAGCATAACATTAAGATAGTAGCATGATAATAGTTAAAGTCTAAACATCATTCAAGAGATAAACAAGAAATAACACAGGTATTTCCGAATAAATCGGACAAATAGCAAACCATACAAATGTCTAATAGAAACAAATAATAACAAGTAGCAATACGTCAATATCTTCTACTTCTTCTTCTTTCCAATCATCTTCCTAAACATCTTCCCAACGGATTTGAATCCTCCTCGAAGTTCTTCATGTATTAGTTGTTGACGGTTGATGATGGATGTTTGACGAGTGAAGAGAAGCTCATCGGTACGTTCATGAGGAAGAGGAACTTGATACTCGGTATCATCAATATCGGAAAGATTTTCAACAAAGGTCGTAGGGGATGGAGTACTAACACGTGAGGTGTTTTCCTCCTCATCATCATCGTCCTCACGATGAGATGTAGAACCACGAGGCCTAGAATACAAAGGAACACGAGATTTTCCTTTGTCACTTCGAGAACGACGAGTACGAACACGAGTAAGTTGGTTCAAAGTAGGAAGGATATGAACGTAGTAATCTCTTTGAAGATGTGGGTAATGTTCCATAACAAAACGATAAAGTCGTGTGAGGAACATACCGTAAGGAAGATTGGCATTTGGGGTGTTTTTGGCGGACATGATTCGATGAATAAAAAGATAAGCCAAGTTGTATTGCTCTTCAGCAACTACACAATACAACATGTGGGCAATGCTCGCCGTGACATGATCAAGGTGACCACCCGTACCAAACGCATTCTCGCGAATGAGTTCTTCCCACTTTTTCATATCTTGGCTTAGCTCTTTGAGGAGGATTTGATTTGCATGAATATCGACATTCTTCGATTTGATTACTCGACTAGTCGTACGACGTTCTAGTTCAAGCATTCGACGAATGTCTTCAGGACTAGGAATCTCATAATAGTAGGGGCCATCCTAAGGACGATTTCTTTCAAGAGAGGAAAGATCGCATTCATTTGAGAAAACGGCTTGGCCGTTGTATGGGATTCTAAGAATTTGTCCAAATTGAGCAAGAGTAAGAGTGATGAATTGATTTTGAATCATGAAGGAAATGAGGATATTACCATAGGGATCGGTTTGCACCGTCACTTGGCTATAGAAATCTAGGATAAAACGAGGAATGATTGGTTCGTTGATTTGGAAAATACATTCAAAACGAATATTGGAGAACATTCGTTCGGTTTGATCAGATTCATAGAAAGATGGATCGACAATTCTTCCTTCGTGAATGTTTCTATTTTCAATAGGACGATAGAAACATGCAACTGAAGGAGACATGCCGGGAGTAGAAGAGACATTTGGAATGTATTGTTTTGTTTTGGAGACATCACCAACCGTGGTCTTAGGCATTTTCACCTAAACAATATAACAACAAAAATAAAATTAATATAAAAACAACTATCATACATATATATATATATATATATATATATATATATATATATATATATATATATATATATATATATATATATATATATATATATATGCAATATATGTGGAACGAAATTCTACTTCGACACAAAAAAAAATATTCAATGAAGTAGTTTCATAATATTCCTTTTATTTTGATTTTAAACTCGTTTAGAATATATGATATCAAAGAGTATGATATCATAATTCATTTTGAAGTAAGGTTAGATATATATTAGATTATATATCTTCTATTTCATAAGAGTTTGACACAACATAAGCTTGTTTAAAAGATTAAAATATGAATTTTAGTTTTCAAAAATATCTTTTTAGAGATAAACCAAACGCTCCCTTAACTAGATAAAATTATCCTAAAACATCAATATATATATATATATATATATATATATATATATATATATATATATATATATATATATATATATATATATATATATATATATATATTGATTATATATCTTGATGACATCTATTGATTCTAGTAGTATTAACACATATTATGAGCTATTTTAAGTTTCAAATAACCACATATAGTTATAGTTTGTTCATGAACCAAACGCCCATGTTGTCTTCATGAATCATTTTATAACAAATTAAAAAGTATGTTTTGATTGTTTATAACATTAAAACAATGTAATGTAGTAGGTTTTAACTAGATTTTAAGAATTATATCAACAATGTGCCTTTTAAAAAATAAAATTCAACAAGGGTTTATGGGCGATTAATGATTTTGACAAAATGATATGTTATACTAAATTTGAGTTGCAATACATCATCTTAATCCTTTGGGAAGCATTCGGTAGTTCAATTCCTAGCTTCTATTTCACTAAAGTTTGAATTAAAATAAATTTTAATAAAATGCAAAATTATTGATTAGACACCAAATTGAATGAAATGTGATGAAATGCATGTTGGAAAACTTACAAAAGATGTTGTTATATGTTTGGTTAGCGTTTGCCCCTTGCGAAACAACCTCGGATTGGTGATATGGTGGAGGATTTTGATGGTTTTGGGTGTTTTGGTTCGTACACATCAGTGATGGGGAAGAAATATATGAGCAAATGGAGTGTTTGGGAATGGAAATAAGGTGGAAAACGGATTTGGAAGTGTCAGATGGCCGGTCCCCTTAAACATTAAGGGGACCGCCCTCGATAACAAGCCGGTCCCCTTAATCTTTAAGGGGGCCACCTTTGAAATTTCGCGGAATTAGTTTCTGGAACAAATATATTTATACGTATATAATTAGATTTATAATATATCAAAAATACGTAAACGTTTATTGGCACGATGATAAAATTCTTAACAATTTTTAATTACCATTTCGATAATTAAAATGTACCTTTGACAATTTTGGATAAAATGATCAAAGTGTTAAGTTGATGAGGGGTTTGAGGTGTGTTCGGGAATATGTGAATAAGTGTGTGTGTGTGTGTATATATATATATATATATATATATATATATATATATATATATATATATATATATATATATATATATATATATATATATATATATATATATATATATATAAGTATAAATGTGAGTGAAAGATGGGTTGATGGGTGAGGTTTGAAAGATAATAGCGGAGATAGGATATAGTCGGCGAGAGGAGTTTGTTTCATCCATAGTGTTCACGTGCGAAGGTGTTCTTGCATGATAAAAGTCCACTTGACTCATATCCCTTCATCATCATGAGTCTTCTAAAAGAGGACTTAATAGAATAACGCGAGGGGGGAAGGAAAGGGTTCGATAATGAACAATTTCCTGGAGTTCTAGAAAGTCAACTAATGACGTATCTAGGTTATGTGCAAGTAATTTATAT
Source organism: Artemisia argyi (assembly GCA_030686995.1). Taxonomy (NCBI): domain Eukaryota; kingdom Viridiplantae; phylum Streptophyta; class Magnoliopsida; order Asterales; family Asteraceae; genus Artemisia; species Artemisia argyi. Next base: position 197,775,180 of record CM060700.1, on the reverse strand, counting down.
ATATATATATATATATATATATATATATATATATATATATATATATATATATATATATATATATATATATATATATATATATATATGATCGAACAAATAGAGAGAAATAGCAAGCTATATCTATGCAAACAATGTAATCAAATAACGCATATTTATCTAAGCATGGCAATGAGTTATGAAAGAATGGCGTAACCGGTGGTCTTCAAAAAATCTTCAAAATCATCAAGATGACATATAGACTTTGAAAAAGTCTATGTTGAGAGAAACTTCAAGATTGCCTCAAGGAATGTTCATCTAGCCATTTGATCCCCATTGTTTCTTTGGTCCAAAGTTGTTTGGTCCAAACATGTTTAACATTTGACTAGGATGCATGAAAGGTGGTAGTATACCCCAAGGATTGTAGCTTTGTTGGTAGTTCCATATTTGATTACTATTGTTATTATAGTTTTGCCTATTTTGGTTTCTTCTTGGTTGAGGTGTTTTAGACCTAGGATTAGGATTATTTGGTTTTCTAGGTGGTGGTGTTTTAGATCTTGTCTTAGGTTTAGAAGATTCTGCCTCATTTTTTAAAGACGGTTTATAGAAAACTTTTACTTCTTCATTGTTGGCAAGAGGTATTTTTCTATCATTAATAAGTATATACTTAGGATTAGATTTTAGAGATTTTTGTTCATTAGGTTCATTTTCGAATTTGACATTTTTAATATCACTTGTTGAAGCTTCATTTGAATTATATCCTAAACCGGTTTTATCTCCGGATGTTCTTTGAATACTTATTATTTTACTAAGTGAGTGACTACTATTTTCAAATTTATCAAGTTTGCGAATTTCTTCCCTAAGTATTTCGTTTTCACCTTTAAGCTCTTGACATGATTTACATTCTTCAAAAATTTCTTTACCTTTTTCAAGTTGATGTATTTTAATTTTTAGTTCTAGTACTTCATTTTCCAATTGATTGTTTATGTATTTTAGTGATTTGTTTTTGGCCATTACTAGTTGTCCTAATTTGCATAGCCTATTATATTCATTATCTAGATCTTTTTCATCTAATGATAAGCTTTCATCACTAAAATATTCGGTTTCGGAACGTACCTCATTTGATGTATTCGCCATAAGACACTTCTCTTCTTTTGTCGTTTCTTTCTCATCTTCATCACTATCACTCCAAGCGCCTCCAACAAAAGCTCTTTGATTTTGATCTCTTGTCATCGTTGGACATTTTCCAATGAGGTGATTTGGATCACCACACTTGAAACATTTCCTTTCAATCTTGTTGTTCTTGTCATCCTTACTCTTTTGAAATGTTTTCTTTTCATCATGCGGTTGTCTTACGAATCTTCCTCGCCTTTTGAAGAATTTCTTGAAATCTCTTACGGCCATGGCGTATTCTTCGTCATCACTTTCGGAAGATGAGCTATCTTCGATACTAGATTCCTTTCTAGATTTCAAGGCGATTGACTTGTGTTGCTCTCGTTTTTCTTTGACCATTTCGGAATCCTTCTTAATAATAACTTCGTAAACTTTTAGATTTCCAATTAATTCATCAAGTTGCAATGTTGACAAATTCTTTGATTCTTCAATAGCCGTCACTTTAGCTCGCCATTTTGGATGAAGAGCCCTAAGAAACTTCCTAACAAAATTCTTAGTAGAAAAATTCTCATCAAGTGCTTTTAGACTTGTGATGATAGTGTTAAATCTAGCAAATACATTATCAATTGATTCCTCTTCAGGAATCGTGAATTGCTCATATTGTTGAACAAGTAGATTTATCTTATTGTCTTTGACTTGACTATTACCTTGGTGAGTTATTAGTAAAGAGTTCCAAATTTCTTTTGCGGTTTCACACATAAAGATCCTTTCGTACTCTTTACGTGGTAGCGCATTATAAATAACCATTTTTGCTTCATTATTTTTAGCAAGTTTTCTTTTTAAATCATCATTTTGTTTTTCAAAAGGTACGATTTCATCTTTCTTTGTTTCGGGGTTATTTTGAATAGGTAAAAAATCACCATTAGTAATAACATGCCAAAGATCTAGATCTTTTGACTTCACATAAGTTTCGAATCGATTTTTTCAATATAAAAATCCATCACTTTCAAATAGTGGTGGTCTTTGCATAGATTGCCCTTCTAAATATTTTTCAGATTCCATATATCGTTACAAGTTTTTAAAATACAATATATTTTAAAGATCTTGCTAGACGTGGCTCCTGATACCAATTGTGGAAAACTAGAAGGGGGTTGAATAGTTTTACGTTCTTTTTTAAATTTATTACCAAAATATTTTGTAGCTTATTAAAAACTTTCGATTCGATCTCAAGTGAATTCAAGTGACAACCAATATAAGCAATTCTAATCTAATAATGAAAGTATTGAAATGTAATGAAGAAAAGATAGAGTTAGAAAGATCAAACCACAACACGCGAATTTATAGTGGTTCGGCTACAAGGACACCTTCCTTGCCCTACTCCACTCCCCGAGTACCACACTCGAGAGTTTTCTTCACTATGTCAACAAACTCCTTATGGTGGAGAAACCTTACACACCTTGGCTTACACGAGTTAACGACACTAAGCTAAATGTCGAGTTCTAATCGTAGCTAGAACCAATCTCACAACTTCTTCACAACTTCACACCTTCTTCACACCTTGTCAACTTCACACCTTCTTCTAAGCACAACTAGATCACAACTACTAAACTACTTTACAACACACCTAGTTTCTACAAGCAACAAATTCACACAACACTTTTACAAAGATCTAACACTACTACAATATAAAACTAGCTAATCACAACACTACTATAATTAGATTGATGTAGAGGAGTGTTCTTCTTCTTGCACTTGAATGGATGAAGCTTTGGATCACTTGGAAACAAAGACTTATGAATTATATGATCAAAGGATTTTAGATTTAGAAATGGAGGTTGGATCAGAAAGTTTATAGTGCAAAAAGGTGAGAAAAATATGTGAAATGATCCAATATTTATAGGGCCAGAAAATACTGTTCTGGAGCGTGCCGGTCCCCTTAATTAGGGGGCGGTCCCCTTAATGATTAAGGGGGCCGCCTAGTAAAATTAAGGGGGCCGCTCTCCTGAACGTTGGAAAAGTTTTACTGGATAAAATTTGCCCTTTTTGGTTGGAAATTTGAAATCATATCTTTGTAGTTTAATATAGCATTACCAAAAATGATTTACAAATATATATAAAATGTTTATATCATTTTATAAGATGTTATGTCTTAAGACAAAATTTCCTTTGATCATGTAATGCATAAGATGCTTAGTTTATGCATACCTTAAGTGATATTAGATGTAGAGGTAAATATTTGTTACCAAATACTTGTTTACGTCTTAATCTTGACTTAATTTGATTTGAGTTTTGTGATTATCAAAACATAGGTTTATTGAGAGATATTAATAACCTTTTTAAACATTATTTATATCAACAAAGGAAATGAATCAATCTTCAAAGTTATCTAAATATGCTACATATTTTAACGAAAATATAAGTAAAAGAAATACCACAATTACAAAACACATCGTAAATTGATATCACGGGTTAGCAAAACTAAAAGCATATATCACTAACATCTTATGCAAGTCAAGTATCATCATGTGAATTTATTTGAATAATAAAATATTATTTTTAATCCGAAAGAATTCTCTTAAAATAATAAGTAGATTATAACATATATACATGTGGTTTTTTATTTTTAATCCACCAAGTAAAACAATTTAAACATGTTAAGTGATTCATTTATTAATCAATAATAATATATAATCAAAAAGAAATTTTAAAAATCTTGTACGTGCACAGGTATTATAACTAGTATATGTCTCACTGAAAAGATGTATTATTATAAACCTGGCCGCATCGCGCTTACTTTTCCTTTTAGGATACTAGCAGGGTACCCGCGCGATGCGTCGGCGGGTACTCTGTGACTATATCTTCAAGCAATGTGATGTTATTCGGCCATACTTTTTTTAATAATTATTTTAGGGATAACAATAATTTTAATTAAGACAGTAGTATAATTGCAAGTAGTTAAAAAGTTATGTGATTGTCAACGCATTGTTGGGGAGACAAATAAGCAGATATTGGTTGCTTGACGATGTAGGAGGTCGTAGTGGTCGACATTAACGGGTAGTTGCAAATAACTAAATGGTTGTGTGATCACATACTTATGCATATCATTTATAACATAAAACTTTTTGATGCGTTTAACATGTTTCCTCCAAGATTCAAAAGAAGAGTTATATATAAGCTATATATGTAAAAGTTACAACTTTAAAGTAAAAAATAGTTCTAGACTTCTAGTATATAAATTTTATTTACTTTTCAAATTCTTTTGTGGATAATTTCGTATTAATAATTGTATAATTGTTTGCATTTGCATTTAGATATTTAGTATGAGTATCTTATCAGTTACCGTATAGTTTATCGGTTTGATTCTAATGCACGATTATTAATACATATTTGATTTTTACTAACGGGCTTGTAAAAATAAACAAAAAAATAAAATACATAGACTTATTGGGCTTTGAAAATGAACTCATTTATACTTAAATATTAGGGTTTTTGTTTAGTCATTTACGCAGCCTCTCTTTTTCAAAACCATTCTCACACGACACTTCATTCATTCTCTCAATCATATTTTTTTTTTCCTCTTCTTTAGATTCAAGTATTTCTTGTCATTGTTTTTATGCTTTCAAAATACTACTCGTGAATTTAATGGGATTAATGGACTTTTAGTATGATTATGGGCTTAATATATCATTAGAGAAATTAAAGATAATAGAAAGCCCAATAAATGGGCTTGTGGTTTTGATGATCAGGCACACAACAACAATAGTATTTTGATTAACCCATTGAACTTTGTAGGTCGGTGGATTGCAAGAAACAACACCTTTACTCATTAGTAAAACCCTGATACACACACACACACACACATAAAACAATCTGCCTCCCATCTCCTCTCTTCTTCAGATCTACTTCTCCCAAACCTTTCTTCAAATCGCTCTATCATAGATCAAATCATATATCATCAATCCAAACCGATAAACAACTCATCCCGCCTCCCATCTCCTCTCTTCTTCGTTTTGCATGACAATTTTTTTGAACGAAACCAAGAAAGTTTATAACCAAAATTTGTTATACAACTTTCTTCTTTTTCGGATATAAATAAGAAGAGTTTGATCTCTTCACAGATCTATGATGATAGTTATTTTGTGTGGTTTGATCTTTGAGGTCTACGAATATATTATAACACACGAAAGAAGAAAAATCTGAGATCTTGTTTATTTTATTAATATTTTTTTTTCTTTTGTATTCGAGACTTGATAGTTATTTCTTGATGGGTTTGTAACCATGAGGTTGTAGGCTTATTTTGTGAGATGTGAAATAGGATTAGTGTCGGATTTGTTGTCAACGTGTTTGATGTTGGGCGACTGTTGGTCATTGTAGTTGTGGATTTTTTGCTTCGTTCATGACAGTTCTACTTCGCTTCTTCTTTTCTTGTCGTTTAAGGTTTTGTTTAGAACCAATTCACATATTTTCTTTTGTTCATTTTTCTGTTCTTGATCAAGGAAGACAAAGCATATTGTACCAAATAGCTTGATTAGATTGTATATTGTGGTTTAATAGTTGTATATTTTGGTGAAGAGGTGAATTAAATTGTGTATTAATTGTATATGTTAGAATAGTGTTTTTAAGTGTTATTTGTGCTTTAAGTACTTGTAAATTATGCTTTTTAACTTGTATTAATTGGTGATGGGGTGTATTAATTGTTTAAAATATTGAGCTTTACATACTTGTGTTTTATGTTTTATCACTTGTATTTTACTTAAAATCTAAATATGAAAATCTTAAAAATTAAATACGAAAGAAGGTGCAATATGCTTTATAAGTAGTATAGATATCAGAATTTAAATTATGTGATATATTATATGTGCTTAACTTAAACCGAGCCAAATCATACGGAGCACAATAAAGTGAAACAATATCTATCTAATGTGTGCGAAAACTTAATCCATAGGGTAAAAACACAAGCTTCAAACATACACGCCAAAAAAAAGTGCCAAATGTTTAGAAGAAAGAAACGGTAAATTATTGGTTCAACATGAAGAAACTTGAGCTCCTTGATGGGTGCAAAGCACTAATAAGTCACCTCACTCGCTACGCCTTTAGTAAAAAAATGTGTTCGAAATTACACAAATAAAGAAACGTAAAACTGCTTATATTTATTTACAAAAACAGCTACTCGTACAATACTAAATTCTACCTATTAGGGGACGGGGTTAAAGAAAAGCCAATTCGATGGTGTAAGTGGGAAAGGATGTGTGTATCAAAGTTTCGAGGAGGCCTTGGATTCCGTCACTTGGGATTGTTCAATAAAGCACTTCTCGCAAAGCAAGTTTGGCGCTTAATCACATCCCCAACAACATTGGCAGCTAGAACTCTTAAGGCACGTTATTTTCCAAGATCGAGCTTCTTTGAGGCGAAGATTGGATACCGTCCAAGCTATATTTGGCGTAGTTTTCTTTCGGTTAAAGATATTGTTCGTAAAGGGTGCAAATGGAATATCGGTGATGGTCGTAGTGTGAATGTATGGAATGATTTTTGGGTCGATGATCACACAAGTCTGGGTCCAAAACCGAATAATTGTGATGTTGATCAGGTTCGCGATTTATTAAATCTTGAAGGTGATGATTGGAACCATGAGCTTCTGTATTCATTATTTCCTCATAATATTGCAAGCAAGATTGCTTGTTGTTTTGTAAGCAAGTCATGGAATGATGTACTTTTTTGGCATAAAAATCCAGGAGGCCGTTTTTCGTGCAAATCTGCTTATTTCTTGGCACTTGAAGCAGATGAAGACATGGTACGCAATGCTATTTCTGATGACTCGATTGACTTTTGGCGTGTTGTGTGGAAAGCGAGAGTCCCCGGTAAAGTCAAATTATTTATGTGGAGAGCCTGGAATAATTACTTACCTACTCTTGACAACCTACAGTCTCGTGGGTTGAATTATACATCTTCTTGTACTCATTGTGGAGAAACAACTGAAAATTTAGCACATGTCATGTTCAAATGCTCGGCAGCAAAAGAAGTATGGGACCGTTGTAGTTTTGGTTGTTTTTATGATACACAAGATGCTGTCACTTTTCATGATTTTTGTCGGGTGATTCTTGAAAATTTTCCAGCCGAATGGGAGGTATTTATGATGATATTGTGGGGATTGTGGACGAGAAGAAATAAACATTTTCATGGGCAGTTGAATGGTAGGGAGGGGAACGTGGAAGAAATAGCGAAAGTTGTTTTATCAGATTATCAGAAGGAGAATCGGAGAGGAAGTATTAGCAGCACTAATGGGGTACATAATACTCATACGTCAGTGTGGTTAAGGCCAAACGCTCAGCACATAAAAGTTAATTGTGACGCTGCGTGGCAAAAAGAGTCTAGAAAGACGGGCTTGGGTTTTGTAGCCCGTGACTACAATGGCGAGGTTTTATTTTCAGGTGCTCGTTTAGAATGTTATGCAAGTTCTCCACTGGAAGTTGAAGCAAAAGCCGTTCATTGGGCTATGAGTCATGCACTTAATAGAGGGTACTCTAACGTTATATTCGAGACAGACTCATTGTCTCTAGTTAAGGCGCTCCATAATAAAGACATATTGCTAGAAATTGCGAGTCTTTTTTCAGAGATATTGTCACATTCAATGGCTTTTAGTGTTTGTAAATGGTCTTTTGTTAAAAGGGAGGGTAATAGGGTGGCTCATAGCATAGTTTCTTTGGCGTTGAGTTGCTCTAATGAGATTATGTTAGATGGTAGTGTTCCAAGTTGTGCGAATGTATGGGTGACAAAAGATGTAATCTCTTCTAATATCGAATGATATTTCTTCCCCTTTCATCAATATATATATATATATATATATATATATATATATATATATATATATATATATATATATAACAATTTACTACGTAATACATTTTGATATTTTTACCTATTATTCAAATACTAATCTAAAAAGCAAATTTACATTTTTATCCTTGCCTAATCAAATAATTAAAAAATCTCAAACACATGATTCTTATTTTCCTCATGTTATTTTTTCTTCTTTTTCCCAGAATCTATCAACACCCTTTCTGAATTGATATTAATGGCGAATAGAATACAAATTGAAAGAGTAACAACATCTACATCAAACACGATGCTTATTTCAAATTGTTTCTAATAAAGTAAGTTTATGAGAACCCAACCACAAAATGGAAGTACATTATTTGTTGTCAGATAGCCTTATGATTTTTGCTGTTCAAAAAAAAAAAAAAAAAAAAAAAAAAAAATAGCCTTATGATTTTCAATGAAATAAATCTTACCATTTTATGAAACTATTGAGACTAAATAATGAACAAACCCACATACAATAAAATAATTAAAGATGTGATTATGTCATGAGCGAGGGCCGATCCAAAGAAAAATAGAAAAATAAATAAATAAAAAGAACATGAAAAATAAGATACTACCTTTGTCTCATAATTATAGTTCACTGTTGACTTTTTAAGTCTTCGTTGTGCAACTTTGACCTTATATATTTTTATTTGTGTTATATAATACTTGATAAAAATTATATCAATAGAAAATACATTTAAAACCTAATTCATTCATATGTTTTGCATCATTTAATATATAACACAAATAAACATATTTATGGTAAAAGTTGAAAACTAATGACTTCAAAAGTCAAAAGTGGACTATAATTATGGGATGGAGAGAGTACTTAAGAAAAGTCCGGTTACTTTTTAATTTTGGTATAAGGGTAGAAAAGTAATTGATCATTTTATTTTACATTTAGAAAATAGTTAAAAGTATCAAAATGGATTAAATTATTATTTTGGATATGCATGAGCATTTTCAAGTTTTGAAAGAATATTAACGTAATTTTCATTTTTACAAGGATATTGACGTAATAATCTAGTTTTCTAAGGACATGGATGAAATTGTCCCTAAATATTAAATGTTTATATGTGTTTGATGTGTTGAACTACCATAATCTACTTAAATGAAAGATGTGATACATGGACTTAATAAATAGACATAACCGTGGATCTACCGCATTAATAACTTATAATACATGGACTTAATAAATAGGCCTAACTAAATGTACAAGTTATTAATGCGGTAGGTTCACGGTTAGGCCTATTTATTAGGCCCATCTATCATTTTTGTAAATGAAAAACAAGTTGACCTACCGTTCGAACCAATTAAACTAGTGACTCAACCGGTCAATCTGAGACCCGATTTTTAAACCATTAGTGTTTGAAATATCACATAAAATTGTGTATGATTATATACACAAACGATTATGAGTTTGTGATGAAACTGTTCATTTATTCACAACAACTACAATAACGAATTTAGAGTAAGATGTAGATAGTCATGAGTCATATCTATAATCGAGAGTAATCTGAAAAACATTTAAGAAGAGTGAGTGGTGTAAGGAGCTAAATTTGAAGGGTTGGGTTTTGCTTGGAAGCGTGCCGAATGCAAGGGTTCTTGGTTTATTCTGTTGATCTTGTTGGAGTACTCAAACATGCAATGAGTAGAGGACTCGACATGACACCACATTAATAGGGAGTTTTGGCCACTCCGCTGAAGAGCCCAAGGCTGGATTAAACTAGTAAACCTCTATTATAGACGAGATAGAAAGTTGGTCCTTATCGGGTTAAGATTGACACGCGAGGTAAGAAAAAGTGACTCAATTCACTTCTTTCCTCTTTTTACTTCTTTTGTCATTTCTTTTAAAGAATCAATTTTCCCTTTTTTACCCTCTCTTCACTTATTTTGTATACGAGCGTGCGTTTGTTTTTTGAGAAAAGCATTTTTTTCCCATCTTTTCAATTTTTTTGGTTACGTGACATATGTACTTCTTTTCCCTTCTTACCTTTTCGAAATTAGAAATAAACTTTCACTTCTTCAACACAAACCCTATTTGTTTCTATTTAATTCTTTTCTTTTTTCTTTTCAAAAAAAAAGATTTTCTTCCTTGTAGATGAAGACTTCTTCTGCAGACATGGTTTGCGGATAAAAACAAACGAAACAACAGCGGGCTTATTATTGAATTTCATGTAGTGCTTGGTTCAAACTCGGGAAAGGAAAATGGAAATGTAATGATAATGGTGGGAAAGAGAATAAGAAAGAAAAACATTCTCCCAATTCATTGGGTAATGACACATTACTCTTAATGAGTTATTGCATTATACCCTACCAAACTGGCCATTAACCACTATTGGTTAATGGGTCATTGTATCATATTTTTATCAAACACTACTTTTTTTTTCTTTTTTTTTTTCCACTACATTAACCTCCTACCAAGCATGCCCTCAAAATATTACACAACAGTCCTTAATTTTAATCCATTTACAAAACAACCCCTCCCACGGAATCACAACCGCATAACCTAGAAACACCACCACCACCTCAGCCACCATCAAACCGTCAACAATGGAGTCAACAACGATAGAAGATTCAGAAATAGAATACGTGAGCTACAACGGAGAGCATCACTTACCATTAATAATGCAACTGGTTGATCAAGAATTAAGCGAACCTTATTCCATTTTCACTTATCGCTATTTTGTCTATCTCTGGCCTAACTTATCATTCCTTGTAATACCCCTTTTATATACATATATATTTTTTTTAATAAAAGTATTTGATGATTTGTAGTATTTGTTAAATGAGGTTATTGTTTTGTGTAGGCGTTTCATAAGGGGAAATGTATCGGGACGGTTGTTTCGAAGATGGGGGAGCATCGGAATACGTATAGGGGATATATTGCTATGCTTGTTGTTCTTAAACCCTATCGCCATAAAGGCATTGGTAATCTTGTTTGCGTTTTGGATATCATCATCGTGTTTTCAAGTTGGATTACTTTATACAATTGTTTAGGGGTCGTAATGTATAGAGTTTGTTCAACGCTCGGTTAACACAACTTCAAATAGCGCAGAAACACATCCAAAAACTAAAATTTTGGAGCCCATTTTGTTACATAGGATTCTATTATTGTATATCATATAGTCGCTTATCTAACGGAATGCCAAACATCCATCAAGTGTATAATCCATGTCGATTCTTAAGTTCAAAAGTAAAGAACTAAAGATTTGATGTTCAAATTTCAGACAGAGAGGGTTGGTTTTGTACTTAGTTTTGTGTGTTCTTAGTGTTTTTTTTTTTATGCGCTAAGTGATGACTAGTGTTAAAAATTGTTAACTAACATGTAGAGTTTTGTTGCAGCTACGGAACTTGTTACTAGGTCTATTAAAGTGATGATGGAATCAGGTTGCGAAGAGGTATATATTTTGCTTTTCCTACATTTTTATAATCTTAATATGAGGATTTCTGGTATATGTTGTTTGTAAATTTTCTTTTGGAGCATGATCATTACGTTGGATAATATTTAGATGCAAAGACATCATGTTTTGCAGTAAGATTAAACGTTATGATGCCACTCATCTAACATGTTTCATCTCTGTGTCATTATATCTCTTCATCGTTTCTATCAATTTTGATGTTTTGGGGCTCTGGGCAGCTGTTGCTTCTTCAAAGTTTTATGCTACAGTTTCTCACTTGTTAACGTGGTTGCTCTTTTATGTGATATATGGTTCACTTGATAGCTTCTTATTTCTCACATTGTAGCATCTTATGCACCAAAGTTAATAGTGGGTAAGGTGATATTCGACGCACAGTTTGGGTCCTAGACATTACTCCATTAGTAATGTCCTGATAGATGATTTTATCTTGCTACCAAGTATGTGTTTTATTCAGTTTTTTTCTCGTCAAGCACAAGTGGAGAACAATATAAGGACACATAAATCCTTTTCATTAACTAAAATAAGAGGAGTTGTGCCTACACGGAAATCTTGTATGCATTAACATAGTCACTAATCACATATAAGTAAACACATGGACTTTTAGATTAAAGGGTGGGTGTTTGGGTTTGCATTTTGAAAGGGGTTATATGATATTCGTTAATAATAATAAGAAGCTATACAAAAACTAGCTGGTAGAAAATGGTGTCTGCTGATAATCAGATGATTGAGTGTTTGGTGAATTTTGATTCTTTAAGAATTTAGCTGTCAAGAATAGAAGTCTCTCAAGTTAGGTTAAAAAAGATGAAAATCATCTATTCTACATTTAGACAATCAGCTCTGTTACTGCTATACTATGAAGGTTTGATTATTGGAATAATTAAAACACAAGCATATAGAAAATTTAGTTGGCTATCCAAACACTAATACAATTGAAATAATCAACTTTTATGTAACTTACAACTCTTTAAGCTATTATGCTCCTACTTTTATTTGAAATGATAGTTGCTGAATAGTAGAAACAGGGAAGTAATCTGATAATATATTTTCTTATTTGAAGGTGACATTGGAAGCAGAAGTTACAAATAAAGGAGCGCTTGCACTGTATGGACGGCTTGGGTTTATAAGAGCAAAAAGGCTATTTAGATACTACTTGAACGGTGTTGATGCATTTAGATTGAAGCTGCTATTTCCCCATCCAGAATTACCATCTTCACACCCCCATTCGTATTCTCACAATCTAATGTCATCAGTCCCTGAGATTGATGAAGATTAAATCTAAGAAAGAGTGGTCCCTGAGTGATATGTAGAATACAATTTTCTTTTACAGAGGAGGATATATTGGATCCTGTATTGGTGTAGTTGTAGACTTGTAGTCATAAAGACTGGTTTTGGTTACACAATGGAATTCTTATTTTGTTAATAACGATTATGATAATGGATTTTGTCAAGTTCTCAGATTGTTGAAGCTTTGGATAACTTGATTATTACCCGCTTATGCTTAAATTACAAGAATTTTGACAAAATCCTCATTGTCATTTTTATTGTAAAAGTGAAGGAAGGAGAATGCTTCAGTCTACCATCTGGTCTCATACCCCAAATCATTTGCGCAAAGCTAGAATTGTATCTGCTAAAACAGCGTCACAGTTCAAGATACAGGTGCGCAATGTCCCATGTAACATCGTTGTGCACATTAAGATTGTATTTATGATTTAATGTATGAATGTGCATACACACTAACATACATCACCCAAGTTATAAATTGTTGTTATGTTGTATTATAACACCTCCCCGACCTCTTTACCATGGACCTATTAGTTGTAAGATCAAATTGTGTTCAACTGTTCAAACTTGCAGTTTCTAAAATAATGTGTAGTTGACATGTAACCAGATTTCTTAGTTTCAACAGTGACTTTTGGTCCAAACTTGTAGTTTCTAAAATAATGTTCGGATCAAATTTAACTTCTAGAAATGGTTCATTAGTTCCCATAACAGCTTTAATACATCCACAACTAAAATAGTATCCCAATTTCGTGTGACTATTAAGAATTTTCAAGTCTTCAATACTCTGTATAATTCAAAGCTGCTTCTTACTGATGTGTTATATTTTTCTTATCTTTTGTAGCAATAACAAAGTACTACTTTACCCAAGATAACACTTTCTGGTTACTTGTCATCTGACTAAAGCATGTAAAATCATAGGTTTGCAAATAAAAAGTTACACTCGGACATAGTCTTGGTGCAGAAAAACTGCAAATAAGGTAGTCATTTACTTGATTATTCTTCATGTTACGCAACCTTTTTCTTAACCTCACTGAAATTATTTGCAGGTTTTATTTATTTATTTAATATGTAAATAGATATATAGAAAAGAAATGAATAACCATATAAATTAATTTTGCATACTACATAATGCTTCAATAGCGATTCTAACATAATCCATAATAGTGAAAATCGCCTTTCTAAGGCATCTCCTACAATAAATAATTAAATATGCCTAGTTTAAATTGAATGATTAATGGGAACAAATCGGAACAACAAATTGCATTGCAAATCAATCAATCATCTCAGTTGATGTCAGACATATCATCCTCAAAGAAAGCCGAATGCAGAGCTCTCACGCATTTTTCTGATTCACTGTCATTTACTATAAGTGATATATTCACCTTCGATGCTCCTTGTGATATCATCTGAACATTCACTCCATTCACACGAAGAACACGAAATGCCTACACCAAGATAGCAAATGGTCAGCACTAGTATCCATCATTTTGTAAAATAGGGAGGGGGGGGGGGGGGGGGGGGGGGGGGGGTTAGAAAACTCTAATTATTTCAAAATCTATACATAAAGTGATCAAAAAGAACATAGTTGAGAGAAATAAAGGATATACATTTTTTGGGATGAGTTTTAAAAGAAGGGGTATTTATGTAACTTGTGTTTTACCCTTTGATCATTTTTTTTGCAGCAACGGCGAAACTGATCTTAGATAATCAAAAGCCAACTTTTTTAATTCAAACACTAAAACTGATCATTGCAACTACAACTTGCAGTAGCTATATAATCAATTTCAGAATGCTGCTCTACACATATAAAGGCATGAGTGAAATACCTTCTCCAATACAAGGGAGGACCTTTGAACATTCCCAATGAGTGAAATAATGGATCTGTGCTGAAGGAGATTCACTTTAGCAATTTTTTCAAGTTCTTCCACAACATGATCAAGTTCCTGCATCAATACCATTATAAACAATTAGTAGGACACTTGAGAATTGTAATTTCATGTTCATGGCTTTAGATGAATTTAGAAAATGAAATGCTTCTAAAAATCATAAATGGCATCAAATGCAATACTAATCAATCAGTGCTGGCAATAACACTTCAAGGAAAACACTTTCAAACAATATAATCCATTAACTAATATTGAGAATGATAGCATACGCTTGCCTGCTGAATCAACTCCCTGCTCCACAGCTTTGAAGGATCTAACGTTAGGGAAATGCTAACTTCACTAGTAGCTACAACATCCACGGATATACCCAAGTCCTCAAAAATTGAGAAAACCTGAGTCGTATAACAATGGAAAATTCAAAAATTCTGCGCGCCCCTCAATTAATGACCAAAGAACAGTGGCATAGATTAAAAAGTAATTTACCTTAGCTAGGAATCCAAATTGGCCAAGCATGCGAGTGCTAACAATGTCTAACATAGTTACATTACGTTTCAAAACAATGCTGGTTAATACTGCCTGAAAATGGGATGGGTAGACATCAGTTTTATATTCAAAATAGACATAGTTTACAATTGTCAAGAGAATCAAATGCTACTAACCTTACTCATATCTCTTGATTTAGTGATTAGGGTACCAGGAGCATTAGGGTTATAAGAATTTTTAACCCTAACAGGTATGTCACCCTCTCTTGCAGGCCTCATAGATTGAGGATGTAGGACCTTTGGAACAAGAAAAAGAAAGAAAGACAAATGATTACATCATATAACTGTAGGTTTTATGTTATAGTGAAAATTCAACAGAAGCAAAGGTGAATACCTGGGCACCAAAATATGCAAGTTCAGCTGCCTCATCAAAAGTCAAATATGGCACAGGTTCTGCACCCTTGTATATATTTGGGTCACATGTCAAGACACCATCTACATCTTTCCATACCTGTAATGAATGATTAAAGTAAAATGTTCAATACATTGGCCAGATTACACAAAAAACTTAGGAGGTGTTTGGATGTGCACTTTGAAAGTGAATGTGATTTTGCATACCTGAAATCACACAATCAGCTATAGTAATAACGTTTGTATGAACTATTCTTTAAATGTGTTTTGTTTTCTAAGTTGTAAACCAAATTATTATCAGATATTCTGAAATAATTAGTTTTACCCAAACACTCAAAACTGATCATTTGTGATTTTGCAAACCCAATCTAAAACACCTCCAAAGAAGCAGAATTTGTTTATCAAAACATTAAAAGCATATTATTGTGACTACAAGTTGCGTTATTCAGATAATCAGGTGGGACCGGTTGGTGGGGGACCACCAGTGGCATTTACCCTTTCAATATATAAATCAGTTTCAAAATGAAAGGAGGAAGAACAATTAGGGTCCTGTAATAAATGAAGATCCAATGTTCACAATCTAACAAATGAAATTGCATCATTAATTTTTTACTAACCTGAATTTCTCGCAACCCAAGTGCTTTACCAATGGTGGTGGCAGTCAAATCACTGCCACCTCTGCCCAATGTTGTCACATCACCAGTTTTCTTACCCTATGAACAATTTATAAAAAATAAAACAATAAATTTTCAGAAGTTCAGTAGAAAAGCATATCAAAAGACTATGGAAAAACATCCGGAACACACGTAAATAGTAAAATACCTTTCCAAGAAAGCCAGTGACAATAGGAATTGCAGGATCCTTAAACCAATCACCATTAAGTCTCTCTGCAACAGCTGGATATGTTTCTTCCAAAATATCCGCATTAGTAAAGTCATCTGTTGTTATGAAGCCAATTTCAAATGCATCATACTGCCAACAAAATAGGTCAAAGTAAAAAATCTGTGATCGAGTCATTGTAACAACAATACAAAATAAATTCCTAAGTTTGTTCCTTGAAAGTAATGAGCATGAACCATATTCTATAACGTTTTTGAAGATTAAAATAATGGCAAGAAGCACTTACTTGGCGGGCTTTGACACCTAGTTTATTTAAATATGCTGCAAAAATTCTTGTGGACATGCGCTCCCCAAATGAGACTAGGTAGTCCCTTGTACGTGGTGTAAACTCTTTTAGTTCAGCAATCACTTCCAAAAGTCGCTCTAATTTTTCTAAATGGTCTGCAAGAATAACAAATGTAAGAAATTCGCTAATAGGCAGTCAACAGAAGTACACGACGTGGCAGCTAAAATCATGAACCTAATGATGATCCATTAATCTTTACATTAGCTATACTAAACAACGTAACTTCAATAAAGAAGCTTACATGTAATGATCGATCTATCTAATCCAAGCTCATCCACTGTCCTGAACATATAAATGAACACCCAATCAGTAAAAATTCAACGTCAACAAACTAAAAAGCCACTTAAATTCGGTAGTCAAGGTTTTGACCTATAGTGGAGTTCTCTCAATTCGTTAATTTCAGCCACAACTGATTCGCCGCATTTAGCCTTCTCTCCACCCTACATCACACAGTCCAAATTTAAGTATTTTACACCACATAACATAGTTTGCTATATAAGACAATAAGGGGGCGTTCAGGATTGCTTATCAAAACTGCTCATATTTTTTGATACAACATATAAGCAGTCTCAAAGGTATTTGGTATCGCTTATTCAAACTGCCTTTCTGATAATTTATAAGTAAAATAAGTCGTTCTTACTAAGAAATATTCATTTGCTTATTTCAAATAAATGATAAGCAGTTTTAGTATGCAATCTCAAATGCCCCCTTAAATATATAGCTACAATAACAATCACTCGTACAAACCAATAAAATCTTGTTGGTAGTTTTGCCCATAGCAGATAAAACAATAACCGGCCTCTCTTCCGGAAACCTAAGTATCAGAGCCGCCACTTCTTTCATCCGTTCAGCAGACGCCACAGACGATCCACCAAATTTCATCACACACGACAACTCCTTACTCAACCCTTCCAGTCCCCTTACATCATTTTCACTCCTAGTAAGAACCTCAACTTTCTGCGCATTACAAACCACCTTAAACCCACTCCCCCTACACGAACCCCGACCCTGAACCACTCTACACGTTCCGCGAAAGGAAGCAACTGAAGAAGCAAAACTCAGGTGCTGGTGTGAGTATAATGATCTATGGTAGGTAGTATTAGCTCCATATAGGTTAATATTTGTGGACATTGTTTCGGTCTCGAGTTTTCGACAAATAAGGTGGGTAGAACCTAGCTGCAGAGAGAGCTAATTATATAATTAATTAACTAATGAGCTAAGCTTAGGTTAGCTCTCTCTGCTAAAAATGTAAATGTTTAAGGATCTACTTAGGTTATTATGAGACCTGCAAAATGATGATGTAAATTTAAATACAATGATAAAAAGAAATAAGGTTAAACTAATGAAGGAATGTACCTTAATGATGAGTTTAATTAGGGTTGAAAAGGCGGCTGAAGAAGAAAGGAGAATGATATGGTATGGTGATGGTAATGGTTGGTGGAATATTCATTTATTGATTTGAATGAGATTTTAGTACTAGTATTTATTTACGTGTTTTTAGTTGCCTTTTGCCTACTGGTTTTCCACATCTCACTTTCGTGCCAACATCTAACTCTAGCCAATAGATTATTTTTCCCCCACGGAACGACCTAATTTAAGTAAGAAATGGATTCGGAGCGAAGAAAAATTAATATGAATAGAATAAGAAAAATTTTAAGTACATATTTTAAATAAGAGAGAGAATTTTAAAAAACTATACGTCTAATTTTGTAGATGCATCTAAAATATCTTTTCATTAAAATTTTTCTTCTCTAATCATAACTCTTAAGTATAGGAAATAAGTAAAAGAAACAATGAAACTCGGTTGGGACATTTAGTACGTATGAGTCAGATGTATGCGACCTAATTTATGTGGTGACCATTTATGAACCTTTTCTGGTTACCTCAAGATGTTTACTTGGTGGAATATTGATTTGAATAGAATTTTAGGATGAGTAGTATTTATTTACTGTATATTTAGTTGCCTTTTGTCCCCTAGTTTTCCCATATCACTTTCGTGCTAACATCTAATTCTAGCCAATGTATTTTACTTTGAGAACATTGGAATTTCATTCTCATGTTGGTCGTGGGGGCTGTGAGCCGTGAGAATCCAATTGTTTTGGGTAAACGGATTTATACCGGTGAAATGTATCAAAAGATAATAATAATAATAATAATAATAATAATAATAATAATAATAATAATAATAAGTTACATCAGAGATAATTCGACCGTTAAGCGACATCTTAAGTTCGAGGCATGCCATGAGAATCCAAAAGAACTTTCTTTTCACAAAATGATTTAGTAATTAGTTTTACAAATAGATTTTCATTTATATGTCTATAGCGTTAACTAAAGAGAAGAGAGAAAATATGAGAGTGAGACCACCAATCATAATTTCTTTATGTCTATCATGTGAAAATCTTTTTTGTAAAACTTGAGTGATCATACCATTTTTCTAGCTTTGACTATACGAGTACAAGTAGGGATGAGCAAAAAAACCAAAAAACTTAACCGGAATTGAGAACCGATAAAAACCGTGAAGAACCAAGCTGATCCAGACCCAATGATTCCGGTTTCGATTCTAGATTTTGATGATATTTCGGATCACGGATATCTCGGTTTAACTGAATACCCATAAAATTTCAAAATAAGGAATTTTCATAGTCAACTTTGAAACTTTTTTCCCTAAGATCATATAACAAGGTCCCCTATCTATGTTTATTCAAAATTCTCTATCCAAAAGCACTAAAGCTTAATTTAGGATTGTTTTTCATTATTTTTGTTCTACAAATTTGAAAAGTTTTGAACCATTGAATGATTATTTGTTTGTGTTTACAGTGTAGTTATTAACAATTGTTAGTTTAAACGTAAGTGGTGCAAGAGTAGCAAACAAAATAAGGTTTTTAGCCATGTTTTTTTGTTGTTACAACTATAATCGAAGGAGCCGAAAATCACCTTTGGTTTGTTTTTGTTCCCATTTTTCTGGAATTTCAGTTTCGGATCCGTGCTCATCCGCATGAGCCAGTAAACGGTAAATTGATGAGGTTTTTCTATAGTCAGGTATTTGGTTAGGGTGAGTCTTCGATTAAGATGTACACCGCCTAACTAGGGTATCACGATGACCGTGAACCCTTTTTGGCCACCCCGAGATCAGTAGGGATCGAACCAAGACACAAAACGATCAGGTGCACTTAGAATAAATTAAACAATATTACAAATACAATTTTTAGGGACCAGGCGCATTTAAGAAAAATTGAAGGTTTTTAACAAAATTGACACTGCGCCACAAAAATACATGTTTGTCCCGGGACCCCCCGGACACCCCCTGGTTCCATCAATGCCGAGATGTTTCACCTAGTGATGTTCAAACTAAAGGCCTCTTGTAAGGACATCACGACACGTGACTAATAAGCTATCTTGATGGTGGTTGACTACGAGAATATGGTTGGTCGAAATCTTGGTTTTGTACCAAGTTTTTTACACTCTTACATGCTCAAATTTGAAACTTATTGTGGGTTTAATAGTGTTATAACGTGATAACTTGATAAAATAAGAGAAGATTTTGTTACAATTGTTTTAAGTGGGGTTTTGTGATTAAACCTCAGTTAAATTATACGAAGTATCTTTTATGTGTAAAAATGAGAATAAAATCACTAACCAAAGGTTTGAGTCAGGTTGTCAACATGGTTTGGAAATGAAGCAGTTTGAAAGCGATATCAAACAAATACCAAACTGGCACTACATGATGCTGACGCACACAAAACATGCGTCTTTGAATGAACGGTACATTTGTGGTTTGGGTTTCGTACTATTGCACAACCTTGCTAGCGGGTTTGCAGGCCGGTTATGGCATGCCTAATTTAGTCCTTAAATCCTTAATCTAATGAGCTCATGTTAGTCTATCGCACAAAACACCAAGTCCTTCCAAGTTTATGTTGACGACAACACTCAAGTCCTTTCAAGTTTTCATCTGTAGACATTTTCGCCCAAAAAACACCTAACCTCCATATTTATCAATCATAATTACAATACAACAATTATTAAGCGTGTGTCAAAAAATTAGCTTACACATGTTAAGGTTATGGATGAATCAACAACCCTCGATCAACAATTGGCCACCTTGAGCTGAGGCTTAATGAAGTCGGTGCCAGTGTTTATGGTCGCTCGTTTTAAAAAAAAAAAAACCTTATTGGTTTATGTCGCTATTTGGTTTTGATTAATCTATGATTATAAGCATGTTTTTTATTCTGCAGAAAAGGGTATAAAAGGTTCACAGATAATTTAATGGCTTTCTATTTCACTTGTCCTTTTCATTTCTGAAGTGTTTCAATACAAGTCAATCTGTCTCCTTAGTGGTAGTTGCTTTGAGTTGTTTAACTTTAATAGTGCCTCCCGATATTTTCTAATAGCCAGCTGAAGGAGTTCTAGTTGACTTGAGCTGTTTTAAATCGTTACTCGTCATAAAAAAAAATTGAATACAAACCAACATGTGCAAGACTCTTAACAGACGCAGCATCATGAATTACGTTCCATAAACTATCAAATGTTGCACCTCAAAAAACATAAATTTGCAAGAGTCGGATCCAATAAATCATCAACGATTACAAAGAAAAGAAAGATAACGTTATCGACATGAAGAGATAGGCCTACACCACATTTCCATTTGATCATGTTGGCATAGCTTCACCGTATGAAACCAAACTTGAACCAATGAACGTCTAATGTGACAAACTTTCGAAAGTGACTAGATTGGCATATTCATTACTCTTAAATCTAAGCTGCACATGGAATTACACTCAATTTTACAACGAAACTATCCACTTTGGCCATATTAACCTTCCCTGTCTAATTTTTTATCTTGATAGCAATTTTGTAACTACAGATAACATT
Organism: Artemisia argyi; assembly: GCA_030686995.1. Classification (NCBI taxonomy): domain Eukaryota; kingdom Viridiplantae; phylum Streptophyta; class Magnoliopsida; order Asterales; family Asteraceae; genus Artemisia; species Artemisia argyi. Next base: position 197,753,690 of record CM060700.1, on the reverse strand, counting down.
TATCATTTAGCCATTGGGGATATCATATGATGACAAAAACATAAAGCTTAATCTAACTAGAAAGTGGTTTTTATTCAATGGTCAAATTAAAAACAACATCGTGGATGTAACTGCGATACAACCTGCTAAATGGCACCATGGTAACCAGCAGTCTCCAGAAGCACTGCTTTTATCTGCTCCGGTAACATCTCCTGCCCTTCTCTACATTGCTGCCAAACATCATTACCACCTATTATTAAGTACTCTAATATCACATGCTATAAATTAGAACTTTGCTACAATTTTAAATCTATTAATAGAAATTTCAATATATACTGATAATTATGGATTTGGACCACAGTCGTTTAGAAAACAATAGAAGTTAGGTGTCACCCCAACTTGTAATTACTTCTATATAGTGGACAGTCCCGACCACCACAACATGACCCACACTAAAAGATTACCCATTTTACCCATAACATTTTTTGCCCGTTACCTGACCCGACCTGCCCATTTTGCAATGTGTGAGAATGAATAGAATAATACCTGGGCTCGAAATACATCCAAAGCAAACCCATTGAAACAACTTATGACAGCTTGCTGAATGTCCAGGCCAAGGTTCTCTAGGGCCCTCAACGTTGAAAGCAACAGACCTGGTCTGCGCCCACACACCATGTGGATGTTCACACCTCTCCCTTCTCTTGCATGCACCTCCACCTGTAATATCTCAACTTTTTAAAATCAAAAGTGGTAAATTCGACCCATTTATATATGAACGGGTCAATCTGGACTGTGTTTGAATATCAAACGGGTTAAATAAACAAAATTAGGTAGGGAGCTGATCAAACAGGTTGAAAGTGGCCCAAGTCTATGTTTAATGCATACAATGACCACTAAATTGTTCAAATAATTGAGATAATGATAGTAATAACATTGTTTTGCAATCATTACTGTAACTATACCATTGACTATTCATTAAAACTTAAAATTTGGACTAATAAGTGTTTGTAGGCCAATCCTACCCGACCCATACAAAACGTACTTGTTTTAAATGTTTTCCAACTGGCTCATCATACAACCTCTAATCAAAGTGACATTTGCAAGAAACATACGATAAGAACAGATAACACCTTTATGGTACCAATAACTAAACGATTATCACCTTTGAAGGATGGTTTTTTGGGCTAGGAAGAGTACTCGGACACAACTCTTCCTTAACATGTTGCGGAAGCGTTGGTGGTGTAGGCGTCAATGGATGGATACTCGACGAAGCTTGCATCAAAGAACCTTGTGGTGTTGCCTCAAGTTCATTATGTAAATCATTAATTCTTTGCAACAACTCCTTCAAGTAATCAATAGCATCACCAAGTATCGAAGCCCTGTCCATCTAAACATACAATTCAAACATTTCAACAACATAAAAAAAAAACATTACACACTTTAAAAACGCAATAATCAGATAATCAATTATCTTACTACGTACCTTGCTAATTTTAGGGACAACAGATCTAAGCATATACAACCTATCATTCAACTTCTTCCTCCTTCGCCTTTCCGCCATTAAATTCTTAGCCGGCAAACCCTTCCTCTTCCCTTTACTATCCCCAACCATAACCGAACCCAAACTATTCCCAATCCCATTCCCATTCCCATTAACCTCACTAGTAAGCTCAACTTCATCCGAATCATAATTAAACCCCGAACCATCCCCATTACCCATTTCATCAATCTCATCCTCATGGGCCCCACTCCCACTCCCACTACCCCTTTTCCTTTTTTTCACAATTTCCAACCCATCCAACTTCTCTCCACTCTGTCGCAGCGCAGCCCGCTTCTGAAACAAAGTGGGCTGCGCTCCAACAGGTGGAGAAACTTCCAAAGGTCTCAAAACTTTGGACCTAACCGGAAAAACATGGTTCACTGGCTCAAAGCCAGTGAACCCTGTACCAGTTCCGGTTAAGTCATCATGGTAACTAGTCTCCGTATACTCGGAGCTAGTTGCCATTTGTTGGGTAGGGAAATTCAAAAAGTTAGTTGGAGGGTTGTTGGAAATGAAGCTAGGGTCACACCCGAATTCGAAAGGCAAGTCGAAACTAGCTAAGTTGACATTAGTACTATGGTTGTTATATTTAGTGGGTATGAATGGAAATTGAGTGAAATGTGAGTGTGAGTGTGATTGTGAAGGTGAACATGAGGAAGATGAATCTAGTGGTAAGAACATGGGATTAGTGTCGTTTGAGGTGAGGTTAAGGTTGTTGTTGTTGTTTTGGAACCATTCAGTTTCTAGCATGTTTTTTAAGGTTGTTAGTGAAGTGTAGGTGTTTTGGTTGTTGGTGCATGGAGGTTGGTGGTGGTTTGAGGTTGTTGTTGGTGTCCATGAAGATGTTTCATCTTGGTGGTTGTCCATCCAAACGGTGTCGTTTTCAGGTAGCATTAGGTGGTGGTGGTGGTAGGATTTGGGGTTGGGGTTTTAAAGTGGTGTTGAGTGAGTTGATAACCAAAAGAGTTTGCTGCTGCTTTGCTTCTCTTTATTTGGGATACAAAAAAAAAATCTAACATATCCATTATTTTTTTTTTTCTGTTCCTTTTTATTTTTCTTATTAAAACACAAAATTTTAAAATTTCGATCTTTATATCTACTTTATTTATATACAATAATCATTTTATCATTCGATGTTAATAGGGTGGTTAAAGACGTAAAGGTAGAGTGGTCAGAAAATACATATAAAAATCAAAATTTAAAAAATTTATATTTTAATTACTAAAAAAAAAAAGCTACATAAAACAATAAAACAATAAAAATTGACGAGTTATATACACTTTTTTGTTATTATCCTTATTTATTTCTGGTTCAAGTTGAAGTTAGTACAATATTTACTTTGCCCTAACATTTGCACAAAACTACAGTTTTACCCCTCATTTTATTTATTTATTTTTTATTTTTAATTCTTTCAACTCACCAAATTTGAAATATTTGCACCTCAAATTTGAAAATTTGTCTATTTGAATTTATCTGTATCGAATTTTATTTACAGATAATAAATGTTTGCCTACAGATCTGTCATTTCCTTCGATGCTGAGGTTTGTCGCTGCTGCCACTACTGCTTCTGCTCAGATCCGATGGCTTCCGGCCTTTTCTGCTCAGATCTGTTGTGGTCCGTCATCGTCGGCTTGCTGCTGCGTAGGGATTTGGTTTAGATCTGTTAGGATTTTGTTAGGCTCCTTTATGGATGCCTTGTTTTAACATCTTTGTATGTATTATGTACTTAGTGTACTTTTGTCAAGCTACACCCTTATATGGTTGTTTTCAGTCAAAGCTCACTCGGGAGATTCCCCCCACCCTTTGAAAGGTGATGTTATAGGCTGTTACAGCTATATGGTGTATGTCTTGTGATGTAACTTGTTATGTTGTTATCTTCCTCCGTTTGTGAGGTTATGTTTCGATGTAATTTGTTATGTCGTATCTTCCTCCTTTGTGAGGTTTGAAATGAAATGAAATTAATCTTTGTTCAAAAAAAAAAATATTTTTTTTTATCTATATCTATTAAGTCAGGATTTTGTATATTTGTCACGAACCGTTTCGAACCATTTTTTTTTTTTTTTTTTAGCAAGTTTTGAACCAATTAGCGTTAAATGTTTAACATTATAAAGCTTGTTTGAGAAAGAGCGTGTGACATTTTGAATTTTGTTCGATCGTTAATACTAAAAACGCTATTAAGGAAGCATCGAAGTATAAATGAAAATGCTTTATGCTACTACTCCAAATTACCACTAGTTTTGTCCAGGGGCGGCTCAAGTATTATGAAGGCCTAAAGCGAAATTCAAATATGAGGTATTTCTAGAAGAAAAAAAAAAATCTCTCTTTGTTTAATATTAGCTTTTCGATTCATTAGATTAATAAAATATCAAAAGAGTTTACTGAAAATGGAGAAAATTAATATAAGAAAAAGAAAAAATTATGATAATCTATAAGTAGCGTTAAACAACCGAATCAACACAAAAATGACTTGTTAAGGTTGGTTAGTTTTGGTTTTACCAAACGAACGAACTAATATAAACACTTAAACAAACGGACATTTGTATTCACATTTGTTTTTTGAAAAATAGGTTATTCTTGTTCGTTTGTTTGGACACTAAGCATGACTGATTCTTGAAACATTTAATTTGTTTTCAATATCAGCTAAGAGTCATTAAAATTTTAGCATTAAATTAGCTCAATTCATCATTTTGTAATATTAAAAAGATTGACCTAGTCGTGTTGGATCAAAAAAAGTGTAGATTGGCAGGGACACCTAAACCCTGTGTACCATAATGGTACCCATCAACCCTACCCAGCAAAGGTTTGATTCCTGTGAAATACCTCCACCTAATACCCAACCATGCTGCGGAATAGAATCGAACTCGCGTCCTTTAGTTGGATCAAGACATCACATGGTTGGGCTCAGGCTTCTAAGGTAGCTGGTTGATATCATTAGAGCTTGTGGTCCCCAAGTGAGGACTTCCCGGTTGGTCACCCAACATGGTACTACTCTCACCTAGGCTCGCTTAATTTAATAAGCTTAACACAGTGGACCACAAAGCCCATGATGACCTAGTCGTGTTTCTAAACTCAAATAAACAAAGAAATATATGCTAAAAAAAATCGAGAGCTTTAAATATTCATAAAGGGCATTAGAAAATCGGGGGCCTTAAACATTCATATGTGACCGACTATATATATATATATATATATATATATATATATATATATATATATATATATATATATATATATATATATATATATATATATATATATATATATATATTCATAAAGGGCGTTAGAAAATCGTAGGCTTTAAATATTCGGGGCCTAAAGCAGTAGCTTTAGTAGCTTTACCCTTGAGCCACCGCTGGTTTTGTCAAGCACGATCCATATTGTTTGACATTGAACAAAATTATCCAACAACTTTTCAAGTTAACTATATCTTTCATTTTGACTAATTGTGCCGGTAACAAATGGTAGCTTAATGTCACAAAGTTATTTCTTCGACTCCGTGTGGAGTTCTTAACTCGATAAGAACAAGCCATCAATCCGCATATAATAGATGTTCACTGGTTCGTCCTGCCTTAGACTCATCAGAGGAGCGACCCCAACTCCCTACCAGTGTAGTGCCATATCGAGCCCTTTACTCATAGCACACTCTTACCACCGGGGTACTCCAACAAGACCAACATGATAAACCACGTATTCAACACGCTTCCAAGTTGAATCCGACCTTTCAGAATTTGGCTCGTGACAATAAGCACTTTATTCATAGAGTAATGATGGACATGACTACAATCTGTGCATAATTTTATGGCTACTCCATTTAATAGTTGCCACATGTTATACACAATTTATCTCTCATTATTTTCACTTTTAGATTTGACAAATGTTACAATCTTATTTTTAGACACACTTTTAGGCATACAAGTTAGGTACAAAATTCATTTTTCAATAATGATTATAAGACAAGTATTTTCGTGTCGATTGGTAAATATTATGTATTGCAAAAATCTGTACAAGTTCTTGATTATAGCGGTACGCTAATAACTTTCAACAATGGATTTAGCTTGTTTTGAGGCAATTAGAACATTTTGCTAGTGATCTATGGATGTCCTGATGTCCATTTGGCATAATGAATTGCTTAAATGAAAACTGAAATGCAAAATAGATACTCTTAACTAAGAGCCAATGAACATGGTTACAAATATGTAAAACATAAAATAAACAATTCTCAGACAATTACAAAAGATATACCAGAAACAAGAGCAGAAACAATTGTATTCAATAAAAAGACTCGTTAGTAAATACGAGTAAGTGACAACAAGATAAAATAAATTAAAAGATAGGTGACCCAGTACTGAGATATAACAGAATACTAGTATTAATTAATGTAGTATAAGTTTTAAAGAATGGGGAATGGTGGTAGCAAGTAGTAGCATCAGCAGATTTCCCGTGAGCACAACTAATTACTACTATATCCAATTTGAATGCTCCTAGCCGCCTTCCTCTTCACTTCCTAGTCAGAAGCTGAAGTAACCAAAACTTGAACCATCATGTGACTCGCAGTAATTCGTTTTGATTAAACAAAACGGATCAATTCCAATCAATATTATGTGTCAAACCCGCGACCACTAGATTTTAATCGGTAACAACCTTACAAGTTACAACATTATGTCATGTTACACAAGTATCATGTTATATAAGAGCATTGCTACATATTCTTACGTAGTACTTATTTTCTTACTTAACATTAGGTCCTAACAATTTTATGTTATGTTACACAAGCACTCCGTATTAGGCTATGTAGTTAGAATGTAACGTTACTATTGTAGTAGTAGTTATTTAAGGCATGGCAGAGATAGATTCCAAAAAACTCATTCTGCAAAAATTGCAATGGGGCATGTGGAAAGTGGGGCCAAAGGTCTCGTGAAATGTATTCATTTCCAACACCTCCTCTCTTTTTCACAGTCAGAACCATTAAATGAAAGAATCCAAACCCATATATAGAATCCAAGCTTTCATGTCTTTTTCTAACCCAGGCCAGCCTACTGGTTTTTGCCACAAATATGATACTCATACATCAGCTTACCCTTCATGTTTGTTATTTACATTATGTTTTCATACAATGCTTGTGGCCATAAAGTATGTGCTAGTATAAAATGGCAAATAAGTAAACCAGGCTACAAAAAGATGAGTATACCATAAAATCAGCATTCTATAGAGAGACCTGCAAATAACTTTGGTTAATTAACATTGTATACAACCACTTGCGGACCTTGAATATTATATGCCTAGGAGGGCCAAACGTTCATGAAACTTGGGAGGGCAAAAAATAAGCATAAAATAAGCATTAACATAAGGATACATAATATAAAATTGGATAACTTTAGGGGGGTCATAGCTTTCCCCGGTCTTAACATAGCTCCGCCCTTATAAAAAATACACTTAGGGCATGTTTGGTAGCGAGAAATTTAGAGAAATGAACTAAAAATTGGAATTTAGAGAAATGAATCATTTCCATTTCTTTGGGTTGAACTCCCGGTACCAAACATGCCCTTAATTCTTTTTCCATAGTATGTGACAAGATTTTGATGCAATTGTATGTAATTGTTTATGACATACAATTGTTAACAGAATGAAAGTGCATGTGTTGCAATTTATTACAATTGTATTACGCGCAATTGCATCCAAATGGAAGTATGTTACATGCAGTAGAACGAAAAAAGTATGTTCATGCAGGTGCTATTAATCCTTATGACTTCGCAAATTTGATATGTATACCAATTTATAGACCAAACTTATATATGGAGGACTAGAACAATTAAATTTTCTCGTTATCTGGTATGTCATCAAAACTTGATATTGCCAGAAAAGGGCTTTCGAAAAGACATGCAGTAGTAATTAAAATAAGTTCAAGAGTGGGATATGGTTCGGGTGTCCTGGCCTTAGACACTATATATCCAGAAGACCTGTCATATAAGTGTACGTTTAGACTCTTTAGTACGTATAGTAGTAATGGTTTTCAGAAGTTGACTTGGATCCAAATAATAATGCATGACCAAATGAAATTTCACCTTTCGATCTAATTAATTACCAAAATTAATTGTCGACGGATCTAAAGGTAATTTGTTCCCTTCTTAAGTCCATATCAAAGTTACCCCACAATGATACATATCTATCAAGGTCTTTTGAAAAAAATAGTCGTACAAATCAGTTTGTAGATGCCATATCAAAGTTACACTGCACACACATAAATAATTGTATGAATTTGCATATATGATAATTAGGCTGCATGGAATAATGACCAACAGTAAGGGTCAATCCCTCTTATTTTTTCTGTCACGTCAGCTTTCTCTCTCAAGCGACCTGTAAGCGATTCAGTGCCACAGTAAGGGCGACCAAGTTCAAACTTTTTTTTTTTTTTTTTTTTTTTTTTTTTTTTTTTTTTTTTTTTTTTACAAACTTAATAAATCATCTTCTTTAAAAAAAAAAACAACAACAATTTTAACACAAACACAAATTTTATTAATAAAACGTAAACATTACATAAACGAAACGATACGGAATTAAAACAACTAAAAATTAAACGTAAACATTACATGATAAAACACGATACGGAAAACAAATAAAACACGATACGGAAAACAAATAAAACATGATACGGAAATACTTAACATAAAACACCATTACTCATCGTCTCTGTCTTCTGCACACAACCCCACAATGTTTCAACAACATCATCGTTTTTGCGAAACTCATTGTACAAAAACTGGTCGATCACATATTTTCTGTCGACAGAGATATCTTTGCACGCTGTGTATCGTGTTCTCAGGCGTTGTTTGCGTAACTTCGCCAGCTCAAACTTCTTAATAACTTTGATAATTGCATCTTGGCGTTCCTTGTCGTCAATTTCGACTTGTTTTTTGACATAGTTTTGAACTTGCTCCACAGTGTGGGAAAGTTTACAAGCCATTTTTTGTGTTTGATTTGTTGTTTGAATTATGCTTGAAAGTGTGTGTTTCAAAGTGGTATTTATACTTTGAATGCAACGTGTATATGTATATATATATATATATATATATATATATATATATATATATATATATATATATATATATATATATATATATATATATATTTTAATTTGCTTGCAATGGCTAGAAACATAAAAAGTTGGACATATTTGGATAAAAAAAAAAAAAAAAAAAAAAAAAAAAAAAAAAAAAATGGGACTAGGACTTGGTCGAGCTTGAGACCGAGTAGGATGTGTTTTTGCTTGATTCTGGGTCGCGACCGACTACCCACACTAAAGCCGACCGAGTTGGTCTCGGTCGTTATTGCATGCAGCCTTAAGCACTTTGATTATTTATACTGTACTAAAAGAGATCCACTATATATACCTATTGAGCAAATCAAACACTTTAATTAAATAGAACTGAGAGGTCAAGTTAGAGCCAAATCCAAGTCATGCTCAAACATAAATAGTCTAAGTACACGCGATTAAGTTCTATAAGTTGATATCTTGGCTCTTACGTGATCGAACTACTAGATGAATTTGCGTGTTTAGTTCAGTCAGATGATCTCATGCATCCTCTAGGGTCTCTAGGCAGCGGCGTAAGCAAGTGGATGCCAAGGTTGGCCATGGCCCACCCACAAGTCTTAATAATTGTCTATATTTATCTTAAATTCAAGCCCAATGTGATAAGACCCACATTAAAAACTCATATATTTATAACTGATTTTATCATATCTATCTAGGAATCATAATTGGTTTACAAGTGATCCATCACCCCATGTATCATTCGTATATAAATACTTTACATAGAATGGATGATGATTTCATTGTGAAAAATAATGAAAAATAGACTCCAAAATTGTGAAACTTGTGAAAAATAGACTTCAAACGTGCATTTTCAGTCATGAAAATTGTGGAAAATAGACTCCGAAATAGAATGGATGATGATTTCATTTTTGATAGTCTAGTTCATTACATTGAGAAAGATTTAGCTATTAGATTCACTTTTAGATGATTTTAATGATGCGGATGAGCGTCGTGTGCAGCTAAAGTGCTAAATGAACAAATTTGTTGCAATATTTTTACATAGTTATATATTACGATGTTTTTTAGCACTTGTTAACGTCCTTTAAAAAAAAAAAAAGCCCCCCTAAAAACAAATTCCTGGCTTCGCCCCTGTCTCCAGGGTCTGATGGATGCTTGAATCTTGACGTAAGGTACAAAACAAGTAAAGGAAATATACATGCACTAAACAGACCACAGGCCGGGCTAATGAATCTAACATGATGCTAAAGTGTTAAAATCCTTGAAATGCTATTACATGCTAAATTGTCAACATTGACACTAACAAAAATCCCAGTCACTCAAAGCTAGTTATAAAAAAGTTTTTTAGATCCCGGTCCTGCTGATGAGTTCAGTCCCAGTTGGTCCCAATCCTAGATTCCTAAAATTGACTTGATCTTTGCCTGCGGTCCTAGCTAGCTAGCCCTTTTTTCTGATTAAAATGGTTCATGTGAATATTATGATTATTTCCTATAATTTTTGTGATTAGTCTTAAACTCCTAATAATGGGTTTATGAATTTTTAGCTAACCTTTTCAAGATCACAGTTTTGCTGAACATTTTGAGTATCATTTTACTGAACACACTTTACACACATGTAACTAACAGGCTTGGGCCTGTTGCACCATCTTCATTTGGGCTTGTTACCTTTCCTTTTAAAAATTTGTTAAAAGACTCTTTACCTGCAATGGAGAAAGGGATGTATGTTTCTTGATAACCAAATTAGAATAGCCAGAATAATTTACAATTTAAGAAAGTGAATATTGGTTATCTCGTATATAAGATTACATGCAAAACATTTAACAATTACGTCATTTTAACAAGAAAAACGTCAAATTTACCTCATTTGTATTATGTCGTTCATAATATTAGTGTTTTTTCTTGATTATCACTAAAGTTGGGTTCATTATAATACATGTTTTTTCTACATCATACTGTTAGGTGTTTCTATTAACTAACCAATTGTTCTAGATTTAACAATGGTTTGATTTAGTTCACCGTTAAAAAGCATTTCACTACACATACATTAGTTTCACTACTCAAATTTTGAAAAAATAATAATCAAAATGATGTAATTTTCAACATGTTAAAATGTCAATAAAACCAACATGTATATTAATAACTGACATGTGGTTGTCATTGGTACTTTTTTAAGCAAATCTACATACTAATTTAATCCCATGATAAAAGAAAAAGAGACAAACATCTTATTAACATTAACAAATCATGTCAAAGATAGATTAATATATTCTAAATTATTCATAAGAAAGAATAAAGACATATGCTTCTTTTTCCAAGCATTGGTTAAATTCACTCCACTTTCAATTCCCCTCCCAACGGAAATGGACACAACCACATAATACCACTACTTTCTCCTCACATTTTTCATACACACATCTCTCTCATTATTCCATGCATCTATCTTAAACTAGAAATTATTTCTTGAATAGACAGAAAAAAATTTGTTGTAGATGGGTGCATCTGAGTCTAAGGAAGCAATAGAAGACGAGGAATACGACGGGTATAAGGAAGATATAGATGATCAAGGTGATTACGAAACAATAAAGTTATTGAGAAAAGATATGACAAATATTCTTGAACATGACCTTGTAATGACACCTTCTATATCGTCCTTGTCACCTCAATTATCATCTTTCGACACCCCACACATTGATCAAGCCATAAAAGATTTAAACAGCCCTTATGGCACGTCCAACATGACAAGTAACTTCTCTTTGGAATCATTAAATGATGATCGAACGACTGAGATATATGTGATATGTCATGGTGAATGTCACATGAAACTAAAGCCTGATTTGGTTAGTGGTAGGTGTCCTGAAGCTGCATTAACGCCAAATGGGAAGAGGCAATCAAGAGCATTGGCAGTGTTCTTGAAATCACAAGGGATTCGGTTTAATGCCATCTACACATCACCTTTAGATCGGGCTAGAGCAACAGCGATTCCTGTTTGTCAGGTAGTTGTCCTAATATATTATTGGTGATATGCAAATATGATTTTTTGAATATTTGTCTAGATGTCAAATTTGATCCATTCACTTATACATAGATGATCCATGTTGTGTTAAATTTTATAGCAAACGTGTCAAATAAAAAGTACAGCTAAACATGAATTGATCAAATGTGCATAAGTCGCACAAAGTTTAATTAATATATGCTGTTTTCGTAGTCTTAGACCTTATTTAGCAAATTCATGTTTTATAGGTTCTTTATAATGTTAGAAAAACATTAACAAATCAACTTGACCCATTTCAATAGAAACATGTCTTTACTTGTTACCCAAGTCTTGTTGTCCATGTATCATCTTTGAATATTTGGTAAACATACTCGAATACAAAGCACTAAACTTTTTTGGTTGTAGGAGATGAGTTTTCCAGACCACATGATACAAACCTCGGATGCACTACAAGATATGAGTCATGGAATTTGGGAGGGTTGCCATCACTCGGATGTATATAGCCCTTCAGTTGTAAGCATAATGGAGAGATTACAACCCGACTTTTGTGCACCCTCTGGTGAAACTCTAAGACAGGTGGAATTTCGAATGATGGAGATTTTAAATGCAACAGTAACATGTTTGCCCGAAAACTTGAAATGTGATTTCCCCCCTTTAGATTCTGTTCCTCCACTACCCAAATTGGATTTATCAACAAGGCCTAGACTAGGAGCCCCCAAGAAAAAGTCAAGCAAGAGCCGACTACAAATGGTGCACACAAGTGCTGATCATGAGGCTGATGACGAGATGACCCCTCGAGCGCCTAACAAGCATCGTGAACCTAAAGTGTTTCCTGAACCAATCATGGAAAAAACTAACAACAACAATAATAATCATGCCAACAATAACAACTCCCATCTTTCAACTGATTTGTCATGTTGTATAGGCATGTTTAGTCATTCGATACCTATCAAATGTCTAGTGACGGGTATCCTTGGTTGTAGTCCAACTATGTCCAACAAGATATGCATAGAAGATTCGTCGATAACAGTGTTGCAATATTCCCAGAAAATGGGTTGGCAAATCAAAAGAGTGAATGATACTTGTCATCTGAGGCTTATGTAGTTAGGCAAAGATAAATGGTCTGCACCATGTTGTAACCAATTGCATAAGTTGAAGTATACCATGTTGTTAGCATTTTCACTTTGCAACATATGAAGGGGCATCATCATACACGTATAGTTTTTAATGCCTATTCCTATATTTTAGTATTTAAGTTTTTTGTTTTTGTTACATAACATATTAAGTCGGGTCGAATATGATTTTATTTATAAAAATGATCACTTAAAATGGTTATTTTCTATTTATAGTTTATACAATGTCAACTCAAATATTGTTTTTCATTCAATATAGCTCGCCGGATTTACAAAAGTTTTTCAAAGTCAAAGAAGAAATAATTTGTGAAGTTCAAGCTTTTTGACCTCTTCATATCATTGACACTTTGCCTCTTTCATAAATGTGGTCAAACATGGAATAGCCATTCTTTTGAAACCCACACTACCTTTTCGGCTTTTGGTTATGGACTCTTCAATAGCTCAAAGTTTTTTCTTCTTTTCGTGAAGTCCAAATCCTGTTTCTTCACTAAAAATTGTCAAAGTGTAAATTTGTTTAAAAAAGGCACCGAAATTAAAGTTCCAAATCTTGTCAATGTGGGTATGTCAACTTTCATTTTCATAGAAAGATAACAAATGGTAATTTTTTAGCAAAAATTTTACTAAAAGTCAACAAGTATGAAGTGTAATGGTTTATGGTCATTGACGAAGTTAGGGTAGGGCTAAGCATCGCAGACCCAAAAATGACCGAGATCGAGAGGACCGACCGAATCGAAAGACCAGCAGCCGGTCTCGGTCTGGATTTTTTTTCTTATTTCGGTCTCGGTCCGGTTCGGTCAGGACCGGTCTTACGTGAAACCTGATTATTATGTTTTTTTGGACTGGACCGACAGAAGGACCGGACTGGACGGGACCGAACACATTCGGTCCGGTCCTCAGTTTAAGATTTTGAGCTTGTTCGGTCTCGGTCTTATCCGATTTTAGACCGTTGATCACCCCTAAGTTAGGGTGGGTATTGGGTGGTCTCGAGACACCTATTGATCTTCGTAGCGTAATGCTAATATTTGTAAAAATTTAAATTCTTCGCAAATGCATCTGGTACAAAGAAACTATGTTTCTGCTCTTGTTTAGTTTTCTTTAAATGCACATGATCAATTCATGTCGTGATTCCATCCATGTTTATGGTTATCATCACATGGCAATCAAGATAGAAATAAGAAAATTGTATACTTACAGTTGACCTTAAATATGTAAAAACTTGCTTCTGGAGTCTCACCTTTTACGGGCTCGTTTGCTCTAAATGTGAAATTCATATGAAAAACATATGAGTCTGCAACATCCAAACTTATTAGAAAGGGTCTCAAGACCAAAATCCCCAAGACCACCCTTTGGCGATCAAGTCAAAACTATATATGAAGAGGATTTAACATAACATATATGGTATATGGTGATAATAAAGTGAATGACGTAGAGAAAGTAAGCATGGCGAGGGTGAATTAGAAGCATGCTTAACTTTATTACCCATATTGACCCATGCTAGGCGGCTACCTCGTGGTTCGGACCGTGTGGTTTCATTCGGGTCATCGAAGTCTATATTTTTTTTAACACCTTTGCATTACCGACCACCGCAATCACACGTGGTTCAACGCCTCCATTACTTGATAGGTGTTTGTGTTACTAATACACTGCAACTATTTTGTTTAGGATTGTAATAACTATGAATAATATTGATGTTTTGTTTAACATTCAGTGTTCTAAACATTACTTAGTAATTCAGTTTGTAGAGATAATACATTTGCTATCTCTCACTGAACCTAGAAACACTCAGGCTATTTGTATATCCAAATAGGGGGAGATTGTTGGGTCTGTTAAAACCCAAACTCCTTAATCTAGGATTTGAACATAAAATATCCTAAGTGTTTGATAACCGAGAACACCAAACAAGTCACTGAATGCATAGTCGTTCAGTGAGTCATTCTCAAGTTGCTCAGGGCGAATCTATGAAGAAAGGTTCACCATTCAGTGAGACGGTTCTCAGTGAATGATACCTGAGCCAAAGAAGAAGATGATGGACTCAGTGAGGGATGACAATAACTCACTGAGTCCCATGACTCCTCACTAACTAAGAACACTGAGTGAATAAAGACTGAAAATAAGAAGACTGAAGTAAAGGCGGGATTAGGCGGGATAAGTTTGAATGGATAAGGGAAGGTCCTTATCATGCAAAGGTCAACTTTTCCTGAATGAGTATAATACCAAGATATGTGTCAACACTGAAGACCAGAAAGCATCCCTGCGCTTTACTACTTATAGTCATTTGTAACAAGGACAAAATACCTATGTATTTTGTCCAATGTAGGCTGATGTAATTTGTCTTGTAGTCTTTGTCTATTAGGTATGTGTTAGAATCTACTTGTGTATAAATAGAGAATAAGTGGGAGAGGTAAAGATTAGGTTTGTGCACTTAATGCTTAGACATTCACAAACCAAATCTTTACTCTCTCCAACGAACAACACAATCTCTGAGATAGCTCAGCTGGATCTTAGTTGTCACTCAAACTTAGTTTGAGTTTAGTGAGGAGTATACCATACTTGTCATTTCAATCCCAAGTGTTGTTCCGCAAACACTTGAGTATAATTCTTTTGATTAATTTCTAATAAAGAATTAAACGTTGAAAAACTTTGTGTCTTATCTTTTACGTTTATTTACTTTTGATGATTAATCAATACTTCGCTACATCATGGAACTTGGTTATATTAACTTTGTAGTTATCATAACCAATTAAAAGGGTCCAACAAAAATCGTGTGTATAAAAACGTGCATAAAAATATGTGTATAAAAACGTATATGAAAACGTGTGTAAATGTGTGTATAAAAATGTATGTATTCAAACCCGTGTATAAACGTGTATAAAAATGTGTATAAAAACGTGTATAAAAATGTGTGCAAAAATGTGTAAAATAAACCTAACGATCGTTAGCTTAACCTGCTCCAGCAGGTCAAACAGGTCACCGCTACACGCAATGAACGTATTTTGCAAGTTCATTGACAGATTGGGAAAAAAAAAGTTACACACAATGGTAAAAAGTGGCAAGTTAAATACATTTTCAGGTAATTTGACCTATATTTTTTATAATTTCAAGTAGATGAGGTTCTTTATAAAATAAATGAAGCGTGTCTTTGTTTTAATCTCTATTCACTTTTCTTATTATTTTCAATGTGGGATACTCTTTATATTTTTTCTTTGATTAGGCAATATACAACTACTACACAAAATTTTCAAAACATAAATTTTATATTGTTACATTTTCTATTATAATTCTTAATTAAAAACATTATTTTTTTTTTCATTAACTAATGCTAACAAATTTACTAATTAAACTAAATAACAAAGTTAATACATTTGATCTAGTAATAGAAAAGAAAAAAAAAATGATGCTCAAAGTATAAAATAAATACATTTTCAGGTAATTTGACCTATATTTTTTATAATTTCAAGTAGATGAGGTTCTTTATAAAATAAATGAAGCGTGTCTTTGTTTTAATCTCTATTCACTTTTCTTATTATTTTCAATGTGGGATACTCTTTATATTTTTTCTTTGATTAGGCAATATACAACTACTACACAAAATTTTCAAAACATAAATTTTATATTGTTACATTTTCTATTATAATTCTTAATTAAAAACATTATTTTTTTTTTCATTAACTAATGCTAACAAATTTACTAATTAAACTAAATAACAAAGTTAATACATTTGATCTAGTAATAGAAAAGAAAAAAAAAATGATGCTCAAAGTATAAAATAAATGATTAATTAAGGATTAGAGAGAACATATAATTGATATACATGTATCATGTATAATTCTCTTGTATATGTTTTACCTCTTTCTATATACATGATTTTCGAATGTGTATAGCCAAGTATATAATTTTGTAAGCTCGACTCATGAAAATGGTCGAGGAAATTTCGTTATTCGAGCTAGAGTCAAGATCATAAATTATTTAATGAGCTCAAGTAAATTATGAATTGTTTGAGTCGTGAACCAAATCAGTTATGTGTATGTGTATTTATGTATCTTTATGTGTCTCTTGCAAATGTATGTGTGTATCATATATAAGAATATATGTATGTGTTTGTAGGTATAAATGCTCATATGAGAGACATTGTATGTGTATGCATAAACATGTTTGTATTCACATATAATGGATTATAATTAATAAACCATTATCATAAATATATCAACATGTTTGTATTCACATATAATGGATTATAATTAAGAACCATGGATAACGTTGTTTATGTTATATCGTCTAAGAACCATGAACCAATTATTTTTTATGTGTGTAAGCGTGAAAATCATAAAAGGGAATCGTTTATATACAATATACTTACATATGTTGTATTTCTAATCACAAAAACGTCTATATAACTCTCAACGTACATCATTTGAGTCAAGCGAGTGAGATTCGTTGAAGTCATCTAATGATTCGTAATTTTTATTTAGTGGTATGTTTGTAATTGGATTTAATTCATTTATATATTTGATAAAGGGTTATTAAGCATATTATTTACTTCTTTATAAAACACTTAAATATTATAAAACTAATAGTATCAATTATATGATCAATATATATATATATATATATATATATATATATATATATATATATATATATGAGTAACAATTTATTTAACACATTAACTTATTCATACATATTAAGAATCCAAGTAATACTAGTAAGCTTGAATGAAAAATGAAAAGAAAAAAGATTTCATTTCACATCATACATTGGATAAGTGAAATAAAAGGAATGCAATGTGGGGTTTATAAAAACAAAAGCCCAAGCTTAATAATTTATATTTATATTTTATGTATAAACTAAATTGTAGATCTTGGATGTAATTGAAGGTTAATTTATTGTTAGTTGTGGTTTTAAGTTTAACCTATAATATTAATAGTAATAAAAAAATTACAATCAAAATATTTTGAAACTATATATTTAGCTCGATTAGCTCGTCCGGCTCGTTTAGTTCGAATAGCTCGTTCGGCTCGAATAACTAAACGAGCTTTCAAACGAGCCGAGCTAAATACAAGTTTTAAAAGCTCGGCTCGTGAAATTATTCGAGCTCTATATTTTGTTTGAGCTCGACTCGAGCTCGAAAATTCACAAGCTCGACTCGAGTTAAACGAGCTCGAGCTCGAGTAGCTCGTTAAAAGCTCGACTCGTTAACACCCCTAGTCTCGAGACATCTATTGATCTTTGTAGCGTAGTGTTAATATTTGTAAAAATTTTGGTACAAAGAAACTATGTTTATGCTCTTGTTTAGTTTTATTTAAATGCATATAGTCAATTTATGTCGTGATTCCATCCATGTTATGGTTATCTTCACATGTCAATCAAGATAGAAACAAGAAAATTGTATTACAGTTCACTTAAAAAATTTAAAAACCTGCTTCTGGAGTCTCACTTTTCAAGGGTTCATTTGCTCTGGATGTGAAATTAATAAGAAAAACAAGAGTCTGGAACATCCAAACCTATTAGAAAAGGTCTCAAGGCCAAAATCCCCAAGACCACCCTTTGGCGATCAAGTCGAAACTATACATGAAGAGGATTTAACATAACATATATGGTGTATGGTAATAATAAAGAGAATGACATAGAGAAAGTAAGCATGGCAAGGGTGAATTAGAAGCATGCTTAACTTTACTACCCATATTAACCCATGCTAGGCGGCTACCTTGTAGTTCGGACCGTGTGGTTTCATTCAGGTCATCGGAGTCTAGATTTTTTAACACCCTTGTATTACTGACCACCGCAATCACACATGGTTCAACACTTCCATTGTTTAGTCTAACGCCTCCATTGTTTAGTCTAAGAGACAAAATAAGACATCAATCATAACTTATTTAGACTCGTAACCATTATTGACTTGTCAAAAAACACAATGATAAATTGAAAAGTAGCCATTAAGTGTAATAAATAAACCTAGCGATAAGCCTAATATGACGTATCAAAGGGGTTTTCAAGAGCGCCCGTGAATCACATGTGTCTTGTACCATAAAATTTTGTCCATTTTATTTTTATTTTTAATTACGCACTTTATAATAATTTGTTACAAGCCTTCATTAGTTTTATTGAAATGCATCTAATAAGTTACAATACTAAGCATGGTTTTTAAAAACGAACCGAACATCCTACCGGTTTGCAAACAGTTCCTGAGTTTTCGATTCGGTCCGGTTTTCAAAACACCGCTATTAGGTTGATCGCCCTCAAATAATACGGTGCGGATACATGACACTTTAGTGCCAATAAAAAGCAAGAAAATAAGCACATATTATATGCTAAAACAAAAGCGGCATATCTTAAGCATTTTATTACAAGACGACTCGCATAGTATATTCCAGCATTAACACCCATTATTATTATTATTATGTCGACGTATGCAACAAAGTCACAAAATAGCAAAAAAAGGTAGCGTGGAAAGGGCACAAGTCGCACTCAACCATTGGCCACTCCCTAGGGCTGGCTCACCCCATTCCCATATTCTTCATGCCACAAATATAATATACCCCGCCCACCCCGCCCCAACATCCCGGACTATATAAACCCCCAATCCCAAACACACCCCTTCATTTCATTCCCTCATTTCATTTCCCCAAATTTTACTCCGATGGCGATTTCCGACATCACCAACACACGCCAATCACTAATCCCTAACTACCTCTACTCATCGTCATCGATGAACAACATGTTGATCGGGAAATTAAGCAGTAATTCGAATCCTAAGGTGTTTCAATCGCCTCCATCTGTCGAGAAGAGGAGTTTTGTGATCCAGGCGCCGAGTGAGCCGCCGTTTGGTAAGATCGAGATGTATTCGCCGAGTTTTTACGCGGCGTGTACTGCTGGTGGTATTTTGAGCTGTGGATTGACTCATATGGCTGTTACTCCTCTTGATCTTGTTAAATGTAACATGCAGGTATACTTTTATTTATTATTTTATTTTTTTATATTAATTATTTATTATTATTATGTGATGTGTTAGGTGGATCTGGTTAGGTAGATTGAATCGGTTATGATAATTTAGATGCGTTTGTATTTAGATCTGTGTTTATAATATGTTGTGGAAATGATTAGCCGTGAGGTTCCGAGTAATGAATTACGTGATGGTTGGAATATTTGGAAGCGTAATCGTGGACGAATTGTGTATGTCGGTGATGTTGATTTCGATGTGTTTGTAGGTGTGTTACTAGTACTGATATGATGTGGTGAAGAGGTGTCGTGTTTAACTGTTTATGGTTTGAGATTTGGAGTTTGTTATTTCGGCAAGTTGTAGGAATGTGTGTTGATTTAGGATTAGTTGTGGAAAGTTAGATAAATGTAGATTGAATTTTTTAGATTGTTGATGTTGATTTAGACGTGTTTGTAGTTAGATCTATGTTTTGTGTTGGTGAATAAATTAGTTTATAGTCCGTTATCTGTTTCTTAGAGAGACTATAGAAATGGAGTAGTTATGAGGTCCTGTGAATAATGAATTAGGAGATGTGATAGTTGCAAATTTTGGATGCGTAATTGCGGACGATGCGGATGTGGAAAGCTTGAGTTATGTAGATTGAATCATTTAAGACTGTTATATTGCTAGTTATAGATGTGTTGCTTGTGACATCTATGATAATTGTCTTGTTTTGTGGATGGTGAATAATTTAGTGTGTATTTTAGTTAGCTGTTATTGATACTAGTATGATGTGGCGAAGGCGCATTATTTTTTAATGTTTGAGATTTGGAGTCTGTTATTTCGACAAGTTGTAGGAAAGATTAGTTATGAGGTTATGCAAGTGTTGATTTAGGATTAGTTGCAGAAAGTTAGATTTACATAGTTTGGATCGTTCAAATCAGTGATGTTAATTTAGATGCGTTATAATTTGATAGGTGTTTGTGTTACTAATACACTGTTATGCGTAGTTTGTTATGTAAAGAAGTTGTAGAATTGATTAGTTTCGAGGTTTTGTGAGTAATGAATTAGGCGATGATTGAAATATTTGGAAGCGTAATAATGGACAGATTTGTTGGGGAAAGCTAATTGATATTGTATGCTCTCAGTTTTCGATAATTTTGCGTTGGGTGAGTATGTGATGTGTTTGACGATCTGTTTTTGTATGATCAGTTATGTTAGGTTTGTTAAATTGAATTGCTTGAATCGATTTTGTTAGTTAGATGTGTGTTATATGCTTGAATTGCATCTGGTGAGTACTTTTTTTCATAATTTGTTAGCTGTACCATGTTTGTTGGATTGATTTGGAGTCTGATGTTTAGAAAAGGAGTAATTATGAGGTTTTGTAAGTGATAAATTAGGTGACAGTTAATTTTGGAT
Source organism: Artemisia argyi (assembly GCA_030686995.1). Classification (NCBI taxonomy): domain Eukaryota; kingdom Viridiplantae; phylum Streptophyta; class Magnoliopsida; order Asterales; family Asteraceae; genus Artemisia; species Artemisia argyi. The sequence continues at coordinate 197,732,664 of CM060700.1, read as the reverse complement.
GTGTAATCACGGATTGCTCAGCTCTGAAATGCTAGCGTTACGGAGATTTGAATTGTTTAAATCAGTGACAGCGTTATAGACGCGTCTCTTGTTACATCTATGCTAGTTGCTTGTTTTACGTTTGGCGAATAATTTAGTTTATGATCTGTTAGCGGTTACTGGAACTAATATAACATGCCGTTCATGTTTAATAGCTTGAGATTTGGAATTTGTAATTTAGAGAAGTTTAGAAATGATTCGTTATGAGGTTATGAAAGTAATGAAGTATGCGATGATTGAAAATCATGATGGTTTGGATGCATAATCATGATAGAATGATCGTGCGAAGCTAGAGACAGAGTTACGTAAATTGAATCAGTTTCATCGATCATATTGTTCTATATGCTTCAGTTAGATCTATGTTAAGTTGCTTGCACTGTTGCTGGAATTTAGTTTATAATTTGTTAGCTTATGCTGGTATTGATATGATGTGGCAAAGATGTATCGTGTATAATTGTTTGATGTTTGGAATTTGCTATTAGTCGTGAAAATGGTTAGTTATGATGTTTTGTAAGTTATGAGTTAGGTAATGGTAGAAAATTTGGGATGCGTGATTTTGGAGGAATTAGTTGCAGATAGCTAGAGTTATGGAGATTGAATGGTTTAGATCGGTAATGTTGTTCTGGACGTGTCTAGTTAGATCTTTGTTTTCTGTTTGCTCATGTTTAGTGGTTTGATATCTGGAATGGAGTAATTATGAGGTTCTGCAAGTAATAAGTTTGTTGATGATTGAAAATTATCTTAGATGGTTTGGATGCATAACTATGGACCAATCGGTTGCCTGAAAGTAAAGTTATGTAGGTGTATGTATTTTGATCACATTGTTTAGTTCGGTGAATAGTTGCAATATGTATGCAAATAATTTGATTTGGTACGTATTAATGAGTTAGAGATATCCTTGTAGCAGAGAAGGTTAAAAAAAACTTATAATTTAGTGTTGATTTGTTAAACAAACTAGTAAACATGAGTTTAAGTAGTGTTCAAGCTGACCTACTTAATTGGAGTGGGACATCTGTGTTTACGCATCTTGATAACATCACCTCTTAGGCTCTTATTGTTGACCACACCAAGTGTATTTGGTTCAGAACTTGGACCTGAAGACTTTGTTGTCCCAAATTCAGACATGACGGTTGCACTGAAACTAGTCTCTAGAGTACATGCAAAGTGCTATCTCAACATGGCTAGGGGTCAGTAGGGCAAGTCCAATGTTCTTGACCACCTTAGTAGGAATCAAACATGAGACCTGGGATTTCACGAGACAAACAATTTTAGGTTACTTTGTCACTAGGCTAAACAGTTTTATTATTATTGGGTATTTGCAATGTGTTTTTTGTTTTGTTTTTAAATTAGGACTACGTGATGCCTTCTTTGCACTCTTATGTAATGGAAGTATGCCAAACTCAAATTGTTGATTGCTGGTGCAGTTGCCATTTGTATGATAAAGTCATGCCAGTCTAGTTAGAACCTAATTTTCTGTAGGTACCTAAAACATGCTTAGATAAGTTCGCAATTGACAATTTGTGTGAGGGCTGCAGTGTCACTATTAGGCAATTATGTGCAAAAAGAGATTTGCATGAAAAGATTTACACTTTTTTGGAATTTGTGGTTTTCGTGATTTGTTCATGTGCATTCAATAGAGGTTTGCAGGAAAAGGGTCAGATCTTTTGGGGCTGAAATGGGGCTGTTAACACTGATAGTCCCGTACCTTTAGTGACAACTTCTTGAAGATATTATGTAGTTATGTAGTATGTATTGTTGTACATTATTAGGCTATGAGCATAATTCTTAGAACATCAACAGTTTCTTTGGTCTATATTAATGATTATAGTAATGCAAACTGTATTTGATTGCCATGTATTCGTTTTTTGCCGTGTGTTTGCTTCTATAAGTTATTACGGATTCTTTGAGAACATTTGACTTATTCTTTGAATTTTTATATATCAGATTGACCCTGTTAAGTACAAGAGTATCTCGTCTGGTTTTGGGGTATTGCTTAAGGAGCAGGGCGTGAGAGGTTTTTTCAGGGGATGGGTCCCTACCCTGCTTGGTTACAGTGCTCAGGGTGCTTGCAAGTTTGGATTCTACGAGTTCTTCAAGAAATATTACTCTGACATTGCTGGCCCAGAGTATGCTGCCAAGTATAAGACATTGATCTACCTTGCTGGTTCTGCATCTGCAGAGGTTATTGCTGACGTTGCTCTTTGCCCCATGGAGGCAGTGAAGGTTCGTGTGCAGACACAACCTGGGTTTGCCAGGGGTCTGGGTGATGGGCTTCCAAAGTTTGTGAAATCTGAAGGCGCACTGGGGTATGCATTAATACGTGTTTATTTTGTTAATATGATTTTGTCCAGAGCTGCGTAAGAATAGTATTTCTGGATTCTGTAAGTCCTCTTATATGGTTTTTCCACATTTATGTAGGTTATACAAGGGATTGGTGCCGCTTTGGGGACGCCAGATACCATGTAAGTTTAGGCATATGGGGTGCATAATTGTTCTTCTATTTATTTGTTGCTGGAACATTTTGTTTTCCCTGTCACATATATTTTGATCTTTACATATCAATATGCCTATTACTTTCTCGTAATGGTGGAAACTTGGCTGGGTTGAATAACAGGTAATTTTTGTGCCAGTTGAAATAAGCGGGTTGGATTGTTACTGAAACACATTTTGTCCAAATTATCAACTTTTCATTTTGTTGTAAATAGTTAGTGTCAAATCTGAATAGTTAAAGAATATGTTATAATGACAATTTAATTCTTTAATTAGATGATTTTGGTGTTTTATGCATTATGAATACACTTATACACTCTGGGGGACTTTAACCTGTATGTAAGCCAATTGGTTTTATTTTACCTGTTTTGTGTCACAGACACATGATTACTGAATCAGCCCATTCATAAGTAACTGTGTCAAAATTGTCAGCTCAACTTTCTTAGTTTTTTCTTTGAAAGTTGGGACTACTTTGGTACTGCACACCTCTTGTATTCAAGCGTATCTTGGTTGATTTGCAGACACAATGATGAAGTTTGCTTCGTTTGAGACTATTGTGGAGATGCTATACAAGTACGCCATCCCTACACCCAAAAATGAGTGCAGCAAACCCTTCCAACTCGGTGTTAGTTTTGCTGGTGGATATGTCGCTGGTGTTCTCTGCGCTATCGTATCTCATCCTGCAGATAACCTTGTCTCCTTCCTAAACAATGCCAAGGGAGCTAGTGTTGGAGATGTGAGTGCTTTTGGTTCACCATCTGTTAGATTCAACTGCTCCATGTATCCTCAAATGTCTTGAACTCATTCATCATAATTTTGTTTTTTGTTTTTCAGGCTGTGAAGAAGCTTGGACTCTGGGGTCTCTTCACCCGTGGGCTTCCCCTTCGAATTGTCATGATTGGAACACTAACTGGAGCTCAATGGGGACTTTATGATTCTTTCAAAGTGTTCGTTGGGCTGTAAGTCTCACATCTGTATAATATCACCATCTTTTTTGACCTGTAACTTAAACCTTTTTTTTAACCGACTATCTGTCATTTTAAACTTTTTTTTAACCCACTATCTGTCATATACAGGCCAACCACAGGTGGTGCTGCACCTCCAGCTGCCATTGAGGCTGCAAAAGCTTAGGATCTGTCAAGTTTTTCCGCTGTGGGATGCTTTTTTCGTCAAAGGTTAATAAATATAGGGTATATGCTGGTACTGCTTTCATTATTTTGGACCATTGAAATAGGTGGTGATTTGAATTTGGGCTATTATATTTTTGGTATTAGAGAAAATTGTGCTACTCTCATCCGTCTGGGAAATTTTGGTTAGGATTTGGTACGAAAATGTGTATCATGAAAATAGGATTATGCTATTTCCCCCTTGAAAAAACAAATAATGGGCCAGTTGGATAAAATTGGCCAAGACAATTTGTGAAGGCATGAAATTGTTGCATATTTTCATCTTCATCTTCATCATGCTTTTGTCGTTGATATGTTCATCTTAGTTATTTTAGCTTTGCATATGTGAAAGAAGTATGCTGGACAAGAGCGGCAGGTTATCCGTTTTTTATGTATGTGTTGATGCTAAGCACAGTAAGAATCGGATGCATCTGACATGTACCAAACCAAATTTGCAACTGTTTATTTACTGCAGCTGTAGATTTAAGAGGCTGCCTTTGGTAACCAAAGGTAGGCCATAAGTTTTTAGCTGATAAGGAAACATTTACAACCTACTAACAGACCATGACTAATGTGTTGGGTGTTGAAAAGCCGGAACTATAGACCATAGTCCTTGGAGTAGTATTACTATTTTCAGGTTTTTTTAAGCTAAATGTCTTGAGGCAAAATCCTGTGAGGCTGTAACCAGGTTCAAATTCAATGTTTACATAGAACCTCCTATACATGCGTAGATATCTTGTTCAATTAGCATAAAAAAGCTCTAGCATGTTTCACTAATCCTGGATGAGGGGAATAGTTTGGACGTGAAGGGCTACAATGATTTGAGTATTGCAATTAATCACTCAAAACACACACACGTCTCATGAAACACCTACCTCGCTCAACAAATTATTAAAAAGAAACAAAGGTCAGGTATATCCTGTGCGCTTGAATAAGACCTCTTGACCAACGATAAGTATGTATTCACAGTAATCAAGTTGCCGGATATGTGATGTCATCTAAACGTATGGCCGGAAAGGGTGCCATTAACATGTAACCGGTCTGCCATGCAGCTATGGTGATGACATCTAAAACTTGCGATTTTTAGCGACTCTTAGCGTCACTTTTCAAGTTTTCATGCATTCCTATTTTTGTTGTTGTTCTTTTTCATACCTTGCTAGTTTTTTTTAATTCGAAAATTTTCAGTACATGGTGATAAGTAGGTAATATTCGTATATCAATCTCTCATTTTTTTTTTTAATCCATAGTCTACTTAAATCTTAAATAAGTATGTTAACTAATATACTATCACTTAATTTCTTCTTCATATTTTACTCAGAGAGGGAGAGGGTACAAATCAATAAAAACAATAAAACAACAATCCTTTTATAAACGACAGAAGCAAATAACTCCATTTATGGCAAACTTTTGAAAACGAAAATGCTTCCGTACACTTCACACGTTATAATGTGATGGGATATCCATATACATGGGACAGTAAGGCATTGCAGTTGAGTCACTATGGTCATGGCATTTTCTAACATTTTTCAAAAACAACCTCTCATCCCTCATTTCCTCTATTCTTCTTCAACCATCAGTGCGTCACGTTCGCCTCGCAGTGACCAACACAACTTCATGATACCTGCTCCCAATGAGCCTCTTTGTAAGATTGAGATGTATTCGCCTCGATTCTATGCTACTTGTGCTGTTGGTGGTATGCTCAGCTGTGGTCTTACTCACTTGGCATTCACTCCTCTTCATCTTGTGAAATCTAAAATGCTGGTAAAATTTTCTATATCATGTTACGCCTTAAATTTTAGTATGATCAACAAATATGTTATGAGTATCTTTTTTTACACACTTTCTAGGTATGCGAAACATTTTGTAAATTTGTTCGCTTTTAAAAAGCTTAATGACCAGTTAATTTTTCCTACTTAGAAATTGATTGTGACAAATTGATCTATATACCTGAAAGATGAGACAGTTTTATTATCAATGCATAAATTTCTGTACATGCTTATTTTATTTTTATTTTATATATTTTTTTCCTTTTGTGTCTTTGCCCGTTTGCTTTCTTGCTTTTATGCTCTTTTGTCTATGCTTTTCCCCCTTGACTCTCTTGCGCTTTCTTTTTGCTTTTTGTTTGTTTGTTTGTCTTTTTCCCACTTCATTTTCTATGATGGTTATCGTTTTCTGCTTGTTTCTCGTTTTATGTTTTATATGATTTCCTTGTTCCTGTTTTTGCGCTTTCATGCTCTTTTTTCTTGTACTTCTCTCAACCGCACAATTACAACTGGCGGAGGTCCACCTCGAAGCAGTCTCTCTACTGTCGGGTTTATCATGATGGTAGGTGTAGGAGCTAGTGTCTACATTTCACCCCCCCTTACCCCGCTTCGGCGAGATTGGGTTTGGTGTTGTATTATAAATGCGTAACTTTTTACTACAATTATATTATACATGTGAAAATTTTGGTTATGTTTTTCTTTATTATATAATTTTAAATGCGTATACATGTAATCATTGTGGTACACGTTTTTAACTGTGCATTGCTTAACAAATATATACGCATCTTAAAAAGCGTGTATAAAATTGTACAAGCGACACCAAAGAGCCTTTAGCCTAGCGGGTATGCGAGTGACACAACCAAGAGATTGCGGGTTCAAGTCTCATTTAACAGTATTTCATAGAACAAAGAGACCATTGTAATTAGTTTACATATCATAGTTACTTGTATCACAATTTGGGGGCTAAATCGTTGTACCTGTACACAATTGAGTAAAACTTTTGAGCATGGTCAATTTCTATCGCATTAATGTATAAATTTGGGTAAGAGGTGGCATAATACACGGGTTGGGCGATTTATGCAACAGGTTTGAGTTAAATGTATATTGTTTTAGCACGGGTCAAAATGGGTTGGTCCAGGTCGACTAACAACTTTTTCGTATCCATTTTAGTGATTCTTATAAGCAATTAGTTTGTAATTTGATCACAAAAACTAGATTGTTACAATAAACACCTAACCTTTCTATGGAATCGCAATCAAATACACTTTATATGTTTTTGACATGTTCAACTCTTTTATCTCAAATTCCTTTTTACTTGAACAAATTATCTTAAGCTATTTGACCCGTTAGACGACATAACTGAGATTGACATGGTTCAAAATTGCCTTATCTAGTTTTAGCAATGCAAATGGCACTGCTTCGCCTTGTACTATTTTTAGCTTGTGTTTGTCTCTGTAGATCGTAACAACTTATTCTGTTCACAGTATTTAAGTTAAATCTTTGTTTTTTAATCAGATGGACCCCCTTAAGTACACGAGTATCTCAACGGGTTTTAAGGTATTATTACTGAAGGAGCAATGTTTGAGGGGCTTATTCAAGGGATGGTCCCCTACCCTTGTTGGCTATGGTGCTCAGGGTGCCTGCAGGTTTGGGTTCTACGAGTTCTTTAAGAAATACTATTCCGACATTGCTGGCCCAGAGTATGTTACCAAGTACCCAGCTTTGATATACATGGCTGCTTCCTCATCTGCAGAGGTTATTGCTAGTATTGCTCTTTGCCCCATGGAGGCAGTGAAGTTTCATGTTCAGACACAACCTGGTTTTGCCAGGGGTCTGGTTGATGGACTTCCGAAGTTTGTCAAATCTCAAGGCGCGCTTGGGTACACATCATTATTTATTCTGGAAAAAAAATGATTGCCTTAATATTTGCTTATTCCTACATGTCTGTGCATGCCAATAATTTTTAATTCTGAGTTGCATCTGATTAAGTGTGTCTGAAAACTCTCACATCGAGTTTTGCCACATTTATGCAGGTTATACAAGGGATTGGTGCCGTTTTGGAGACATCAGATACCATGTAAGCTTACATACTTACTCTCTTTAACTTATATTGAGCCGGAACATTTTATTTGTGTTTGGTTGGATATCTCTAGATGAGTTAATATGTGTGTTACTTCCTTACTATTCCTTTTTGGGTTATTTTCATACAACGTCGACATACTTTTTCCTTTGTTTCGATTCAGTCTTGTTATGTATATACTTGGAAAGGCCGAAGGTGATTCTTTCATTGTATTATGTATTTCTACACATAAGTCATTCGAAGATGGTTCTGTGTCTCGTTTGGTTCATTTTGTAGTACGTAATCTTTACAATTTCATTAAAAAATCATTAATTTTATAACCCAGTCTTTAAGGGGTTTTTAATATGCAAAAAGAAGTGCATCCACTAAAATGGGACATATGAAAAAGTACTTTGGTTATTAACAGCCCTTTTTCTTTTTACTCTGCTTGGTAGTGTTTACTAGTGTACATATGCTGGTTCCTCTGTGCTCTAAAAAGTTGATTTGCAGATACGATGATAAATTTTACTTGTTTTGAGATTTACGAGACTCTGCATTGTTAGAATATTAGAATCATGACAATCATAAAAAGGTAAACATATTTGCGGAAGCGTAGGAACATCTATAACACATAAGAGATTAACATAAATTAAATAGGAACGTACCGTGGTGATTCTAGCCCGAACAAGAATCAAAAGCAATTGTCTTTAACAATATGAAGAACCCTAATTAGGGTTTATATGGATCAATGATTAACCCCTTACCGTTTTGTTAATCGATCCCTTGATAACAACAAAAGTATGTTGTTACCTCGTTCTTGTACACACAAACTACCAACGAATAAAGGTTTGATGCCAGTAAACAAAAACACTTATTTTGGATAAACCAAAATCGACCCAAACACCCTTGGAGGGGGTTGAGCCGATCGGCCACAAAAGAAACAAGACAAAGGAAAGATTTAGGGTTTAGTGTGTGTGAACAAAAGATGTGAAACCCTAATCCTTGGCCTTGTATATATACTAGAGTAAACTTGGAGGACAAGACAAGCATGGGTTGGGCTTCCCCTCACCATGATCGACCGGCCTAGGCACCCACAAGGGTGTTCTAGATCCTTCTTGACTCCCAAGTTACATTCTAGTCCTTATCTTTCGTTACTAATGATAGTTAGTCCATACGGTTAATAACTAACGACCATTTAGTCCATTAAGTGTTTATAAATATATATATACGATACGTTTAACATATATATATATATATATATATATATATATATATATATATATATATATATATATATATATATATATATATATATATATATTATTATTCATTATTCTTGTTTGTAAAGTGTGCAATCCCGAGGTCTCGGGTTCGATACTAGACATTTACATATTAATATTTATCCATATATTTAACAGCTCCCACTTGGATATCTATTAATAGTAAAATGACATTGGTTAGCGTCTTGCAACACTCCAATGCCCCTAGTTCAATCCGAGCTAGGTTTCCTGAAAAACCTTTAATGATTCATCATTATAATTATCCTTTCATTACTAATACCACATTAATAAAGATGTGAGGTTCTTTATTAAATTTCTGTTTCTCATCTCTTTATGATTTAACAAAATTACCAAAACATCTGAACGTATTCCAGATAGACTTTGGGCGTGGCCACGCAAACATTTTGTCAACCCTACGAGGGGCCCAACAGTATTAAACTTCTGAACAAATCAGAAGGAACAAATTCTCTCTTGACTACAAGAATAACCCATGAACTTTGTAACACTTCTGAAAACAACCCTTATGACTCCCTGTTACGGTGACCGGTAGATTGCTTCACAAAAATGCACTACATCCATGACACTTATCTGGTATCTCAAGTCTGAGGATAACTTTAAATATGATTCTCACATTACTTATTAAATCATATTATTGGGATAAGTCCAATATTCAATTCATCGAATATCATGTGAAATTGGTATGTCAACGCATCAATATACTTTCAAGTATATTCTTAACCAATACTCAGATTTGTCTTAGTTTAATGATATTCCCATATCATTAATTGACAGTGGACAATTTAGAATAACATAAGTTATTCACGGATTTAAACATGCAAATACAGGACACACTTTATTATTAATGAAAACAAACGTACTAAGTACTTTAATTCATTATAAATAATAATTGCTTAATGTCCTTTATCCAAACACTAAATAGATCAATGCATGATAATTCTAGTTAATGAATTATGCCTTAAGTCATGTCATTCATACTTGTTGACAAGGCATAAATCAACTAACCATGATCTATAGGAATTTTGAGAATACTTATTTCAAGAATTCAATAAGCGAAATTCTTGTATGTGTTCATCCAACTTTCTTGATATAGCCACATAATATTCATAAATGGTGTGACATCCTCAATCACTAATTTATGATAATCAAACTTTCAAACATTTTAAAGTTTAAAGTATTCTGATTCTTTAATGTATAATGCAACTATGCTCTTAGTTGAGCACAACTAGTTTACATGGCCATTAACAAGGATAAAATCCTACCATGACTAGTTATTGAGTGTCATCTCAATTAAACCAGCATCATTGTATATAATCACAATATGCTCTTTAAAATTTTTCGTAAACTTAATATCCATTGTGTAATATTTAGGAGCTATTCCAGGTTGAGGATTATCATTCTAATTTCAAACATTTTCCATTAGAATATCTATTACACAAGTTATATAATAACTTTTAATTGGATATCTAATATTGTCAAATCATTTAAGCACTTAAGCATGATACAACAATAATACAATGCACATGAAAATCCTTCAGTCAAACTTAGATGTTATTCATGTTTGATCTTTACAAATATGTATATCCATTTAGTCATCCTAAATAATATATCATATTCTATTTAGAATTTATTTACCGCACTTGTTCATTTAATAATAAACTTTAGTTCCAAGGTTGTATGGTTTATTTTCTAAATCTTTCAAGTAAAGTTTCATTCCAAATTAAGTCTAACCTTTTACTTATATGGAATGTTACTCTACAATATATATGATTTAGTGAATCAACCATAATACTCCCACTAGCTTTCAGGAATACTTAGAAATTACCTTATTTTAATTATAAACCTAAACATAGATTTAATAATTTTATCATAAGAATAATCTCCTAGATGCATGCATTTATCCATTCATGGATTATTGCACTTTGTACACTTCCAAAGATTTATTTGAATTCATAAACACCTTTTGATTACTTATCGTCCTCGCTCAAGTAATCATTCAAGAAAGAGTTTTTGATATTCATTGTCAAATTTCATATTCATATAAATATGACAATTAACCATCTTTGTATCTTTAATGTGCTTAGGAAAGAGCATTCAATCATAGTTAATTGCTTAAGTATGATTAATAATTTTGTCATAAGACATGCATTAAGATATGTGTACAATTTTGTCCATATGAGTTTTACACAAAGATTTAAACCACTAAGGTTACATTATCTTTGAATAAACTCATCATCATTCTCTAACTATTAAGAATTAAGATAAACCAAATTTTTATAAATTTGAATATCTTTATGAACTGCATCTTTAACATTCATAATATGAGTAATTCACCCAATTCATTAATTTGGTAATACTACATCATATAATCATCAGCATATTAATTAAATATCTGAGATATCCAAGTGGATCTATGAATGATAATTCCATCATCTTGAGGTTTATCATTTACATGTTAAGCCTCATCATGATTTTAACTAGTGTGGTTTTAGAAGATTATGTATCTTGTAATTCTATCTTTTCTAGATAAAATTTTCCCACTTGCCTTTAGCAATATAGAGACTATCTATAACTACTTAGCAATTAGAGCAACAATCCAGCGTTCTCTTTTAGGACATTACAAATACATATTGATAGTTCTTTGTTAATAACCTTCACTTAACAAATTCAGAACTTCAATTTTAAGACTTAATGTGATTCATCACATTTCATAATTCAATAATGTCTTATTAATCTTCTAGGAGTCTAATTGAGTATATTCAAGCCATACTCAATTTCTAACCTTGATAACTTTTGGAAGAATAGAAATCATAGTTATCTTCAATCAAACAATCTATCAATATTTTGATTCCCTAACTGAACATACTATCCATATGTGGTACTTCAATTAGAATTAATATTGTAAGTTGATCTAACAATATGTAAGATAACCATATATCTTTTAGCTTGTCTATTTACCAACTAAATCAACTTAATGGTACAATAGTATTTTCAAGCCAATTGCATGCTTTATAACCCAAGTACTTATTAATCAAGTCACTTCATGTTTATGTTTCATTAAAACATGAACGTGTTATATTCCCACTATTCGTTATTAATCATTGATCAATTCAATGACTTCTTGTATATGTCTTAATTAAAAGACCATAACAGGCTAACGTCTTACTTAATTATAAGTCTTGTAATACTTAGAAGACTTCATGTTTATAACTATGCAATAAAGTATAAACATGTATAATTAAAGTAATCATGAACACCATCATTTGGTTTCAATAAGATTTTCAAGTTAACACACTACTTTATTTATTTATGTCATTCTAAGAATACATAATTATTGAAGTAGTTTTATATTACTTCATGCATTTATGTCATTCCAATAATACATAAATATTAAAGCTGAAGTAGTATTGTTATTTGACACAATTGTTCTAATAGATGTCTAATTCAGAAACTGTAAATTATCCATGTTGGTCTCACGCATACATGGAAATTCACCTTGTTGTTAATATTTAGTCTGCGTCTCACGTTTACTAAATTTTAACACCAAGTGTTTCTAAGATTAAATGTATTAATCTAATTAGAATTATAATCTCTTACTTTGTAGTTAAGAGAGTCCTTTAAATCATATACTTATGTGTTGTACTTTGCACATAATGAAGATTTCTCCCACTTGTGCATGGTACAACACCATGTATCATATAAACAACACGCACGCGTTTGTTAATTTGAACAATATGATTTGTGTCATTAACATAACTTAGTAGATATAGAGTTTACTCAATCAATCAAGGAAACGTACATGACTATCCTTGAAAATATTAGTGTCTATATTTGGAAAGTAATTACCTTGAGATATTCAAAAGATAATCTAAGTTACAATCAAGACAATAAGTCTTGTAACTCCCACTGAATTAGAGAACATTATATTAATCCCTTATTCAGCCATAAGAACACAATACTCCCACTGGATTTGACAACATTGTAAATGTTTCATCAATCAGTGAAAGGAAATAGTGTACTTGTTTACTTTCCTACATCTTTTAAGAAAACCCATTCAAACAATTATATAGGTTATAAAAGGATGTAATCTACTACATAAATGTGATTCATCACATTCCAAACTATTAACTTGAAAAAACTAGGCATGCAATTTCTTCCTTTATAGATTTACCATTCCAACAATTGTATGTAGTATCTTTAAATGGTCAAACCAAAACAACTAGATAAAATAATCTAATTCGTCTTTTACCATTATGCAGTAATCAGTCTAGCTTCTAATTTAATAACTCATAAGGTGCATATACTCTTACTATTAAAGATTGCTATGAGTTATTTATTTAGAATTTAGACAATTCTAATCATCCTGTTGTACCTTTCTCATTCATGAAAAGGAATAGGATTTAAGTCTCACACTTCTCCTAATGGAAAGAAGACTATATTTATTCTTTTTGTAAATATTGACTCTAACCAAAAACCCAAACGGGTGTAGATCAATTAAAAGAATAACTTACGTTTACGGTTTTGAGTTGCATTAATACATTTAAAGAATTTGCAAAATTCAATTTTAGTATTTTCGATAATTTATATTTCCAAGAAAATATAATACCCAAGGATATATTCATATAACCAACATATTTTCTTGAAAATCTAGGATCCAACTTTACATAGATTCCACCACATCAGTTGATCTGCTAGTGATGAAAGTATAAAAGATGGCAATTTGTCGAACAATAATTGGCAAACACTTTTCCAATTCCTAGATTATTATGAGATTTACATCAAATTGATTCATCAATTTGTCATGTAAGCATGTTTCATCCCATCTCATGCCTTAAGCTCTAGGTCTCACGCATCAACTTAATTAAGTCGTCTAACTTAGAAACTGCAAATTCTCCATGTGTGGTCTCACGCACACTCGGAAATTTACCTTGTCATTAAAATTTAGCCTGTGTCTCACGTTTACTAAATAATAACTTCAAGTGTTTCTTATAGTTAGATGGCATGTAACTTAAATTTTTAGGGTATAAATTTTTTGATATGAAAATCAAAACATGTATAAAGATGCATGCACTCATCTTTATAACATAAGTTTTCAAAACTTTTTTTTATTACCAATTCTTGAAATTAATACACAAAGTTTTACTTGAGGTTTAATAAACCCTAAGATGACTTTCTACAATTATGATTTTAAAAGTAATTCGTTTAAGACATATTCAAGATTGTGATAACCAAGGCAGACTTTAAGGCTCTTTTCTAAGCCTTCAAATCACGGTTATGAATATCGTCTTAAAGGACTTAATTTTAAAAGCATATTTGTACAAAACATCAATCAAGCAAAAGTTTATGGATTCAATCTCTAAATCATGTAATAAAGTATGAATTTTGCTAGTCTCGCCTGGGAGCTGATTACCGTGCGAATCGAACCACTAGCGGCACTTAAGACCTTGCAAGATTCTTACTTTATCACTTAGGGTTTCACCATTATTAGTCCGTATTATTTTTTTTATGGAAAAATTACCCTTTTATTGCTTACAAACGTGTCCAACAATCAAACAATAAAACAAGTAATAAAGACAAATAAAAACAACTAATAACATAACAATTATAAAGGTGAAACAATTAGCCACATGCAAACCTTGTTAAAAAGATCCTAATAAAATCAATTCTAGGTATAAAATGTATATAATTAACTAGGGCCTTCACCTCTTAATGGAAGTGAGCCACATACATTGACAAGTCAATTGCGTAGGCCAAAGCTAATCACATACCACATAGCACATAATTGATTTTAATAATTATGGGGTCTTCCCCAATATTAGATCTATCTAAACATGTGAAAGGCTTAACAATTAATAAATAATAATAATCCATGACTAACATGCATGTTTCATCACGGATCAATGCATAACAATTACCAATTAGGTCAAGGATACGTCCAAATAACACATAAACATGTAGGCAACCTAGGCTTTCTAATCCAATTAATTAATAAAACCACAAACCCTAATTAGGGTTCATGGAATAAATCGAACCCCCCCCCCCCAAAATTAGGGTTAGGGTAAAAAAAAACAAAACCTTAGATCCAAAACATGTATCTAAAACAATCAAAATTCGTTTTTTTTTTTTATGTGTTTTATGTAATCAATTACATGTTATAGCAAGCTCGTGATACCACTGTTAGAATATTAGAATCATGACAATCATAAAAAGGTAAACACTTTTGCGGAAGCGTAGGAACATCTATAACACATAAGAGATTAACATAAATTAAATAGGAACGTACCGTGGTGATTCTAACCCGAACAAGAATCAAAAGCAATTGTCTTTAACAATATGAAGAACCCTAATTAGGGTTTATATGGATCAATGATTAACCCCTTACCGTTCTGTTAATCGATCCCTTGATAACAACAAAAGTATGTTGTTACCTCGTTCTTGTACACACAAACTACCAACGAATAAAGGTTTGATGCAAGTAAACAAAAACACTTATTTTGGATAAACCAAAATCGACCCAAACACCCTTGGAGGGGGTTGAGCCGATCGGCCACAAAAGAAACAAGACAAAGGAAAGATTTAGGGTTTAGTGTGTGTGCACAAAAGATGTGAAACCCTAATCCTTGGCCTTGTATATATACTAGAGTAAACTTGGAGGACAAGACAAGCATGGGTTGGGCTTCCCCTCACCATGATCGACCGGCCTAGGCACCCACAAGGGTGTTCTAGATCCTTCTTGACTCCCAAGTTACATTCTAGTCCTTATCTTTCGTTACTAATGATAGTTAGTCCATACGGTTAATAACTAACGACCATTTAGTCCATTAAGTGTTTATAAATATATATATACGATACGTTTAACATATATATATTTATTATTCATTATTTTTGTTTGTAAAGTGTGCAATCCCGAGGTCTCGGGTTCGATACTAGACATTTACATATTAATATTTATCCATATATTTAACATGCATTTCAACTACGAACTACGTAAACCCAAAAATGAATGCACCAAATCTGTCCAAGTTTATAGTAGTTATAAAGCTGGAGTTTTTGCTGGTCTCGTATGTGCATTCGCATTTCCTCATCGTGCTGATCGATTGGCCTTCTATCAATCCATGAGAGCTAAAGATGTGAGTGCTTCTGATTCAACATTTTCCAATACAAACGCTACATTTTTTTCAAGACGTCTATATCATGCATTCGTGCATTTATATTTTCCAGAATGTGAAGAGGCTTAGGGCTTGGGACGTCTTACGACTGGTTATGCCACCGTTTCTACAGTTTATCATGACTGGGATTTTCACTGGAGTTCAATGGGGAATGTACGATGCTTTCAAATTGTCATTTGGGCTGTAAGTTTTCACATATGTTAGTGTTGTTTACTTGAGGTTGATTTAGTTACAGCTAAAGGTTTACTGATTAGGAGTAATTTACAGGTCATCCTCAGGTGGTTTTCAAGAATTTATGAGACAAGGTGGCATGCGTGAGGTATGGCCAAAGTAGAAATCAGTATGACATTTGGACTAAAAAATGGTAGAAGTGGTATCTAGTTGGTCTGCAGGCTAACAATGAACTCAGAGGCCAGCTTCTCACCCAATTGTAACTGTCGAACCGTTTAATATTAGGAACTAATGTGGCTGTGACTTGAAAGTTTCTTCTTATTATCCTCTATCACTCATTTAGTATAACTCTTTTTTTAACTAATGTGCGTATGAAGGTTTGGAAGTTAGGTAATTATGAAATGAGTGAGATGGGGTGAGTGTGAATGACATGTCTTATGCATTAACTAGGAATGTCTTAATTTTGTCAACTAACAAGGTCAGCAAATAATATAATGAAGCGGCACATATGCTTAGGTGCATAAGATATGCTTATGCATCGAAGTGCACAAATCTAAATGTATCAGGCGCATAAGATATGCATTAGGTAAATGCGCTTGGATTTGTCATTTTTGGTTTTTACGTAGATGCTAGGCGCATTATGCTTATGCATCGAGGCGCACAAACTTATGCATTGAGGTACACAAATCTAAAATGCATCTAGGCGCATAAGATTATGCACCGCGGCGCACAAACCTTATGCATACAGGCGCATAAGCTTAGGCTACTTGATAACCGTTGGATGTGCCATGTGTATTAAAACTAACAGATAGTTGTGGAAAGTCATTTTGATAAAATAGATATGCGCTATTCATTTTGGTAATCTTATATGATAAAGGATTCATTTAAAAAATTTTCTCTTATTTTATTGGTATAATATAAAACGGTCAAATATGATTGTTATCTCAATGTTACGTATGACCAAGATCATATTCAATACTTACATCGCACTTTGCTATACATGTGTAGACTTCTCGTTCATTAAGCACTAAACAATCGGGCGTGAGTCTTCAATACCAACTAATGGATAACGGATACATCGTTAACGGCTAATAGATTATATCATCAGATGGTTTAACCATAACATAAGTCTCAAGAATCATGTAAATCTGTACTCCAGTAGTTAATAATGACTAACTCCACTTTATCAAATCAACAAAAGACAATGTAAAGATACAAGTAGTGATTTAATCAGGTGAATAATATTGAATACAAAAGCATACCATGGTCATAATACTTGTACATAAACTGAGACCATGACTCAAGTTCTTGTAGGATGGATATTCAAAAGAAACTACATAGCAACACCTACTACCAAGTTTAGTTTTTCTCTCATGTGCTTATTGTACGTCTACTATTACAACAACAGCCTACACCAACTAAATCTTGTACAAATCATCAATAGACAGATTATCAATAGCAAAGTTAGGCTGAGCTGTCGGGTAACTTGACATGAATCCACCCAAGAAATCGAGTGGTGTCATAGTGTCATTGGAATAGCTCGTATCATATACAAAAGTCATATCCATCTGATCTTTAACGGGTGATTATTCATTTGTAGGATAGTTAATGGGGTATGTAGTATGAACTGAAAGGGCATATTTAACATGTTTGCAATATGCTATTGGATGTTGCAAAGGGCTTACTAAAGTAACTCCCAATACCGTCTTCCACGGGTTATGAGTCCCAATACCGTCTTCCACGGTGTATGGGGGAGGTTGAGACGTAGACAACCATACCCCTACATAAGGTAGAGAGGTTGTTTCCGGTTCTACCAAAGGTAGAAAAGGGCTTACTGCATGCTGATTTTCAAATAGTGTTTATTAAAAAGTTTGTTTAAAACAGCATTAATTTTATCTTGCTTCCCATATAATACTAACAATTTGTGTCTGTTACCTTTTACATATACTAAAAGGGAATTAATCCGTTGCTAAGATCAATGTTAACTAAAATGGAATTGTAATAATATAAGATAAATTAGATTAAAAAATAATAATAATAAAATAAAAAATGTTGAACACAAATAACCTTTGCATCTAAAAATTGGCTTGGGTGGGGGTGCTAGACTCTCAAAGAGAGGGGGAGAGCAGAAGCCTTTTATGAACAAGAAAAAATAGTTCCATTTATAGCAATATTTTTGAATTAAAGTTACCTTACACTTGCACATTATATGCACTGGTATAACATAAACAGATTCGAGTCAATTCACTCCTGTTTAACATGATCATGGCATTTTCTAACAAATCTCAACGACCTCTCATCCCTCATTTCCTCTATTCTTCTTCGTCTTCAACCACCGACCTTTGCCTACTCAACGCTAAATTAGTTACGTGTCCTTCATTGTCATGTCACAAGGACCAGCACAACTTCATGATAACTTCTCCCAGTGAGCCTTTTACTATAAAGATAAGGATATACTTGCCTCGAGTCTATGCATGTGCTGTTGGTGGTATGATCAGCTGTGGTCTTATATCATATCTCTTGTTAAATGTAACATGCAGGTATACTTATATCATATCTCTTTAATTTTGATTCATTTTTTTTATTAGTTTTTGATGATTATATGTTAGGTGAATTTGTTATTTATGTGATGTGTTTGTGGATCTGGTTAGGTTGATTGTGTATTTTGGATCGGTGATGATAATTTAGATGCGTTTGTAGTTAGATCTGTTTTGCTGCTGGAGAATGATTTAGTTTATAATTCGTTACCTGTTTCTGCTACTAATATGCTGTTGTTATGTTGTGGAAATGATTAGTCATGAGGTTCGGAGTAATGAATTAGGCAATGATTGGAATGTTTGGAAGCGCAATCATGGACTGAATTGTGTATACCGGTGATGTTGATTTAGATGTGTTTGTAGATGTGTTACTGGTACTGATATGATGTGGTGAAGAGGCGTCTTGTTTATGGTTTGAGATTTGGAGTTTGTTATTTCGACAAGTTGTAGGAATGAGTGTTGATTTTCCATGTGTATGAGAAAGTTATGCCAAGTCAAGTCTCTAGTTAGAATCTAATTTTCTGTAGGTATGTAGGACATGCTTAGATAAGTTCTCAATTGACAATTTGTGTGAGAGCTGCAGTGATCACTATTAGACTATTACCTGCAAAAAGAGAGACTTGCATGAAAAGATTTACAGTTTTTTGGAATTTGGTTTTCGTGATTGCCTGACTGGTTCATGTGCCTTCAATAGAGGTTTGCATAAAAAAAAACTTGCAGCTTTTGGGGCTGCAATGGGGCTGTTAACAGTTAGCACTGATAGTTCTGTACTTTCAGCGACAATTTTTCGAAGATATTTTGTAGTTATGTAGTATGTATTGCTGTACATTATGAGGGTATGAGCATAATTCTCAGAACATGCACAATCTATTTAAGGTGTATATTGATAATTATGCTCATACCCTCATAATGTACAGCAATACATACTACATAACTACAAAACCAGATGAGATACTCTTGTACTTAACAGGGTCAATCTGATATATAAAAGTTCAAAGACTAAGTCAAATGTTGATAATTATGCTCATACTCTTGTACAGCGCACGTCTTGTATTCAAGTGTATCTTGGTTGATTTGCAGACACAATGATGAAGTTTGCTTCGTTTGAGACTATTGTGGAGATGCTATACAAGTATGCCATCCCTACACCCAAAAATGAGTGCAGCAAACCCTTCCAACTCGGTGTTATTTTGCTGGTGGATATGTCGCTGGTGTTCTCTGCGCTATCGTATCTCATCCAGCTGATAACCTTGTCTTCTTCCTAAACAACGCCAAGGGAGCCAGTGTTGGAGATGTGAGTGCTTTTGGTTCACCATTTGTTAGATTCAATTGCTCCATGTATCCTCAAATGTCTTGAACTCATTCATCATAAAAATATTTTTGTTTTTCAGGCTGTGAAGAAAGCTTGGACTCTGGGGTCTCTTCACCCGCGGGCTTCCCCTTTGTATTGTCATGATTGGAACACTCACTGGAGCTCAATGGGGAATTTTTGATGCTTTCAAAGTGTTTGTTGGACTGTAAGTCTCACATCTGTATAAAATCACCATCTTTTTTCTCCTGTAACTCGAAGCGTTTTTTTTAACCATCTGTCATATACAGGCCAACCACAGGTGGTGCTGCACCTCCAGCTGCCATTGAGGCTGCAAAAGGTTAGGATCTGTTGAAGTTTCTCTGCTGTGGGATGGTTTTTTCGTCAAAGGTTAATAAATATAGTGTATATGCTGGTACTACTTTCATTGTTTTGGACCACTGAAATAAGCGGGTGATTTGAATTTGGGCTATTATATTGTTGGTATTAAAGAAGATTGTGTTACTCTCATCCGTCTGGGAAATTTTGGTTAGGATTTGGTACGAAAATGTAAAAAAGTAAAGTAAAGTAACTCCCAATACCGTCTTCCACGGGTTATGGGTCCCAATACCGTCTTCCACGGTTTATGGGGGAGGTTGAGACGTAGACAGTCTTACCCCTACCTAAGGTCGAGAGATTGGTACGAAAATGTGTATCATGAAAATAGGATTATGCTATTTCCCCCTTGAAAAAAAAACAAATAATGGGCCAGTTGGATAAAATTGGCCAAGACAATTTGTGAAGGCATGAAATTGTTGCATATTTTCATCTTCATCATGCTTTTGTCGTTGATATGTTCATCTTAGTTATTTTAGCTTTGCATATGTGAAAGAAGTATTCTGGACAAGAGCGACAGGTTATCAGTTTTTGTATGTATGTGTTAATGCTAAGCACGGTAAGAATCGGATGCATCTGATATGTACCAAACCAAATTTGCAACTGTTTATTTACTGCAGCTGTAGTAGATTTAAGAGGCTGCCTTTGGTAACCAAAGGTAGGCCATAAGTTTTTAGCTGATATGGAAACATTTACAACCTACTAATAGACCATGACTAATGTGTTGGGTGTTGAAAAGCCGTAACTATAGACCATAGTCCTTGGAGAAGTATTTTCAGGTTTTTTAGCTAAATGCTGTGACCAGGTTCAAATTCAATGTTTACTTAGAGCCTCCTATACGTGTGTAGATATCTTGTTCAATTTGCATAGGAATGCTCTAGCATATATGTTTCACTAATCCTAGATGAGGGGCATAGTTTGGCCGTGAAGGACTACCATGATTTGAGTATTGGCACATGATTACATAAATGTTAGTAAATTTAGTGCACTTGAGGGATCAATTCACACCTGGTAATGGGTTTGGAGGTATGGAGTATACACCCATTTGGTCACTGAATCCCCTGACTCAATAGTGGTTATGTTTTGATTCTACTGATAGTAGATTCTGCTGTTAGTGTGTTTCCACTGATGTGTTAATGTTACCACTGCAAGGGTTAATGTTTCCACTGATGTGTTAACATTACCACTGCAAGGGTTATTGTTACCACTGCTAGTGTTAACATTACCACTGCTAGTGATAATGTTTCCACTGATAACCACATATCCCTATTATTATGGAAATTATTATGATATAATTAATGGGCCGTTAATTATACATAATACCATGGGCTAGGGTTTGAGTATTCTCTATTATAAATAGAGATCACATCATTCTGCATGGAAAAAAAAGTTATCATACGATATACTAAACACAAAACCCTAAACACTTCTATACGCATCTGGTTCTTGGTTTGTGCCTAAAGCAAGAACATCACTTGGTCTTATCCCATAGAGATATTCGTGTAACCCAGGCATAGGGTCGAATAGTTTCTATTGGAAAGTGATACCACGATTTCAAGTGAATATCCAGTACCTTATTGATTATCTTTACCCTAATCTGGGAACCGTTATACAAATAACAACCAACAATCAATAGAAACTATTAGTGATAATCAATGGCTGCTGCTATGAGACAAATGGCTGCTAACTTTTCCAAGTTGGAAAAGTTTGAAGGTGTTGATTTCAGAAGGTAGCAAAAGAAGATGCACTTCTTGTTGTCAAGTATGAATGTGGTTTATGTTCTCACAACTGAGATTCCAGAAGATCATGGAGATGATGCTACTATGGATCAGATGAGGGCAAGAAGCAAATGGGAGAATGATGACTACATATGCAGATGTTTAATTCTCAATGGTATGTCTGATTCTCTATTTGATATTTATCAGAATGTTGAAACTTCTCAAGAACTATGGGATTCCTTGGAAGCCAAATATATGGCTGAGGATGCATCAAGTAAGAAGTTCCTTGTAAGTAATTTTAACAATTACAAAATGGTTGATTCAAGACCTGTCATGGAACAATACAATGAAATTCTTAGTATACTTGGTCGATTCACACAACACAAGATGAACATGGATGAGGCAATTTCAGTCTCTTGTATCATCGATAAACTACCTCCCTCTTGGAAAGAGTTTAAGCATATGCTTAAGCATAAGAAGGATGAGTTAACTCTTGTTGAGTTGGGCAGTCATTTGCGCATTGAGGACTCACTCAAAGCTCAAGACATTGACAAGCCAAAGAGTAGCACTGCTACTGGTCCATCAGTTGTCAATATGGTGGAGTATAACAACTCCTCCAAGTACAATGACAACAAGGGCAAACGTAAGCATCAAGATAACACCAAATCTGATCTTAACAAGAAACCTAAGGTGACTTGTAGGAAGTGTGGGAAACCTGGACACTTCAGGAAAGATTTCAAGGGTGGTAAAGTTGGAAACAAATCCAATGGATCAGGCACAAGTGGAGGGAATGGTAACACCAATTCTCTGAAAGGTCAGAATGTGTTTAATAAGTCTTTTAAGATTTATTATGTTACATATATATATCTGACATTTACTTTGTGCAGGATGATGATGTTGCGTGGTGGGTTGACTCTGGAGCAACAATTCATGTGTGTAAAGATAGAAGCTGGTTCAAGACCTACAAGTCAATGAATGATGGTTCTATTCTTCACATGGGAAACGAGTCAACTGCCCTGGTGCATGGAAAAGGATGTGTTGATTTGAAGTTTAGTTCTGGAAAGATTGTTTCTTTATTTAATGTTTTACATGTTTCTGATATTAGAAAGAATTTGGTTTCTAGTAGTGTTTTGAATAATTGTGGTTATAAACAGGTTATTGAATCTGATAAGTTTGTTTTGTCTAAAAATTGTGTGTTTATTGGTTTTGGTTATTTATGAAATCAAATGTTCAGACTTAATATTGTTCATGATAATATTGATTCTGCTTTTATATCTACATCTAAACTTAATGATTCAAACCTATGGCATGCAAGACTTGGCCATGTACATTTTAAAAGAATGCAAGATATGTCTAAGGATGGGTTAATTCCAGCTTTTGATATGAACACTGAAAAGTGTAAAACTTGTATGTTGAACAAGATAACTAAGAAACCTTTTCAAGGAGTAAAACGTGAAACTAAAGTTTTGGAGTTAATTCACAGTGACCTTTGTGATTTACATGCTACTCCCTCTTTGGGGAATAAGAAATACTTTGTGACTTTTATTGATGATGCTTCTAGGTTTTGTCATGTTTATTTATTACATTCTAAAGATGAAGCATTAGATAAATTTAAAGTATTTAAAACTGAAGTTGAATTGCAACAAAGTTCCCTGATCAAAAGATTAAGGACTGATAGGGGAGGTGAGTACATGGATACTCTGTATTTTCAGTCTGTTGGTATAATCCATGAAACGACTGCCCCTTATACTCCTCAGCAAAATGGTATTTCTGAAAGGAAAAACAGGGTGCTGAAGGAGATGGTTAATTCCATGTTGTCCTATTCAGGGCTGAGTCAAGGGTTCTGGGGTGAAGCTATGTTAACAGCTTGCTATTTATTAAATAGGGTTCCCAACAAAAGGAACAAAGTTACCCCTTATGAACTTTGGACTAAAAAGAAACCTAACCTTAATTATCTTAGGTTATGGGGTTGTAGGGCTGTTGTAAGACTCCCTGATCCAAAGCAGAAAACTTTGGGTGAAAGAGGCATTGAATGCATCTTTGTTGGATATGCTGAGCATTCCAAGGCATATAGGTTTTATGTTATAGAACCTAATGAGTCTGTTTCAATTAACTCAATAATTGAATCAAGGGATGCACTATTTGATGAGAACAGATTCTCATCTATCCCTAGACCAAGTCAAAGGATTCCAAATGGAACCAATGACAATGGTGTTTCAGAGGTTCCTGCTAATGAGGTTCCTGCTGATGAGGTTCCTGCTAATGAGGTTCCTGCTGAGGTTGTGGAACAACAACCTGAACCTGAGCTCAGAAGGAGCAATAGGGTGAGGACTCCAAAGTCATTTGGACCTGAGTTTCAATTATACTTAATTGAAGGTACAAGGAGTGAGGTCTCTGACCAATACTCCTATTGCTTCATTGTGGAGGATGATCCCAAAACATTTGAAGAAGCAATGAAGTCCCAGGATGTTGCTTTCTGGAAAGAAGCAATTAATGATGAGATGGACTCCATCATGGGCAATAACACTTATGTGTTGACTGATCTACCACCTGGTTGCAAACCTTTAGGTAGCAAATGGATTTTCAAAAAGAAAATGAAGGTAGATGGAACTGTTGAAAAGTTCAAGGCAAGATTAGTTATTCAAGGCTTCAAACAAAAGTCAGGAATAGACTACTTTGATACTTATGCTCCAGTAGCACGTATCAGTACCATAAGATTGCTAATTGCTTTGGCATCAATTCACAACCTGATTATTCATCAGATGGATGTGAAGACAGCTTTCTTGAATGGTGATTTAGATGAGGAGGTTTACATGAACCAACCTCAGGGCTTCATCATGCCTGGCAATGAAAACAAGGTGTGTAAACTGATTAAGTCTCTTTATGGACTAAAACAGGCACCTAAGCAATGGCATCAAAAGTTTGATGAAGTGGTTTTGTCTAGTGGTTATTTACTTAATCAAGCTGACAAATGTGTATATAGCAAATTTGATGAATCTGGTAAAGGAGTCATCATTTGTCTATATGTTGATGACATGTTGATCTTTGGCACTGACCAAAATCAAGTTGATCTTACAAAATAATTTTTGTCATCAAAGTTCTCCATGAAGGATATGGGGGAGGCAGATGTTATCCTTGGCATAAGGATTAAACATGAAAGTAACAAAATTTCTATCTCTCAGTCTCATTACATTGAGAAGGTGTTAAAGAAATTTAATTACTTTGATTGTACTCCAGTGAGTACACCTATGGATACAAGTGAGAAGCTAATGCCTAATACTGGCAAAGCTGTATTTCAACTTGAGTATTCTAGGGTGATTGGCTGCTTGATGTATGCCATGACTTGTACAAGGCCTGATATTGCTTTTGCTGTGGGTAAACTGAGCGGGTATACTAGTAATCCTAGTGCTCATCATTGGCAAGCAATTCAGAGGGTCTTTAAGTATTTGAAGAGAACTATAGATTATAGTCTCTCATATACTGGTTATCCTTCAGTATTAGAAGGATACACTGATGCAAGTTGGATCAGTAACACTGAAGACAATTCGTCTACCAGTGGCTGGGTATTCCTACTTGGTGGAGGTGCAATTTCTTGGGCATCCAAGAAACAAACTTGCATTACCAGTTCAACCATGGAATCTGAATTTGTGGCTTTAGCTGCTGCTGGCAAAGAAGCTGAATGGTTAAAAAACTTGCTTCTTGAGATTCCATTGTGGTCTAAACCTATAGCACCTATTTCTATCCGTTGTGATAGTGCTGCTACATTGGCAAAGGCTTATAGCCAGATGTACAATGGAAAGTCTAGACACTTAGGTGTTAGGCATAGCATGATTCGTGAGCTTATCATGAATGGGGTGGTATATATAGTGTTTGTTAAATCTCAACAAAACTTGGCTGATCACTTGACGAAGGGTTTGGCTAGAGACTTGGTTTTGAAGTATGCTAAAGGGATGTGATTAAGTCCAACTTAGTAACTGAATGCAAGGATACCCAACTCCCTTCTAAGGAAACTTGGAAGCTGAGTTCAATGTGGAAAGCTGATCATTTAGTGGACTGAAGCACATGTATCACAAACATCCCAAGGTTGTGCTTGTTACCTGCTGAAAGGAGGATGACGTCTTCACTTCTTAATGGTTAATTTTCTTTGAAAAAGTGCTAAGCAGGAGCATGAATTAAAGATGAACCACCTATGTGAATTTTGAAGTTTTGCCGCTTCAGGAAGCTTTGGACTTTTAGCTTTTACAACATTTATGAATTGGATATGGACACATGGCTTATATAGTGTCAGGAATATTTTAGTGTTTGAAAACTTGTGTGTATTTATCATCAGGCATTCAAATGGGTTGAAGGGTTCAATTCTTAGAACACCCTGATTCTCGAATATTTGAAAGTATATGTACTAATGTGGAAATTCAATCCTCAGGATATTTTCATTTATGCACTTGTTTTGGTTTGTGTTTAAATTTTCATGCAAAGGAAGTGAACTAAATTTGGGGAGGATTGTTAGTAAATTTAGTGTACTTGAGGGATCAATTCACACCTGGTAATGGGTTTGGAGGTATGGAGTATACACCCATTTGGTCACTGAATCCCCTGACTCAATAGTGGTTATGTTTTGATTCTACTGATAGTAGATTCTGCTGTTAGTGTGTTTCCACTGATGTGTTAATGTTACCACTGCAAGGGTTAATGTTTCCACTGATGTGTTAACATTACCACTGCAAGGGTTATTGTTACCACTGCTAGTGTTAACATTACCACTGCTAGTGATAATGTTTCCACTGATAACCACATATCCCTATTATTATGAAAATTATTATGATATAATTAATGGGCCATTAATTATATATAATACCATGGGCTAGGGTTTGAGTATTCTCTATTATAAATAGAGATCATATCATTCTGCATGGAAAAAAAAGTTATCATACGATATACTAAACACAAAACCCTAAACACTTCTATCGCATCTGGTTCTTGGTTTGTGCCTAAAGCAAGAACATCACTTGGTCTTATCCCATAGAGATATTCGTGTAACCCAGACATAGGGTCGAATAGTTTCTATTGGAAAGTGATACCACGATTTCAAGTGAATATCCAGTACCTTATTGATTATCTTTACCTAATCTGGGAACCGTTATACAAATAACAACCAACAATAAATTAATCACTCAAAAAACACACAAGTCTCATGAAACACCTACCTCGCTCAACAAATTATTAAAAAGAAACAAAGGTCATATATATCTTGTGCGCTTAAATAAGACCTCTTGACCAATGATCAGTATATGCTCACAGTAATCAAGTTGCCGGATATGTGATGTCATCTAAACGTATGGCCGGAAAGGGCGCCATTATCATGCATGGGCGGTTTTGGGCCGGCGCACCATCAGCAACCGAGCCGGGCCCAACCCACTAAGGGGCACTAAATTTTTTTATACCCATTATATGTACTAGGCCCAAGTCACTTAAAAATAAACCCTATTAATCATTTAATCCAAAAAGTCAAAAACGATTGTGAAGGGACAAAAGGGTGAAGGCCCAACCCACTTAAATATATTTTATTTTATAGAACTAGTACTTTGTTGCAAGAATGATTTTTGTTCGTATTTTTTGCTTTTCGTACTTGATTATGTTTATGGATATTATAATATATAAGGGCACTTTTTTTTTTTTTTTTTTTCCTTGCCGGGCCTAATTTCTTTTTGACGTTCTCAGCACCGCCCCTGTTATCATGTATCCGGTCTGCTATGGTGATGACATCTAAAACTTGCGATTTTTAGAGACTCTTAGCGACACTTTTCATGCATTCCAAATTTTTTGTTGTTCTTTTTCATACCTTGTGCACACTAAACTTTTTGATTAAGACACTCAACTGTACAGACAATTAAAGCACACTATGAACCTTGTACAAGTATCCAATGCACACAGTGGAGTGTCCCAATAAAAAATTTGAGTGTGCAAATCAATTCCCATTGTGATAAGTAGGTAATATTGGCATGTTTATCAATCTCTCTCTCTCTCTCTTTTTAATCCATACTCTGGTTAAATCTTAAATAAGTATGTAAACTAATTTACTATCACTTAATATCATCTTCATATTTTACTCAGAAAGGGAGAGGGTACAAATCAATAAGAACAATAAAACAAGAATCCTTTTATAAACGACAGAAGCAAATAACTCCATTTATGGCAAACTTTTGAAAATAAAAATGCTTCCGTACACTTCACACGTTATAATGTGATGGGATATCCATATACATGGGACAGTAAGGCATTGCAGTTGAGTCACTCTGGTCATGGCATTTTCAAACATTTTTCAAAAACAACCTCTCATCCCTCATTTCCTCTATTCTTCTTCAACCATCAGTGCTACATGTTCGCCTCGCAGTGACCAACACAACTTCATGATACCTGCTCCCAATGAGCCTGTTCGTAAGATTGAGATGTATTCGTCTCGATTCTATGCTACTTGTGCTGTTGGTGGTATGCTCAGCTGTAGTCTTACTCACTTGGCATTCACTCCTCTTCATCTTGTGAAATCTAAAATGCTGGTAAAATTTTCTATATCATGTTACGCCTTAAATTTTAGTATGATCAACAAATATGTTATGAGTATCTTTTTTTACACACTTTCTAGGTATGCGAAACATTTTGTAAATTTGTTCGCTTTTAAAAAGCTTAATGACCAGTTAATTTTTCCTACTTAGAAGTTGATTGTGACAAATTGATCTATATACCTGAAAGATGAGAGTTTTATTATCAATGCATAAATTTCTGTACGTGCTTATTTTATTTTTATTTTATATATTTTTTCCTTTTGTGCCCTTGCGCGATTGCTTTCTTGCTTTTATGCTCTTTTGTCTATGCTTTTGCCCCCTTGACTCTCTTGCGCTTTCTTTTTGCTTTTTGTTTGTTTGTTTGTCTTTTTCCCACTTTATTTTCTATGATGGTTATCGTTTTCTGCTTGTTTCTCGTTGTATGTTTTATGTGATTTCCTTTTTTCTTGTACTTCTCTCAACCGCACAATTACAACTGGCGGAGGTCCACCTCGAAGCAGTTTCTCTACTGTCGGGTTTATCATGATGGTAGGCGTAGGAGCTAGTGTCTACATTTCACCTCCCCCTTACCCAGCTTCGGCGAGATTGGGTTTGGTGTTGTATTATAAATGCGTAACTTTTTACTACAATTATATTATACATGTGAAAATTTTGGTTATGTTTTTCTTTATTATATAATTTTAAATGCGTATACATGTAATCATTGTGGTACACGTTTTTAACTGTGCATTGCTTAACAAATATTTACGAATCTTAAAAAGCGTGTATAAAATTGTACAAGCGACACCAAAGAGCCTTTAGCCTAGCGGGTATGCGAGTGACACAACCAAGAGATTGCGGGTTCAAGTCTCATTTAACAGTATTTCATAGAACAAAGAGACCATTGTAATTAGTTTACATATCATAGTTACTTGTATCACAATTTGGGGGCTAAATCGTTGTACCTGTACACAATTGAGTAAAACTTTTGAGCATGGTCAATTTCTATCGCATTAATGTATAAATTTGGGTAAGAGGTGGCATAATACACGGGTTGGGCGATTTATGCAACAGGTTTGAGTTAAATGTATATTGTTTTAGCACGGGTCAAAATGGGTTGGTCCAGGTCGACTAACAACTTTTTCGTAACCATTTTAGTGATTCTTATAAGCAATTAGTTTGTAATTTGATCACAAAAACTAGATTGTTACAATAAACACCTAACCTTTCTATGGAATCGCAATCAAATACACTTTATATGTTTTTGACATGTTCAACTCTTTTATCTCAAATTCCTTTTTACTTGAACAAATTATCTTAAGCTATTTGACCCGTTAGACGACATAACTGAGATTGACATGGTTCAAAATTGCCTTATCTAGTTTTAGCAATGCAAATGGCACTGCTTCACCTTGTACTATTTTTAGCTTGTGTTTGTCTCTGTAGATCGTAACAACTTATTCTGTTCACAGTATTTAAGTTAAATCTTTGCTTTTTAATCAGATGGACCCCCTTAAGTACACGAGTATCTCAACGGGTTTTAAGGTATTATTACTGAAGGAGCAAGGTTTGAGGGGCTTATTCAAGGGATGGTCCCCTACCCTTGTTGGCTATGGTGCTCAGGGT